>CAJNDT010006068.1:0-155000 GCA_905221615.1 Symbiodinium sp. CCMP2592 | reverse complement strand
TCAACCTCAGGTTTCGGCAGACGGTGCCACGGCTTCACACGTGTTCAAAGCATCGTGCAGGGAGCAGCTAGACTTTACCGATCCCAGCGTACGGGTAGAAATCGTCACAGTCTAAGAACCTGCTCATGCATCGCAGGCTTGACCACCACTGCCGAGCTTAATCTGGAACTACTGGACCTAGAGCCCAAAGTCTTGAGCTCAAAACCCAACCAGTTTAACCTAAGAAATCCCAATAAGCCGAGGGTCTGACTTCGAATTCTCTTCTTTTAAGACGCTGTGACGCCCAGCGATCTCGCTCCCCAGCTCGGCCTGAGGCCGACGCATTCGGAAAGCAACCCCGCTCTTCTCTTCACCCCAACCAGATGCAACATTCACGAATCAAAACACCTCTGCGTCGTGTTGGTTTGAATATGAACAAAATAGAAAGCTACGCATGCCTGCTCGTATGCGCCATAACCCTCAGTAGATAGACATACAGACACTGGGGACAGCCACACGTGGATCCACGTAAACACGAAAACCGAGATCTATACCGAAACAAAAAGGCAGTTTCATGGATACAGACAAGAACGATACAATTGTTTGATATCGTATGTACACGTAAGTCTGCGGCATGCGTTGTCCATGGTAATAACGTATTGGTCACAGGTACAGGGGTAGACGCAAACCCTATCAGATACCAGTTCAGATAACCTGATTTTCTGCCGGGCACGGTTTTCAGCCCTGTCGAGTAGTGTTGGATAGGCCGTCTGGCCTTTTTCTGTTGAACTAGATGGACAAGCTGTTCTCTCGGACAGGCTTGGCCACGGAGGTTCAAGAGTTCTCAGTCCTGACGTACAAGCTAGTGCTGGCAACTTTTCTGTAACGCGTCTGTCGCGGTTTTGGAACTTCTGAGTTCGGAATTCAGATCTCAAACTTCTGGCTTCCGAGTTCAAGCTTGGCAGCACAATCACTCTGAGCTCAAAGCCGGTTTCAGACTTTTTCAGGGAGGAAACTTCGGGTCTTGGGGGTTGCGGGGTGGCTGACACTCCTCTACAAGTAGATTACTGTCCCTGTGGCAAACACCACCTCGGACTGCTCCCACCTGCAGGCCAGCTTGAACATCGCAAACCACCTTTAAAAAAGTAAAGCCTAGTCTTTCAAAACGACTCTTCTAGTGTAACCGCAAGCTAACATGATTCTTCCCACCTCTCTTCTACACCCAAAACTACAACCAAAATTATGCTGAAAACCTGGCGTTCAGCAACATTGCCGGAGAACGAAGCAAGCCTTCGCTCAACAGAAACAGTCCCAAAATAGCTCCAACGCAGGAGCGATAACATCATTCTGATTAGAGGCAATCATGCTTGCGGCGCTGTGTGCATGGGCTTGTGATAGTGATATTAAGATAGATATATGTACCAGCTTTACTAGATCTAAATCTGGATCGAGCTACTTCCAACAAAAACACGGAGATATGTCTATTTATGTATACAGTTTTATGTGCTGATATACATATATATATATATATACATATATGTGTGTATATATATATATATATTGATATATGGGCGCACCCCTATTTGGGGTCCCCTACGTTTTTCGCTATACCATCTTACTCGGCATCTGACTCGGTTATAACCACCAGACTAGGTTATAACCAGCCGACTAGGTTATAATCAAGTGTACGTCATCGACTACAGTTTTACACCCGGTTTGAAGACCATGTTTTCAGAATGCTGAAACCCGCACAACGTTAAGAATTCTATGACACCTTCGTCGAAACCCTGTTACAATGTGCTAAAATCCTTGCTTTGAAGCCGTCGATATATATCCTCGTAGTTCCTGTTTGTGTGACTGTATCTAAACCGCTGTATTTCAGTTTTTTCCAACAAGCGCGCTGTAGTCATTAGTCTGGTTCAGTCATTCCTTATCGCGAACTAGATTTTGCAACGAAAAGTTTTCCATCTTTGTACTGTAATGCCGCAATCCCACCAAAGTCTCTGTTGTTGGACGCATTGCTATGACGTTTTGGCAAACTGATAGCTTTCAATGACATATCCCTGTTGCTCTTAAACACTGGTATATCCGGTAGGTATATTTGAGTGGTGCATTCCTTAATTCTGTATGACGGCTGCCCCAAGCCAAAATTGACAACTTGCATACTACAAGCTTAGCAAACGTTGTATGGTGTTTTTCCTGGGGGACGACATGAAGCGTCGCTTCTTAGGCTTGGCACTGTTTCTATATGCTGAGTGATGAAGCCTGTGCTTCTTGTATCAGCATACCTTAAGCGTTACGTAAAGCCGACTGAAAACCATAAGGCTACATCTAGCTTGTCCGAATGTCTGTTTGTGTTCTGAATATTTACTGAAAATCGAATAGAAGCCATTGTTCCCAGTCCAGAAAGTGATCCTCGTGTTAGAAAAAGTGGTACACACACACACACACCGAATCACTCCTCGAAAGAGGTTCATCCATGTAGTTGGAAATAGCATTGCGAGGAATTTTCTACGTACCGAGCGAGGAAACCTAACAATTTAAGTCGCAAATTTTGTTTCGCTCACCACACATATTCTTATCAGTTTTGTCTCGTCGAAATCCGGCTTCCTTGGAACGATGTTTGAACATAACGTTGCAACCAGTTCGCCTATGTACGAAGTGATGAAACCTGACCACGCTGTAAAAATTGAAATACTCTCTCTCCCTACAATGACGTCGTATCAGCCGTATCTCAACTTTCTGTGTACCGTGATATTCCAATGTTGACAACACTTACTGACCTACTGTAATCCCGATAGAGCCCCTTCATATTCCGCATTTTGATTCCTGCGTGAGTGACATGTTAGCGGCTATTCTCTCAATGTGTACATAGATCTCGTAAACCCGATGTACTGGAACGGACAGACCATTGTGTAAAGTCCGCCATATAGCCTTTCCGCTAAAGTTGGGGAATGCGCATATGGTCCCCGGAATTATGCTTGTTACAAAGCACTGCATCATGCCTCAACAACCGAATACACGCCAATTACCTCGGACCCTCTATTCTTCTAGTCCTTGTTTAATTTCATTGCGGTTACATTCACCCTGAAACACCGAAACTTTCGAACTTTTGGATTTAGGTGTTGATGAAGTACTGTAGCGGTGGCACAGGCCTGGTTATAACCTCTGTCCCCGGTTATAACCAGGACACCTGCGTAGTAGGCAGCCCTAGACCCATCACTAAACCATTAAAAGATTACTGTAACAAACCGTAAAATTAGTACACCGTTACACAAATCTTTTGCCCCAATGGACCCAAACCAATAAACCATTAAACCATTAAACCAATACTTTTGCCCCATACCACTAAACCATTAAACCATTAAACCAATCCCCTTACCCCATACCACTAAACCACTACACCATTAAACCATTAAACCAATCCTTTCCCCCAATGCACCTAAAACCACTAAACCATTAAACCATTAAACCAATGCTTTCGCGCCATACAGGGTTGTGTCTCTCTCTATAGGGGCAAATGATTGGTTTCATGGTTTAATGGTTTAGTGGTATGGGGCAAAAGGATTGGTTTAATGGTTTAATGGTTTATTGGTTTGGGTCCATTGGGGGAAAGGATTGGTTTAATGGTTTAATGCTTTATTGGTTTGGGTTCATTGGGGGAAAGGATTGGTTTAATGGTTTAATGGTTTAATGGTTTAGGTGTGCAAAAACCAGGGGACCCCATATAGGGGGGTACCCATATAGGGCGCACCCCTATTTGGGGTCCCCTACGTTTTTCGCTATACCATCTGACTCGGTTATAACCACCAGACTAGGTTATAACCAGCCGACTAGGTTATAATCAGGTGTACGTCATCGACTACAGTATTATATCCGGTTTGAAGACCATGTTTTCAGAATGCTGAAACCCGCACAACGCTAAGAATTCTATGACAACTTCGTCGAAACCCTGTTACAATGTGCTAAAATCCTTGCTTTGAAGCCGTCGATATATCTTCGTAGTTCATGTTTGTGTGACTGTATCTAAACCGCTGTATTTCAGTTTTCTCCAACAAGCGCGCTGTAGTCATTAGTCTGGCTCAGTCATTCCTTATCGCGAACTAGATTTTGCAACGAAAAGTCTTGCATCTTTGTACTGTAATGCCGCAATCCCACCAAAGTCTCTGTTGTTGGACGCATTGCTATGACGTTTTGGCAAACTGATAGCTTTCAATGACATATCCCTGTTGCTCTTAAACACTGGTATATCCGGTAGGTATATTTGAGTGGTGCATTCCTTAATTCTGTATGACGGCTGCCCCAAGCCAAAATTGACAACTTGCATACTACAAGCTTAGCAAACGTTGTATGGTGTTTTTCCTGGGGGACGACATGAAGCGTCGCTTCTTAGGCTTGGCACTGTTTCTATATGCTGAGTGATGAAGCCTGTGCTTCTTGTATCAGCATACCTTAAGCGTTACGTAAAGCCGACTGAAAACCATAAGGCTACATCTAGCTTGTCCGAATGTCTGTTTGTGTTCTGAATATTTACTGAAAATCGAATAGAAGCCATTGTTCCCAGTCCAGAAAGTGATCCTCGTGTTAGAAAAAGTGGTACACACACACACACCGAATCACTCCTCGAAAGAGGTTCATCCATGTAGTTGGAAATAGCATTGCGAGGAATTTTCTACATACCGAGCGAGGAAACCTATCAATTTAAGTCGCAAATTTTGTTTCGCTCACCACACATATTCTTATCAGTTTTGTCTCGTCGAAATCCGGCTTCCTTGGAGCGATGTTTGAACATAACGTTGCAACCAGTTCGCCTATGCACGAAGTTATGAAACCTGACCACGCTGTAAAAATTGAAATACTCTCTCTCCCTACAATGACGTCGTATCAGCCGTATCTCAACTTTCTGTGTACCGTGATATTCCAATGTTGACAACACTTACTGACCTACTGTAATCCCGATAGAGCCCCTTCATATTCCGCATTTTGATTCCTGCGTGAGTGACATGTTAGCGGCTATTCTCTCAATGTGTACATCTCATAAACCCGATGTACTGGAACGGACAGACCATTGTGTAAAGTCCGCCATATAGCCTTTCCGCTAAAGTTGGGGAATGCGCATATGGTCCCCGGAATTATGTTTGTTACAAAGCACTGCATCATGCCTCAACAACCGAATACACGCCAATTACCTCGGACCCTCTATTCTTCTAGTCCTTGTTTAATTTCATTGCGGTTACATTCACCCTGAAACACCGAAACTTTCGAACGTTTGGATTTAGGTGTGGATGAAGTACTGTAGCGGTGGCACAGGCCTGGTTATAACCTCTGTCCCCGGTTATAACCAGGACACCTGCGTAGTAGGCAGCCCTAGACCCATCACTAAACCATTAAACCATTAACAAACCGTATAAATTAGTACACCGTTAAACAAATCCTTTGCCCCAATGGACCCAAACCAATAAACCATTAAACCATTAAACCAATCCTTTTGCCCCATACCACTAAACCATTAAACCATTAAACCAATCCCCTTACCCCATACCACTAAACCACTAAACCATTAAACCATTAAACCAATCCTTTCCCCCAATGCACCTAAACCACTAAACCATTAAACCATTAAACCAATGCTTTCGGCCCATACAGGGTTGTGTCTCTCTCTATAGGGGCAAATGATTGGTTTCATGGTTTAATGGTTTAGTGGTATGGGGCAAAAGGATTGGTTTAATGGTTTAATGGTTTATTGGTTTGGGTCCATTGGGGGAAAGGATTGGTTTAATGGTTTAATGCTTTATTGGTTTGGGTTCATTGGGGGAAAGGATTGGTTTAATGGTTTAATGGTTTAATGGTTTAGGTGTGCAAAAACCAGGGGACCCCATATAGGGGGGTACCCATATAGGGCGCACCCCTATTTGGGGTCCCCTACGTTTTTCGCTATACCATCTGACTCGGTTATAACCACCAGACTAGGTTATAACCAGCCGACTAGGTTATAATCAGGTGTACGTCATCGACTACAGTATTATATCCGGTTTGAAGACCATGTTTTCAGAATGCTGAAACCCGCACAACGCTAAGAATTCTATGACAACTTCGTCGAAACCCTGTTACAATGTGCTAAAATCCTTGCTTTGAAGCCGTCGATATATCTTCGTAGTTCATGTTTGTGTGACTGTATCTAAACCGCTGTATTTCAGTTTTCTCCAACAAGCGCGCTGTAGTCATTAGTCTGGCTCAGTCATTCCTTATCGCGAACTAGATTTTGCAACGAAAAGTCTTGCATCTTTGTACTGTAATGCCGCAATCCCACCAAAGTCTCTGTTGTTGGACGCATTGCTATGACGTTTTGGCAAACTGATAGCTTTCAATGACATATCCCTGTTGCTCTTAAACACTGGTATATCCGGTAGGTATATTTGAGTGGTGCATTCCTTAATTCTGTATGACGGCTGCCCCAAGCCAAAATTGACAACTTGCATACTACAAGCTTAGCAAACGTTGTATGTGTTTTTCCTGGGGGACGACATGAAGCGTCGCTTCTTAGGCTTGGCACTGTTTCTATATGCTGAGTGATGAAGCCTGTGCTTCTTGTATCAGCATACCTTAAGCGTTACGTAAAGCCGACTGAAAACCATAAGGCTACATCTAGCTTGTCCGAATGTCTGTTTGTGTTCTGAATATTTACTGAAAATCGAATAGAAGCCATTGTTCCCAGTCCAGAAAGTGATCCTCGTGTTAGAAAAAGTGGTACACACACACACACCGAATCACTCCTCGAAAGAGGTTCATCCATGTAGTTGGAAATAGCATTGCGAGGAATTTTCTACATACCGAGCGAGGAAACCTATCAATTTAAGTCGCAAATTTTGTTTCGCTCACCACACATATTCTTATCAGTTTTGTCTCGTCGAAATCCGGCTTCCTTGGAGCGATGTTTGAACATAACGTTGCAACCAGTTCGCCTATGCACGAAGTTATGAAACCTGACCACGCTGTAAAAATTGAAATACTCTCTCTCCCTACAATGACGTCGTATCAGCCGTATCTCAACTTTCTGTGTACCGTGATATTCCAATGTTGACAACACTTACTGACCTACTGTAATCCCGATAGAGCCCCTTCATATTCCGCATTTTGATTCCTGCGTGAGTGACATGTTAGCGGCTATTCTCTCAATGTGTACATAGATCTCGTAAACCCGATGTACTGGAACGGACAGACCATTGTGTAAAGTCCGCCATATAGCCTTTCCGCTAAAGTTGGGGAATGCGCATATGGTCCCCGGAATTATGCTTGTTACAAAGCACTGCATCATGCCTCAACAACCGAATACACGCCAATTACCTCGGACCCTCTATTCTTCTAGTCCTTGTTTAATTTCATTGCGGTTACATTCACCCTGAAACACCGAAACTTTCGAACTTTTGGATTTAGGTGTTGATGAAGTACTGTAGCGGTGGCACAGGCCTGGTTATAACCTCTGTCCCCGGTTATAACCAGGACACCTGCGTAGTAGGCAGCCCTAGACCCATCACTAAACCATTAAAAGATTACTGTAACAAACCGTAAAATTAGTACACCGTTACACAAATCTTTTGCCCCAATGGACCCAAACCAATAAACCATTAAACCATTAAACCAATACTTTTGCCCCATACCACTAAACCATTAAACCATTAAACCAATCCCCTTACCCCATACCACTAAACCACTACACCATTAAACCATTAAACCAATCCTTTCCCCCAATGCACCTAAAACCACTAAACCATTAAACCATTAAACCAATGCTTTCGCGCCATACAGGGTTGTGTCTCTCTCTATAGGGGCAAATGATTGGTTTCATGGTTTAATGGTTTAGTGGTATGGGGCAAAAGGATTGGTTTAATGGTTTAATGGTTTATTGGTTTGGGTCCATTGGGGGAAAGGATTGGTTTAATGGTTTAATGCTTTATTGGTTTGGGTTCATTGGGGGAAAGGATTGGTTTAATGGTTTAATGGTTTAATGGTTTAGGTGTGCAAAAACCAGGGGACCCCATATAGGGGGGTACCCATATAGGGCGCACCCCTATTTGGGGTCCCCTACGTTTTTCGCTATACCATCTGACTCGGTTATAACCACCAGACTAGGTTATAACCAGCCGACTAGGTTATAATCAGGTGTACGTCATCGACTACAGTATTATATCCGGTTTGAAGACCATGTTTTCAGAATGCTGAAACCCGCACAACGCTAAGAATTCTATGACAACTTCGTCGAAACCCTGTTACAATGTGCTAAAATCCTTGCTTTGAAGCCGTCGATATATCTTCGTAGACCACTAAACCATTAAACCATTAAACCAATGCTTTCGCGCCATACAGGGTTGTGTCTCTCTCTATAGGGGCAAATGATTGGTTTCATGGTTTAATGGTTTAGTGGTATGGGGCAAAAGGATTGGTTTAATGGTTTAATGGTTTATTGGTTTGGGTCCACTGGGGGAAAGGATTGGTTTAATGGTTTAATGCTTTATTGGTCTGGGTCCATTGGGGGAAAGGATTGGTTTAATGGTTTAATGGTTTATTTGTTTGGGTCCATTGGGGGAAAGGACTGGTTTAATGGTTTAATGCTTTTAAACTTTAATAGTTTAGGTGTGCAAAAACCCCGGGGACCCCATATAGGGGGGTACCTATATATATATATATATATATATATATGCGAGTGTGTGTGTGTGTGTCAATATTGCAAGGTGTTATACACTTGATTCTCTCTGTCTCTGTTCCTCTCACCCTCTCTCGGGGCTGGGTCAAGACATATCTCTCAAACAGTTAGTAGTCTGCTTGTTTCTGAAGGGTTTCATGTACGCTTGAATTTGTCTGCTGCTTCATACAGGTTGCCCAAGGTTCCCCGTGCCTCCAGCTTGCCCATCTGCTGCTTGAGACTGCCGACCTGCACGGCGCATTGCCAGGCTTCCGATTTGAAAGGCCAGGCGGCCGCACCTCTGCCAGCATCTTGCTTCGAAGTTCGACGGCCTTTTCGGAGGACTCTCTGAGGCTCCACATGCAAAAAGTGCCGAGCTGCAGGGAATCTCCCGAAAGGGGCTGAAGACAATCACGGTAAGAGACTGCGCCTGCCGCCACCGCTTCTTCAGGTCCGTCAGCTCAGCCTGTCGGAAGCCCCAGGCTCATCGCCAGACTTTCAACAGCTGCTGAGACACAGCGGCACCGGCTCCTTCGCCGCATTCAGCTCGCCGTCTGCAGAACTCGTGCGCGCCGCTGTGCGGACCTGCTGTCACCGTGCCCTTAACAACTCCGACGAGAAACCACAGGATCCGTTGTGGCTTTGTGCATACTCGTATCTTGGGGCGGCTTTGTTCCCTGTGACTTTCGTGACGACGTGCGCGGGTTTTTCCGGACCTCGGCTCCGGCCTCTGCATCGGTTGCAGCGCGGCGCCGGAGCTGGTTGCCGTCCTCAGACCTCCGCTCCGCCGCTCCACTGCGCTCTCTTGAGTCTCTTCGGCTTGCTGCAAGGCCTCTGCAACTCCGCCTCAAGCACGCCGATCTGTGCCATGAGCTGTTCGCATGCAGCCTGCTCAAGGCGATGTCCGGCGGTTGGTGCTTCTGTCATGGCAGCAAGCAGTGCCGAAGTGCCGTCCTGCACCTTGGCATGTTCAAGGACCGCCTCACGGCGGTCATCCGCAAGCCGATCCTTGTATCGCCCACTCATCGCTGTTCGGGCCCAGACTGCCGGGACACGCCCACATGGAAGGCGCCTCTTGCCGGCGGCGCTGTTCCTCCGAAGGCTCTTCGACTTCCAATTCTCTCACGCGACCGCCGCCATCTGCTCCTGAACTGCAGCCTGCTGCGCCCGCAAGTCAGAAACTTCGCCTTAGTAACCCGCCGTCAGCAAGCCAAGCATCCAGCATCAAGCATCACATCAGTGTGTCAGCCGTGGCATGGACGAGCAAGTTCTTCGCACTCTCTTGCAGCCTCTTCGAGACGCTGCTCACAAGATACCCAGTGCCCTCTCAAAATCTGCCTCCAGATTTTGTGCATCAAGCCCCTGCAGCACCTCTCATAAAGGGCCCTATGGCACCATGTCACGCAGCAGCACTACGAGGCAGGCATGCCTCCTCCTCCTCTCGGACCTTGAGCTCCCAAGCCTGTCGGCGCAGCGTCTTATAGGCGTGAGGAGAGCCCTGAACTTTTTGTCAGAAAGCCTGGGCTCTACTTCGAGCGTCTTCCGCCTGCATCGCACAACGAACACACATTCCTACATCTTTCTCTTTGTGTTTGCCACACATCGGACAGAAACCTGGGTTCTTTGATCAGGGTCTTGCGGTTTGGTCCACGCTTTAGATCTTTGTGCTTGCACCAAGCCCTGCTAGGCTCAAGATGTTCATCCGTGTTCGGGCCAGTACCGGTGCCCGGAAGCACCGGGAGGCACACTGAGGCCTCTGACTATCGGGCGGTTGTTGTTCTAGCTGTTGTTTCAAGGCTCGCTTACACTGCCACCATGGATTCAGCTGGTGTTCAAGGTTAAGTTTATCACGCTGGTCCAAAGTGCCTTTTCATTTGCATGCAGCTGCAGTGTGCCCGCCGTTCGCCTTGCCATCCCAGAGAGCAGCCTCCTTGCTGGCCTTGGTTTCGTCGCTGCTTCGCACGGCGACGTTCACGGATTGCAGTCTTCCTGAGGGTAGCCGCGGAGCCGTCCAAAACTCCGCGACACCAGGCCACCTCTGCCTGATCTCACTGATGTGGTTGATTCTCAACTGGAAGATGCAGGAAGCAGTCTGGCCCCGAAGCCTCGTTGCGGAGTTGCAATGCCTGCACGTCGTGGCTTGCCACAGGCGCCCGCAACAGATGCGGGCACGCCTCTGACTGCTCTTCGATCTGCTGCTGTAGGTGCCGGCCACCTAGTGAATCCATATGCCGTCGGCGGTAAACGGCTGCTTCGCAAGGCCGGGAGCCCCGTCAAGTTGTTGCAGCCGCGAGCGCCGCGTCTGTCTGCTGGGCCGCACATCTGAGTTGGACTTCCTCCTGACGACATCGCGGGGCGGTTTCACACATCTTTCAGCGAAGGCTACAGTAGAGTTGCTACAAGGCCCCAGGCCATGGCCTGCTGCCTTGCCAGCAGGTCTTGCTCTGCCGACACCAGCTTCATTTGCAGCTCTGCCTCAGGAGCGACGAAGTAGCGTGAGTGTAGGAGTGTAGGATACATCTTGCTCTGCCACAAGATGTCTCATGATTCGTCTCATGCACACGTGGGCACCTGCTTGTCGAGAAGCGCGGCCAAGTCCTGCTCAAGAGTATGCTTCATTCTGTGCGACTGAATGGATGACAGTTCGCTGCACAAGCTGCGCAAATTCAAAAAATCAATTTCTGCAGCGATGACATACATTGAATCGTCAATGTTTGCTAATACCTTCTGCTGCATGATATGTCCCGGGCAACACAAGCCAACAAACCTTTCCCAAATCCTGGTCCTAGCTGCTAGCTAAAATCCGGGTTCGGAGCTTCACGCACAGTGTAGACACCCTTTGCTCAGCTTGTCGAAACACGGAGATGCAACAGGACTCCACATCTGATCTGGACAAGTCTTCAGTTCTACCGGCAACACCACCACCAAGCCTGCTTCTCAGCACTACATGGTAGCACGAGTGCACCAGGGCAGAGGGAACCCTGCCTCTTTGCCTCTGGCATGCACCTTGGACTCTTCTTCGAGTCGCCTCTGCCGAGCTCGCGCAAAGCTGGGCTTGGAGGGCTTAGAGCTGCAGTCGGAAAAGTCGGTGCCTCTTCAGCATCTCCGTCTCGTCGCTCCAAGCCTGGCACACGGTCTCAGCTCTCTCTGCCTCTCTGCTCCAGCTCGGCCCCGGGCAGAGCCTCGATGTCAGCCAGAGTGCTCCGCTCCATCGCCTGCGTGCAAGACAGCGTGTGGCACTCGCCTCGCGGAGTCAAAAAAAAGCCCAAGCCTGGGATTGCGAAACGAGCCTGATCTTTCTATGGGAAGGCTGGGAAGGGGGAGGGGTGCTGTTGAGACGGTGCACACAAAAAAGCTTCTGTTCATCGCTTCGGGCCCACCAGTCTTTCAGCCCAGCAGCTGGCTGAGATCACGGCCCAAGCGCCCCTGGCCATTGCAACTTTGATCTTGCAGCACGCCGCATGCTACACTTCTCTGTGACCTGGCCTGTAGAATGTTCATCTCGGAAGACATGCATCCCTGCCTGAAAGCGCAAGGAGCATCGAGTCGGGCAAGTCCCAACAGCATGACTTGACTGAGATGGAGTGTCCCGCGACACTTCGCAGGAGGCCTGTGACTTGCAGTCGTATTCTCCAAAGCGCGGCTCTCCTTCTCCTGCCTCTCTGCTTCGGACTGGGAGCCATGTCCGTGTCGAAACAGCCGCACATTCCAAGGCCAGGACTTTAAGCTCGCTGCCAAGGCCTGCACCGCCTGGTGGAGTTTCGTGAACAGGGGCGCTGCTTAAGCGCTTCACTTCAGCATGTTTTCCGACCGCCAGCATGTGCCTGTTCTGCTTTGGAAAGACGTGCAGAAGCCTAGTCGCACAAACAATGGCTGCCAGGAGGACTGCCAGGACAATGCGGAAGAAGGAGATTGAAAAGCAGAGGACAGGTAGCCTCTGCAAAGCCACCGTGGGAACGGACGCGGGGGGCCACTTCGTCAAACTGGACCTGTGAACAACTGAGAATGAAACCGATGACGAGAGAAGCGACGCCACTGACATGACGTCCCGTTGCCTTGAGCTCACCCTGAAAGGCCTGCACATCCTTCCTGAAAGCAGGCAGAGATAATCACATGACACATCCGGATGCACGCTGCCTGACCGCCTGGACGGACCCCCCGTGAGCCTACAGTAGTGCTGTGTCGCCTTAGCTTACCTTCACCGTGGCAGCACTCACCCGGAGCGATACTATGTCACTATGTGTGCGTGCAGGCGCCTGCAATCGCCTGCAGAATCACCCTCCCACTCCTGCCTGATGCTTGCTTCAGATATAAAGTATGTTCATTGCACGTTTTGTTTCAGCACACTCCGACGCATCTGTGGCCGCCGGTTAAAGTGCGCATGTGAAGAACAACATTTCCGGGCCGTAACAAACACGCGTACGTACATTGCGGAGGAGGTTTTTCCGAGGGGCGGAGGAGGTTTTTCCGAGTCTCTATCTGGCCACCATGCGCATACTGCCTCCCTCTGCGTGCTTTGACGATGTCTTTACGCCTTTGGCAGGGCCGGCCTGAGCGTCATCGCCTGGCAAATTCGTGAGCATGGCGCGCATTTCACACTTCGAGCAGGGCCTCTGCTCGAAGGGAGGATGCTTCCTGTCAGTGCCGGGGCTGGGGCATCTGAAAAGCGAGGAAGCAAGCCTTTGCAGCACAGACGGCTCCTGTGCGCTCATCTGGGCATGGATGCGCCAGTGCCTGGCTGCGGTTGTGCAAATGGTTTCTAGATTCTAGACACGGCGACACTAAAAGGACCGTCCTGAGTTTGTCGGCTGCCTTCAGCCTGGCCGCTGCCAGCCGGTGGCTGGCCATGGAGCGGGCTGCTGCCAGGTGCCGGCTTGATTCGGTCTGGCAGGAGCTGTAGTCGTTCGCATGCTTTGCAGCAGAGATTTGCAGTCGTTGTTCGTCTGCAACACCTTGCTGTGCAATCGTCTCAAGCTCATCTCTCTGGAATTGCGTCTGCTCCAGTAGACGCTTGTTTGCGTCCTTGACGGCAGCGACTCCTCCGACAAGCTCCTCGTGGCTTTGTGCCTGTCTCACCAGTTCGCGATTCAGGTTCTCACAGCGCCGTTTTGCTGTGCCCAAGGACTCTAACACGTCACGGCTGCCCAAAGCCAGATACCTGCTAGCTGAAGGATCTCCACACCCATCTCTGGCTTGAACCAAATTGTCCTGCATCTCGCTCGTCAATCTCTGGATGTCCGAAGGCAAGGTCAGCTTGTTGCCGGGTACTGTTCCGGGTCTGGCCTCGGTTGAGCCAAGCGGCCAAGCGGGCCTTGGAGGGATTGAAGAACCGGGTGCAGCGGGTGTGGGAGTCACCTGAGTCACCTGACCTGGCCGCCTTACCTGAGTTTATGTTACAGTGAAGCTCGTCATCCCTTCGAAATGAAATGAGGCTATGGCCAGCGACTGTAGCTGCTCCAGCTGCAGAAGCAAGCGCTGACATGTGCTGCTCCAAAGCTGCTCAGCAGAAACATCTGTGCATGAGGAGGGGTTCGTCAAGCGTCGGCTCTCGGGGCAGGAATGCTGCGAAATCAGCGCTGCCTCCATGGCCGTGAACGGCTTTCATCGTGTGAGTTCCAGCCTACATTCACCGGGATTTAGGGTTGTGTCAAACGGCTGATCAACTGACAGTCATGATATCGACTCCCAACGCCTAAGGCCCAGTTCTGGAGTTTCTGACCTGTGTTACTTCTTTGCCTCCATCGGATAAAGTTTCTCAAGCCCAGCTCATTGCTTCCATGAGCTGTGTTCTCTACCCTCCCGCTCACACAGTGGGCTCTCCCGAAAGCGCTGCGACAAACTGACACTGGACCGAATGAGCTTGTCTGGGTTCACATGTGTCTTGTTGAAACCCCTGCTCGAAATCACACATTCAACTCAGCAAAGCTGGTTACACATTGATGGCCCAGCCAGCAAAGAAATCCCAGAACAGCTTTTGGAGTTCATGGTGTCGAAGGGTGACCTGCACTCCTTTTGCACTCGCATGCAAACAAGAGTCGCGCGACTATGCAGGCTGTAGAGGCATGCTTCCAGGCCCCATTGATGAAGAAGACAGGCATCCTAGACCGAGCCCGACGAGAGCGCTTAGCTGCAGCGCACGTGCCTGGAGGGAAAAGAGACTTCTGCTGTTCGGGTGCCTTCGTGCTAGCATTCTTGGGCACATCTCTGCAGTTTCTCTTTGGATCCACCCGTCTTGCCAGGACCTATCAGTATACTGTACGCTTCCATACGTTTGCATGCACACGTACTTGTGCATGGACGCATGTATGTATGCACTAGTGTATGGATGCATGGACAGATAAACCGATAGATTCTTAGGTAAACAGGGAGGGAGGGAGGGAGGGAGGGGAGAGAGAGAGAGACAGAGAGAGAGAGAGAGAGAGAGAGAGAGAGAGACAGAGAGAGAGAGAGAGAGAGAGAGAGAGAGAGAGAGAGAGAGAGAGAGACAGAGAGACGGAGGGAGAGACGGAGGGAGGGAGAGAGAGAGAGAGAGAGAGACGCATAGATGGATGACAGACAGACAGATAGACGGACAGACAGCCAGCCAGCCAGGCAGGCACCAAGACAACTAAACACAGATAGATGAATGTGGATGGATGCATGGATGGATGGGTACAAAGAAAGACAGAAATATAGACAGACAGACAGACAGACAGACAGACAGACAGACACATACATAGCCAGATAGACAGACAGATGTTATCTTAACGACAAACATATCAGATTCGTTTCTGACTGGTCTATGGCACAGCGGACTTTCTGCACGCGGCAAGCTCCTCAGAGGCCATGCGCAGGGCTCGGATCTGTGTACAAGGGGAGCCACATCGAGTGGCTCATGCTCTTAGACAAGAAAGGCACGTCGTTCGGAGTGCAGCGTGTGAATTCGTGAGGGAGCAGGGTGCCGTGGTCTACGAAGACAGGCTGTCGTTGAGCTCTTCCTTCGCGATCGGGCCGCCACGGCTTTGCAGGTAGCGCAACTGAACCAGGCTGTTCTTACAGCTCAGAAGCTGCTCGACTGTTCGTGTTGCTGCGAGGTTGACACTGTTCATGACAATGTGCAAGGCCTCGACAGAATATGTCTCGCAGCCCATGGACTGCTTTCCAGACGAAGAGACATCCAAGCATATCTCGCTGTGATGGTATCGCAGGTGCAGGTGGATGAAACTCTCCACCAAGTCAGACTTGTAAGGATTCGTCGCGACCAGGATAATGGGAGCATACACCAGATTGGCATTCTGCAGGCGTGCATGCATCATGTAGTTCCGGAGTCTCGGAAGCAGATTGGGCTCACGTTGTGCGCTTTTGCTCTGGAGAAGGACACTTGTTTTGCCTACCTTGATGTAGCGATCAAAGACCAGGATATGCACGAATCCAAGGCCCGGCGAATCCGTTGCCTTCGCCCAGGCCACGAGGTTCTGTGCTACCTCGTCCAACTTGTTGTTGAGGCCGACGAAACGGTTGCTGCCCAGAAGCTCACAGAGGTGATGGTTCAAGGAGTCCCAGATCTTCCCAGCACGGTGGGATTTGGGCAGCTGCTGGAAGCGGGTGGCCCAAGTCTCGAGATCTGCAGGAGCAGTGCACAGAGGAAGGATGCTCCACAACACATCTTCGGGGTGCTCGAATGCCAAAGGGTGGTCCAGGGCCCGCATGGGCCGAAAGCAGGTGTGGACGTGATCCCGTGGATCCTGCAAGTCTCCAGGGATGAGCAGTGACACCAAGCGGAAGGGCTCCAAGGCTGCCGGAAGCTCCGGAGCGGGCGTGGCTGTGGTTGACAAAGTGCGCGCAGTAACATAGCGCTATGTGGGATTCAGGCGCTATGTGAGGTGCACGGCTATGTCGTAAAACCGGCTATGTGCAAATTACTGCTATGTAGGAAAAGGGGGCTGTGTGAGACTTGGGGCTATGTGAGGAGATCCGGCTATGTGCGCACTACGCCTGTGCATGAAATCCGGCTATGTGCGAAATCCAGCTATGTGAGATTAGGTGCTATGTGCAAAATACGGCTATGTGAGATTAGTCGGTATGTGGCTATGTGAGATTTGTGTAACCACGCGAGCTTAACGGCTATGTGCGAAATGCGGCTATGTAGGATGTAGGAAAGCCGGCTATGTATCGGCTATGTGCGAAGCCCGCTATGTGAGATTAGGCGCTATGTCGAAGAACCTGCTATGTGAGAACAGGCGCTATGTGAGAGAACCCGCTATATGAGATTAGGCGCTATGTCGAAGAACCTGCTATGTGAGAATAGGCGCTATGTGAGATTAGGCGCTATGTCGGAAGATCCGGCTATGTGCGACATGCGGCTATGTGGGACAACCTGCTATGTCAGAACTCCGGCTATGCGGCTCCCCTGGCAGCCTCTTCTTGACGAAGCCTTTAACGCGAAGATCCTTCTTCGCCTCGACGAGCACAGGTCGCCAGGGTACGCGGGACTCCTCGGGAAGACTGACGATCACGGACGTGCACTTAGCTCGCTCCGGTACCAACTGCTTCCGCATCCACTCATTCAACGTGAGTCTGTTGTTGTTCAACCGGGCACGATCGAAGTGGTGCTTGTAGCCACGGATGATGTTCTCCACGATGGGGGACAGCACGCCTTTCTTCAGCAGAACGCCCTTCTCTTCAGTCTCGCAGAGGCACAGCTGGTAGACTAGAGCTAGGATCTGGCCTGTTTCACCCGGTAGCTCAGACAGCGTGTGCATGGCTCTGTCCTGGAACTGTTCGACAGGGATTTCTGCCGACTGGGCGTCCACGGAAGCCTGGGCCGTCACACCTGCCTGCAGGTATGGGTCCGTGCACGCCACAGGTGAAGCCGCCGGGGAGGAAGGCACGGCCAAGGCTCTCAGCACTCCTCTGATCTCGCTGCTCCTTGCATCCCCAGACTCCGGGGTCTCGCGAAGCCGAACTTTGCCCTCAGGGGTCTGCAGCTCCTCCAGCGACAACTGGCGAGTCCGGGGTGGCGTCTCGAAAACAGCCGGCATGGTTTCCTGCGCCTGAGTGGTCATCTCAGCGCCCGAGAGCTGGCGACTTCGAGGGGGAGTCTCGAAGACAGCTCCTCCCAGTGCTGCTGGCTCGGGGTTCAGCGTCGTCTCCTGTGAACTTGACATGTCCATCTGCGTGGGATCCATCTGCGTCGCTGCACATGCCGCTGCCGATGCAGGGCATACTGAGCTGCTGCCGGCTGATGAAGACGCATGCCTCTCCTCCCATGCAGCATCGCCGAAAAGCAGCATGTCCAAGGACACCGGATTCGTGTCCTCCGTCATGTCGACCTACAGCCCCTAATCCCTCGACTGTGCCAAAACGGCTGCATGGATGTGTCTTGCTTGCACACCGGCAACGTGACAACGGTTCCATCTGCGTGAGTGCGTATATGTATACATACATCTACGTATACATTTGCATTAGTATATGTGTGTGTGCGCGCATGGCTCACACGCAAACATTGGGTGCACGACTAACAACGTAATCACATCATCATCAACATCATGATCATCACATCATGAATGAAGATGAACACTGAGAAGAAGTGCTGTTTAATATTAGTGTTGCTGCTGCAACCTTTGCCAAAGTGCATATGCAGCCACTGGCTTGGTGCGATGCCAGCGCAACATGTGAAGGCTCAACGTGCTAATGGGCATACTGTGATTCAATGCAAGTATGGGCATTGCTGCGGGCAGCGGCCTTCTGCGAGCCAATGCCTCAGCGTCTGGCCGATCGTTGCAGCGAGTGGCTAATCGGCTGATCCTCGCACTGGGTCAGTGGTAATGGCCGTCTCAGGAAGGAGAGGAAGAGGCGCTCGGAGGCACCGGAACGGCCGAGGCCATGTTCACATTGCTTCGGAGCTCTGGGCTCAACGGCCGTCAGGTCCTCGGCCCCTGCATGCGCGTCGAAGTGTCGAGTCGCCAGAGGGTAACCATGGAGGTGTTGTTCAGCTCTTCAACGGTCCATGTGCCAGCTCAGTCTCACTCCAAATTGAAGGGTTTGTCAGGCCCCACCTTTAGGGGCTCTGCAAAACAGCTTGGTGCCGAGAGACTGGTTCCACTCGTCGGCGGCCACTTTCCACCCACTCCGTCCGCACGGCCGGCCGCAGCCTGGAACCTTAAGCCGCCTGGAGTCTGCGCACAAGCTCGCAGAGCCAGAACGCAAAGCTGGTGGTCGTCCGGAAGACCCTGGTCAAGCCGGCCGAGCACGTAGTCGGCGACATCCCGTACAGCTCGGGCTCGGACTGCTTGCTCTTGGCTCAAGCGGTAGATTGCCGCTCGGATTTCAGATCTCATCGGTTCAGAGAGCTTTGACGAGTTTGAGCTCACAGAGCCAGCCAAAGGGACTTGCAAAAGAGCTGCTACAGCGGTCCAGCGTACCCTCCAGTCTTGATGCTGCATGGCACGCATCGTCACCTCATCTTCGCTGGCTCCATTGGCCAAGGCACGTGGCATGAAGTTTCTGGCGGTGTGAGGGGCTTGGGCAAAGCCGGGAGAAGCACAACAAGAGCAGCTAGCACTAGCACCGAGTGACCAGTGTTTCGGCAAGGTGCTTCCAAGGCCAGCTGGCTGTGAACGGTGTTGAGGATCAATGGCTGCAGTGCTGCTGCTGCAGATAGCTGGATAAACCTGCCACGACTCTCGCAGACAGCTTTGGAAAATGGCCGGGGCTGGGACGGCTGGGACGGCTGGGACGGCTGGGACTCTGGGACGCGAACCCGGAGCCTGCTCGAGTCGACAAGGCCGGCAGCCAGAGCATTGAGCCACACGACAACCGGTCCAGCCAAGTCCTGATCTGCACAGCAGCGTGAACGTGAAAGAGCGTCTTTCATGAACTCAGCCGTAACTCAGCCATAACCGCCGCTAGGGTACTACGGATGCGCTCATCAATGCAGAAAGGCTTGGCGCGCACGCTGCGGCTGTGCGCCGCTGAAAAGTGTCCGGTGATCGGATGCCCGCCACCAGCGCAAGGGCCGAAGATCGCAGAAGCTTCGGGCACACGTAACGCTGATCGTTGCTGCACAGGCCCAGCATGCAGGCCAGGAGTCTAATGCCACCATGCCTCGCACTGACACAGTTTTCCTGCAGCAGGAGCAGGGCCTTCTCGATACCGGAATGCTCATGGCCACTTGATAGTTTCTGTATCAACTCGGCGCTGGCTTTCTGAGAGCAGGCGTGGTGGCTTCTCAAGCTGGGAACGAGAAGCTGCACATAGCCTTGTGCAATAGAGGCATCCGGAAGCGTAAGCCGTAAGACTTTTACTAGGGTAAGCGAAGAACCCCTAGTGCCTATGTATCCCGACAATCTGACCTCCTTCTTCTAGGAGTTTGGGATAGTTTGGGGTGTTGTCGATTAAACGATACTGTTAGCACGTCCATGATCATCGACTGACTTAGCCTCTGCCAGCAACACTACAAAAAAAGCCTTCAGCAGTCATCCAGTCCACGCTCATCCCAGGGGGTCGCCAGCCTCAAGAAGGCGCGGAGAACCAGCCGCCGCCTTCCCTGACTCGGATGCGCCAAATGCTTTGTCAGCCTGTCAGTGTCTACCAACATCTCTTCTGCTGCCACTGCTCGACCCAAAACAAGCTAAGCGCATGGGCCAATGGGCCTGTTAGCCTATGCTGTATCCGAACCCCGGTACACTGAAAGTCTCCAGGTGGCGGGAACAGGAGACGAAGACGCTGTTCCGGGCCACATGCTTGGGCCAGATCAGTCGCGGCTGCACGCACGGCTTGGTGTCTGTCCAAGAGCCGACACCCGATTCCACGAAGCGCTATTACAGGAATCCGTTTGCCCGCCATGTGGAAGCTTTTCAAAGCAGCCAGTGTCACACGGCGAACGTCGAACGTTTTGTGGCATAGGTATCGGACCAGACGGCCGGCGACGAAGCCTACCGGAGCTTGACACTGCCGGAGAAGAATTGCCAAACTCTCCGGGACAGAGCTTCGCAATTCTGGGCTCTCCAGGCACGAAATACATGATCTAAGGGCCTCTGGCATCGTGGCGATTTGAAGCAACGCCTGGGCAGCAGGGACACGTGTTTTGGGATCGGCCATTTTCTGAAGAAGTCCAGCTATCGCAAAGGCGTCGCCGCGGCCAACGAGCTGCAGGGTCTGCATGCCAGCGCCGAAAGCCCATTGGCAGTCATGGCTGAAGCAAGCCAGGGCTGCTTGAATCACAGCTACGTCGCCCTGCCTGGCAAGCAAAGCCATGGCCTTGACTGCTTCCTGTCGCGTGATGTCGTCCGTGTCCCGAAGTCTGGCGGCAACTGCAGTGAGAACCTGGATGCTCTTGCAGTCCCCCATCGTTTGCTGAAGAGACAGGAGGGCCTCACCAAAGACATCACAAAACACTGGACTGCGTGACGGGGATGGAGGGCCTTGGGGAGGTTTCTTCAACCGAGTCCTGGCGGCGCACAAGAGGGCTGCTGTCCGTAATTCCTTGCCGAAGGTAAGTCGGAGGTGATCCAATTAAAGCAGCCAGGGCATGTGCACTCCCAATTTCTGCCAAGGCCCCTACCGCACGGGCCGCCGATTCCCGAGTTACAACGGAGTAGTGGGAGCCAAGAAATCTCAGGATGCTGTACAAGGCTTGTGGCGGCGATTGTGTCAATCTTGCGCCAATGCTTGTCAGCGCCCGCAGGATGGCCAGTTGGATATCTTCAAGAGCTTCGAGCTGCAAACGGAATTGCAGCAAGCGTGTCGCCGCAGCGTGGCCCCTGGGAGCCAGCCTTTCGATAGCCCGCACAGTTGCGAGCCTCACTGCTGCCGCAGCATGTCCCTGACATCTGCTCAGGGCGGCTAAAGCAGTTTCATCACCACAAGGTGCTTGTTCCTGGACCGCTTCCAGCACGGCCAACATCGGTTCCGGCTTGAGGCCAAGCTCCAAGCAGCGACACAAGGCTCGCAGCGAGATCTTCATGCCCTGCCGCTCCTGCCGTCATCTATATGGATTCTTGAATTCGCACCTCCCAGCCCACCCCCGGCGACCCCTCAAACGTGACCTATGGAAATCGAAGATCACAAAGCCTGAGAACTCTTGAGCCGGACAAAGCCGGACACTGTCGAAGGAAGTGTCAAGAGTGCAGCACGTACGAGGTTGCAAAGATCTGGTCCTGAAGAAAGCTGGCCTCGGGCTCCCAGCAGATGCGACTTACAACATTATGGAACACACGCGCGCACGTGCATGAAAGTTTTTTGTTTTGACAGGATGCGAGCTTCGCCAAGCAAAGAGAGACCAAACGATCCAATGCCAGGAAATCAGCTGCCCAAAGCAGTCTCTCCAAGTCACCAGGCCCTCCACTGGAAAGCCTTGAAGAATGACAGGAACCACCGGCGCACCGAAGGTGATGTTTAAGAATCAAAATGGGTACAAGTAAATTAGTCCGAGCGGCTTCCTGCTCAGGACCCACTTTCCCTGTGCATGATACTCACGGCAGTGTGCAAGAACCCATCGCAGCGAAATGCTGTCCACCAGGGGCAGTGGAACCTCGTCACCGTCCTCAGACACCAAAGGCTGGGCCAGGAAGACACAAACACCTTGGGCTGAGACTGACCCGTCAAGCGGCTCCCATCTCTGCCACGCTTGAAAGGACGGGGCTCAAGGCCACCGTGCCCAAGTCGACTTCGAAAACGTCCTGGGCTGCCACCGTGCTGCCATGCGCCGCCGTACCCACTTACAACCATGCAAACGCCGCACAAACAGAGGACAATGCCAGCTGCCCTCCCAGAAGCGCCATCACTTGATCTCAACCTCGCCATTTCCCGTACATGTCGGAAACTACCCGCATCTACCCGCGAGTGAGAACAGGCTTGTGCAGCTTGCCCTGAGCCGCTTAAGCAGATGAACAGAGGAGAACGGATTAGGAAAGCAGAACACACCCAGACACCGTCCAACTCACCGTTGCACGCAAGTGTCGGAACCTTTTCTGGTGACAGGGCACCTCTTTGTCGGTTTTGGTGTGCACGTTATGTATTCTTGTTCCACACCGCAGAGGAGAAGTAGATGATCTGATGTCTACTGAGTTTACTGCACTCGGAGCACTGGTCTCCGCTGTGGTCGCCTGATTTCAGGAAATCAAGAGCTTCGCGCTTCGCAGGCTCAGCTCCCAGTCTGACTCAGTCACTGGGCTTCACCGAGGCTGCGCCTCCATCGCAGGCTCCCCCAGCGAGCAAGCTAAAGCACATCTACAGAGAGTGCAAGTTCCTGGTATGCCTGTTTAAGGCTTTGCGTGGAGAGTCCTGCAGCTTGTCTGGTACGTCCAGTCATGCTGTCCGAAGCCTTGGAAAAGCTCCTTCCGCAGAAGCTTTAGCACACTTAGAGTCAGCTTCGCCCATGCAGACCATATATTCAATGCGGAAGTCCCGATGCGCAAACCTCAAGCCGAGGTTCACACACACACAAACTGCGGGGAATGAACATGGCAGCTTCGGACCTTTACACAAGCACCGACCGGTGGAGGCAACTCTGCCTCCAAGCCGAGGTGCAGAAAATAGCGAAAACCGGAAGTCGGAAGTGACGAATTATTCAAGTTGCATCGAGCATCTGCTTGCATAGACATACAGCACCGGAGAGAGAGAGCAACGGAGACTGCAACCGTCATGTTGGCAGGCGGGTGCAACTTGTTTGTATGCAAGATTTGACAGCTTGCAACACTGCCAGACTGACTGTTCTGGGCAAACAATCCGCGTGCACATGCCACGGGGAAGCCGAGGCCCCGCACCGGCAGAAGCCGGGCGGCTGTGGAAAATTAAACATGAAGCTTTGACAACTTGCCGTAACCTTCAGATGGCCGACTAACTTGGCAACTTGCCATGGATGATGTCAGCATCATTGTGCAAGCAGCATCAGGACTGCGCCTGCTGTGCCAAGCGTCTGTGCTGAATTAAAAATCAGCCGCTGTACGTAAAGAGTTTGGCTATTCAAACGAAGCGCCGTCCCAGCCCACCTGACAGAGCGAGAAGTGTGCACGGTAATGCTAGCTGCTAGCATGTTCTAGCGTTGCCGCCTGTAGGGGGCTGTGAAGCAGCGGAGATTTACCACACATCTTCACCCAGCCACGGTTTGAGATTCGCATCAATCCTGCCAACAAAGCACAGGTGGCCAAAAGAGATGTCGGGTGATGCTTCAAATCCGGCCTTGACCTCTCTGCAGGGTTGACCTTCAGCAAGGCCTCCAGCAATTCCATAAGGGATTCCTCGGATCCAATCAGGACAAATTATCTTGAACCTCTCCTTTCGCCCTACACGCCAAATCCAGAGGGTGTTATTTGTTATACGAAGACTAAGACCTCATGACATGCCCGCGGCCCACTATACAAACGCAAGTCTCTTGGCACAAATGAAATCTTCAACCCTGGATTTTTCATAAATTCCACGGCAAGCTGCGCTGAAGACTTGGCTAAGCCGTGCCCCGTTGCTGTTCCCTGAGTTGACTCGATTTAACGCAGACCCTACACACGCGGCAGTGCGCTCCAGGCAGAGTAAACAAACTAGTAGGGCGACTCTTAAAAAACACCGCATGTTCTCATCGAAAGACCTGCAAGGAGGACCATAAACCGAAGTAAAGAAAGCAAAAGTATGCTGCTTCTTCTGCTCGGAGTTGCTGGCTTTCCTCTTGATCAAGTACGCCTCAAGTCCTTTCTGCCGCGTGAACTCGAAGCACTTACAGCCATTGGGCCTCAGCTGCCGAACGAGGAGCCTCTGCTAGCTTCCAGAGCTGCAGCCTAAAGACTCTGCCAGAGCCATCTTGCGCCACGGAAGCTTGCAAAAGCTGCAAGTTGCCACAGGTTGCAGATGAGGCGAGGGCTTGGTTGACAACCACGGGTAGTCTTGCGCCACCATCCTCAGGTTCAAGGCGTGGGGTCCCCATGGTGGTCTGTGGGCTGAGCGATCGAGACCAAGCTACCCAAAGAGAACCACACCCACAGAGAAGGCATCTGCCAAGCAAGGATCCTCAGCCAAAGGTTCTCATGTATCTCCTTGCAGTAAGCTCGCTTTGCAAGCCCCAGCCCCTTCGCACATGCTGTGCTTCGAGGTTTCGTAGCTCGCTTGCTCGTGCATCTCTGGGGCCTGGTAGGATGGCTTCCCGCGGGGGCCGACCTCACAGCCAGGCTCAGCTTGGTCCGAGTTCGAGCTGAAAAGAACTCCATGAGACGCTGACGAGGAAGTCTTGCTTGATGGTGGCCATGCCGAAGTCGATCAGCTTCACTTGAGGGCTTCCGTCTGTTGAGCTCGTTGCGAGGAGAATGTTCCTGGAAGCGCTGGCATAACAACCGGAAGGATAACACTGCATGATGCTACGGGATTGCGCCGTCGATTCCGCCAAGGTTCTCCAGCGACAGATCGAGATGTGCTATGGAGAGGTTGTGTAAATGCCTCACTGCGCTAACAATCCTGAGTGTTCCGAATACAAGGACCAGAAAACACGCTGACCTGCACGATGCCGAACTCTAAAGTCCTAAAGTCATGAAGGCGCTGCGAATCTGCGAATCGAAGGCATCTGCTGTTCAACCAAGGAGCTGCCGCGCAACAGGTCGGAGCATCTGCCTTGCAGCAGGCCATGCATTCCCCAACTCAACCGCCTGTTTCTCTATTGACTCTTGATCTCAGACGAGGATGGTGAATCCGTGTCACCCTGGTGTCTCAGTCATGTGGCTCGCGCTCTGGGCCAGGGGTTGGGCCAGATTGGCACCACTCAAACCTCGGAACAAGTGCAGCAAGCAGAAACCGGCTGATCAGCTCTTCGCTGTCCCAGCTGAAGAAATCCATCTGAGGACAAGTTGCAGGTCACCTTTATCCGCGAACTCGGAGACGAAAAACGTCTCACCTGACAGAGCCGAGGCCCATTCTTGCCACATTTAGCTGCAAAGCGCTTTCATGTTTCGAGACAAGTCTCTTTCGCTGCGGAAGGTGCCATACGGCTCGCCTCAACAAATTTCAGGTGCCTTCAAGCACTGTGGACGGCCATATGGCCTGCACACCAGCATACCTCAAGGCTTTCTGCCGCCGGGGTGGCATATGAAACGGAAGCCCTTTGTATGCAAGTACTTGGCCTTTCGAGCAGATCAGAAAACCGCCATATACAAGCATCAGCATCAAGTTATCGCTTCAGCCGCGGCCAAGAGGCCAAGCCGATGTCCACCCACGGCAACTCTGTCTCGGACGAATGTTGCCGGACAAAGTCCTCCGATCCCAATCCCACAGACACAGAGGAAAGTCTGCAAAGCGATTTAGCCCGGCTCCTCATGGTTCAGGCCAGTCCATGTAATCGGCATTCGCTTCACTGCCACAAACTTTCCGTTCGAGAGATCTTTCCTTCGTGCTTCTTGCGTCCAAGTGCATCTCAAAAGCCAGAAGTAGATCATCAAGATGCCAAGGCGCTGTAGCTCGACCCTGCCCTGGTTTCGGGCAGCGTTCTGCAATAAGCGGATGTGCTCAAAGCCTGAAACAAGAGGCAGAAAGAGGATTCTGTGACTTACTCAGGTATGGGTCTGCTGCTGTGGGCTTGAGCTAGGGTGCAGCTTGGAAAATTCAAGAGGCAACATCGCGAGAAAAATACTCTCTTTTCCCGAGCACCCCTTCCAGCATTGCAGGATCTCATCGAAGCTCGAGGCTCCGGACGAATGTTCCGAACTTCCTGAACATCTCTCTACGCGTTCACTTAGCCTGGGTCTGGGCCATCCCCGCCCACAACCGCTTCAACGAACCAAGTTACAGTTTCCAGCGTTGCAGCAGGACTTAGACGCGAGCGCTAAGAACGCTCGGCACTCGGTCGTGGTCTTGTTACTGTCAAGGGGCGTGCATCTGCCCAGGACTGGGCCTCGCCAACCTGCAGGTCCATGTGGGTCTTTGTGTCATCGACAAGTAGAGGCAGTGCCAAGGGGGCAACAATCTCAATGCACTCATCGATGCCCATCTCTGCGCCAGGCTCAACCTCGGCAGAGCACAAGCGAAGCAGCTAGGACAGGGGAAAAATCGATGAAGCAGATCTTTGGGGAGCCCCACTTCGATTTCTGGCTCCTTGGTGGCATGATGGCATGGCCATGAAGCCAAAACGGTTTGGTCAAAGCAATACGAGTAATTCAACAGGGCAGCAGAGCTGGAAGAGTTGGACGATGAGCCTGGGCATGTCTGTGAATCTGTTCAGTGGTCACTGAGCCCTTGTGCTGCGCTCCACTCAGAATCGGACCTCGAACGACACCAAACAATGGCTGCTTCATGCTCAGGGTCGTCGCGGGTTCCTTCCAAACCGGCTAGCCTTCCGAAAGGCTCATGCAATCTCATGCGTCTCGGCCCAGGTCCTTGTGAACAAGCTTCCCGGAACCCACGTGGCCCACCCTTGGTTGGCACGAAACGTCCTGGAGACAGCCACCACGACATCAGCAACAAAGGCACGAGTCTGACAATCCAAGTAACAGCTCTTCGTCACAGTCTGTGAGACGAGGTTCAGATGCCTGGCATCAACAGTGAGCAGGACAAACAAGAACGCCGCTGCTGCAAACGACACGGTGCTCTTGCCTGGCTCTCCATACACTTCAGAGGCGGCCGCAGGAACGTCTTGAAGAAATACATATTGTGACCTCAGCATCACCGGCGCAACAGGCACCCCATTAACAGAGCACACGCTGTCAGGAGCTTCTCCGTACTTCTCCTCCAAGTCCACTACAGAGCGAGGTAACAAAATCAACTTCAAATTACGAGGGCCCTGGTTCGAGCCGAAGACTTCGACACGTCATGCTTTCCTTGCGCATCGTCCACATGGAACGGGCGTCATGCGAAGAAATCTTTGCAGCGACGGTGTGGACGAAACACTCAGAAGCCTGCAAGCTACAGTCATTTGCTAGAAGCTCGCATGCGGAGCGTGCGTGACCAGGCTCGAGTGGATGAAACAAGCCCGCCAGGTTGACAGGCATCGAAAAGCACTAATGTAGCACTTCTTGCAGGGTGCCGGCGGTGAATTTCAAAAGAAAAGCGTAAGGACCAGAACATTGTCTCTCGACCCCAACCGCTTTGCTTCGTCAACCAACTCCTGCGAAGTGTGCTGCTGAAGCCATTCTGAAACGTCTGGTGGATTCTTGTGTGCCCCGGCTGCTTGCTCAACAGACCTCTCCACGATCCTGCAAGCATCCTCATCACTGACAACATCCCATAGGCCATCCGTCGCCACGATCAGCGCATGCCCAGAGGCAACACTTACGGTTGACAAGTCCGGGGTGCAGCTCAACCCTTTGCCTTTCAAGCGATGGTCTCCCAGCGATCGGGAAATGGCCAAATCACCTCCGACCCTCCCGCCAGACACGATCCCACCGCCCTTAGTCACGCGCTTTGCCTCATCCGGATCTGTTGGCCGATGGTCCTTGGTAAGGCTTCTGCAGCAGCCGATGTTCTCAATCAGAACGGCCCTCGAATCTCCGACATGAGCAACGTGGAGGCTTCGCCCCGCCTTGGTTGCCTGCACCAACACAACTGTTGCAGTGGTGCCATGATTCCAAGCACCATACATGCCGAGCTGACTGTCGATCTTTTGGAAGGCCGTTTGCAAAGCATCTAGTGGACTTGACGATTTCATCTCAAGGGCGACCTGCTCATGCAAACGCATCTCGCAGTAGTCTACCGCCTCACGGCCACCGTGGCCGTCGTAGACAGCAAAGAAGCCCCAGCGGTCGCTGGAGCTGCCGCCTTGCTCAAAAGGGTGAAGACTAATTGACCCATCCTCCATGTAGCTTCTATAGGCAGAATTGGCATCTGAAGCCAGGCTAGTGAAAGCCACGAGCTGGCAATCCGCAGGCCACGGCCGCGGAACTTGGATGGCAGTTTGCCGAGTTTCTCGCTTCATTCCGTCCAGGGGCTGTCGGTCCTTACTCCGAGACATGGATGTCTCCGCCGTCGAGCTGCCCTCCAAGCCCTCCAAAAGGCCCATAAACTGCCAGTCGTCCGTGGCCGTGCTGGGAGGAATGACGGCATCCACCGGTTCATTCGCCGACTTCTCCGTCTGCAGAGCGGTTCGCTTCTGATCCAAAGACTTTTCACGGTCTTCGATCTCGAGTTCCAGTTCTTCCAGCAGACCACTCAAAGAAAAATTATCCGAGTCTGGCATAGCTGACGCGCCACGCGCTGCTCTTAGGCACAACGTGTCCTTGCACGAAATCCAGATGGGCAGCCAAGCATTGCGGGCCAGGCGATTGCAACGGACAAAGCTGAAATGACAATGGCTCAGGGGTAGAGTCTAGAGGTTCTGTGCTCTGGCCGTGGCTCTCGAAGTGCTCTTGAAGAGTTTAGGCATTGCAAACCCTCGCAGTTTGAACCCGTACAGTATCTGTGAATGCGCGCAAGACCCTGTGGCAAGCCCGCCGAGGGATTGCCTGTCACCGCAACTTTCTTGCAACCCTGTCCAGCACTCTACCACGGCATTAGTCATGGCCTTACCCTCTCCAAGACTCGGAGACTTTAGACAACAGACAGAAGCCTCATTGTTGGAGGTAAGATTGCAAGAAAGGCGAGACTTTAGAGGTTGCACACTGCTGCCTCACCAGCAGGCTGAGGCTACACATGGCCCACGTAAGACCGCTGCCCGTAACCACAGGGGAACTCAGAATGGGAGAACATGTTCCTGGCACGCTCGGACTTTTTGCCGGACCGGCCCGACTCTGAGCGGATCGTGCTAGGACGGCGTCGGGCTCAAGCTCAGCGCAGCTTTGTACAGAGCCTTTTGCTGCTCTCTGGGGCGGCGACTCATGGAGGAGCTGGTTGTGGAAGCCGTTTGTGCGTAAGCCTTTGGCTGCAAGTCGACATGAATCATTTTGAGTCTCATCCTTTCTTGCGTGCTTTCTTTTTGGTTGCCCCCTCCTCTTCCTCATCGTCCTTCTTTTTCTTGGCCTTTTTGGGTGGTTCTTTTTCTTTTTCTTTGTCTTCATCTTCCTCCTGCTTCCTCTTCTTAGTTGCCTTTCCCTCCTTCTTCTTCTCCTTCTTCTTGGTGGTGGCATCCTCCTCCTCTTCCTCCTCTTTCTCCTCCTCTTCCTCCTTACCTCCGGACTGGATCTTCAGCTGATCGACAAATATGTCGAAGCACTGTCGCCGTGTGGCATCTTCCATGGCCTCCCAGGCGGGGCTGGAGCCAAGCAGCTTCGCAGCCTTTTCGTAGCTGGTCTTGGCAGTAATCTCCCTGGACTTCTGCAGCAGCTCCACGAACTTCTTTCGATTCTTCTTGGCCACCTGGGCTAATGAGCGCTTGCGGGCTTGATGTTCGGCACTGCCGTTGCAAGTCGGAGGGAAGGGTCCTAAACCTGTGAGGCCTTGTCCGCATCCTCCTCCACTTCCTTTGCTTTTGAAACCAGGCTTTCGAAGTGGGTCTTGCACTGATCTTCAGGTATGTCTTTGAAAACGGCTTCATCTTTGAGCTCGGTCTTGAACCATTCCCAGGTGGAGCTCTGAGTAATCGTCAGTCCCTTGGACTTTGCTAGCTTCTTCAGCTTCGTCTTGTCCTGACATGTGCAAAGGCTTCTCACTGCACTTCCCTTCGGCCCTTCCCCTGAAGCCCTGAGTCCTGCGAGAACTTGTCTGAAAGCTCCTCTAAGTAGTCGTCGAACAAGTCGTGCGGTGTGGAGCCGGGCTGAGCGATGAGGGCGACGTACCGAGAGTCCTTCACGACATCGTGCTCCTCGGCATAGTCCCCCCAGAAGGTGCTCGAGGTGATCTTGCCTTCTTTTCCATGCTGACGGAGAAGTTCTCTGAAGGCGTCTCGGTTTTTCCGCTCAGCACGGTACTTCGCTTTGGTCTTATCCTTCAGCTCGGCCTTCTCAGTATCCAAAACCCACTCCTCCCAGGAGGTTAAGGCCTCAAGCTTCGAGAGCCATTTGAAGTACTCGTTGTCACGCAGGGCATCCTGCACATCGCGCCAGCGACTTAGTACGGTGATCTTCTCTTCCTTCGTATAGATTTCCTGGCATTTGTAGCAGTGTAGCATGCACGGTCCGAAAGCCAGATCAACAGGAGAAAAAGGAAGAAAGACAATAGCTGGGGTCGGGCCTTGATCTTCTCGACATACTCTTTCCGCTTCTTTCTCCTGTCTTCCTTGGCTTTCTTCTCGTTTTCGTCCATGAAGTCGTCGAAGACTTCAACACCTCGGCAGTGTATGCAGCACTCTGAGACGTGTGGCGAACTGCTCAGAGGGCTCGGGCTTGGTTGTCTCGGGCATTGCTTGACTGCGCGCCGCTCTCCCAATCAGGGGTCTTTAACTTTGGAGTTTGGGGCCCAGCAGGCGAGTCACGCTCATCTTCCTCCAGCAGCTTGAACCACTCCTCGTTGTAGAAGTGCTCGGCGGCATCTTTGTATCTTGTGGTGAGCTTCAGATCCTTCCAGGCGGTCAGAGCATCGATGAAGTCATCCTTCGCTTTCTTCCTCTTTTCGCGTTCCTCCTCCTTCTCTCGCTTCTTGGACTGCGTGATGTACTCAGCGAAAGCTTGCTTCCTTTCCCCGGCAGCCGCTAGAGCGCCGAATCTCCTGTCTTCCTGAAGGTTCGAAACAGAGCAAGCTGAAAGCTGGAACTGAAGAGCGACACCCAGCATATTTATAGTACGTGTACCAATCCACTGTCAGTGATTCCACAGCTCCTGGATGAGCTTCAAGGCATCTTCCCATTTCATATTGCTCTTGATGCCCTTGTCTTCGAGCAACTGTCAGGGTTGCGAGGCCATGCTATGATTGCTAACATTGCATACCCGCTGCTCTGAGTTGGCCTGTCGGAATGCATTTCGTCTATCTTCGGGTGTCTTCCAGTCTGGCTCTTCCTGCTTGTTTGGCTTCTTGTCCTTTTCCTTAGTTGCTCTGCAGCAAGTTTGTAACGGACATGCAGGTGGACAAGAAGAATGGCGTTGCAATTGCCGTAGGACAACTCCAATGTCAAGTCGTTGCGAACAGGCTGCGTCGTCACTCTCGTCCTCCTTGGCCAGCCCTCTCAAGCGCTTCAGCTCCGCAGGCATTTCCCAAACCTTGGTGCAAGTGTCCCATGTGTCCAGCCCAGGAACGGCAAGCCGCTGATTGCAGTGATGTGGCGCTCTGCTTCGTGATTGGATTGTAGTAGTAGTCCCGTCCATCTGCCGTCTTGTACCTTGCACATCCCACTTTTCGCGCATTATGATGCAGGCAGCACAGTCATTGTCCGAGCGGCTCTTTCCAGCTGGTGGTGTTCATCTTTTCATCGGCATTTTTCAAGCACTCCGGCTTATCCCAACTGGACTGCTTCGTGACCTGTGTCACTAGAACATTCTGGGCCCCCACTGTGCAAACCAAATTCCGCAGTTCACACCGCAAACAGGCAGAAGTTCACAGAAGCATGCAGTTCTGCCGGCCTTGTTGTAGTAGTACCGTCGACCATCGCTGTGGGTGTGCTCAGTCCAGTTGCCCGGCTCTTTCGCTGGGTCCACCATCGCTAACACATAATCTGCAACACATGCGTGTTGTCTAATGTTTGAGCCAGACCACATCCGCAAAGTACTAGTAATGCTGGCTTTGGGCTGCAAGAGGAAGACTACAAGCTCTCACCTTTCAACAGCACAACTTGCATGCTTTTCCTTGACAAATGCTGCTAGAGTCTTAGGCGCAAGTAGACGGTGATCTCGCTGAAGTCGTGAGGGAACCGCGTCGCAGCTGCTCAGCCAAGCTGCTACCGACTCCTCCTTGACGTATCCGAGGTGGTAATGTCGAACGTACTGTTGGAGCCAGGCTTCGTGCCGTTAGGTGGTTCATCTCGCTGCAGGCCCGCAGGTAAGACTCAAATCAAGGGCATGAGATCCTCGGAATCTTCAAATTCCTCGACCACCCGCTTTTCCGGAGCTGCAGCAGGCCTTTCTGGAAGTCTCAGGATCCAGTGCTCCTTCCAGGAACCCGGATAGCTGGATCAAGCGTTCAGACAGCCGCAAGGCGCAAGGCAAGAGCCGATCTTCTGTTTCGACTGAACGTCCTGGGTGCCGCATGGTGGGCGCGGGCAGTCCTGAATCGTAACGGGTCGCGTGTTGTATCTGCAGCTCCCGAACCACGCAGTTGCGGCCTCGGCACCTTCAAGCTCAAGGCACATTCCAGTAGGCTCTGATTGTTCAGAGCAAAGGGCTCCAAGCTCCGCAGATGGGATGTTGCACCATCTGCTGTGAATCCAAGACAAGTCCTCAGCCGGCACTTCACCAAGCCCCAGAGGCCTTGTTGCGGGCAAGTACACCTACCAAAGAGAGACTTGCAACCCGAAGCTCCCGTCACCTTCCCGGTGTAGCAGAAGCCAGGCCAAAAGGATCGCGCCAGATCTGTTCATCCCAGCAAAGCAGTTCACCAGCACTGTACCACCTGGGGGCAGTCTCACGGCAGTTGGCCCTGAGTCGAGCTAGCCTGACCTTCTCTCGTCCCTCCCCTCCACAGCTCTCAGCTGCAATGACATGTGATGCTGCTGAAGGCTCTCCACCTGATGCAACAGCTGCTTCAAGGAAACTCACCGCCCTGTGTAGATCCCGACGTGCGCATAGCCAAGTACCTGTACCTGACAAGCTCACGCAATGTCCGGCAGCAAGACAGCGACTTTTCATGTTTCGGCAATCGGCCTGGGGTCATGCCTTCCTCATCGCGCATGTCCAAATCCTTGCTTATGCTTTCGCCGCCCTGTATGCGCTGTGCACAGCCAACACTGGCGGTCTTTGTTGGCGGCGCTCTAGGTCACCAGCCAAGTACGAGACGTCTGCTACACGCTCGTCGAGCGTGAGGGGCACCTTGACACACGAGAGATTTGATGAGGCTGCGCCGTCAGCGAACGGTCTGAGAAGAGCTGACTGAGTGTGATCTCTGCAGCCCAGTTTCTGCTTGAGCAGCTGCGTTGCACACGTGCGTGAAGAGTGGCAACCCGCTCAAGCTGCGCTTCCTTTTGGGGAATCCCTAGCTCAGCTCTTCTGCTGCGGGGCCGGGTTTGTGCACTTGGGTTCCATTCATTCGAAGGAGCAAACCCTGAATTTCGACAATCTTCGAAAGCAGCGCAACATGGGCCACTTGCAGCGCAGTCGAAGCCGCCCCAAGGCCCCAAAAAAAAACACGTCAAAACTGGAATGCCCCTCCTGAGGCTTCACTGGTTTCACTGTAGCAGGGGTAGTTTCGACTCTTACTTTTAGGGAGGCGGTATAGTTGCAGTGGCAACCCGAGGACTCTTCAGACGTCGTCTCAGATTTGAAAAGTCTGACAGCAACTCGACCCAGTGTAAGCTTCCGATCTCACCCCGCACTGCGCGAGATCCGTGTGAAAAAGACATACATAATTTATCGCATCGGACAGTGGGAACACGGAGGACTTCAAATCGCATGGAAGGTCTCGGGTGGGATACATGCAGTGCGCCATTCGATTGAGGCAGAACATGAAATGCAGACCCGTTCAGCTGTTGCGGGCACTCTTGCACAAGGGCTTCATGTACTGTTGTGGCGCTTGACCGACGATCTCTTCCTTGCTTCGCTGCTGCAGAAGGCTTCGTCATCGGACTCATATCCAGAGAAAGCGCCTTGAGGTCTGCGGCCAAAGGGCCGAAGGGTGTTTACTGTTTACACGGAAGCTCTGGTCTCTCTGGCCGTCGAGTGCTGCTTGAAGTACACTGGTTTTGAGACTGCCCAAGGTGAAGCTGCAAGACTGCGGGTCTAGGCTGATAAACAAAACAACCTAACCAAAGATCAGAAGAGTCTGAGTCTTCACTCGTCAGTCTTCAGGGACTCCCACGTGATGGATAGGGTGCCCAGTGTGGTAGTCCGAGTTGCTCCTGCCAGTACTGGAGCCGCCGAGCGCCATCGGCATCACTCCACCTGTCGTTTGGGATTTCTTCGCGTCTTCAACAGGCTGACCATCCAGCACAGAACCCAAGCTGAGCTTGGCGCCAAACACTTGGCGGCCAAACCGGCAAGGGGCCATCACCACAGTGGCCATGGTCCATGCGATATGGAAACGAAGACTCTAAACAAATGCTGCAAGCCGTTGTCTCACAAAGCCGCCTTGTTTGTGACGTTCCCAAGAGGTCAGGGCTGTCGAGACAGCGACAACTACCGGAAACTGTCTTGAGATCTGTTGCCGAAACGTTCTTTGCATATGACTCGAGCTTTCTGGTCGGACAAAGATGCAGCCGCAACTTCAGCCTGCGCGATTTCGTAAACATCTCGCGGGATCCGCCGATAAACTGTCGCATGGAAAAGCAGTCTTGGACTGCATGCTGCTTGGCTTTGCCTGTCAGCGATATCATCGAGATGCGAGTGTGTACAGATGCGTGGAGCTTGGATGCTTGCAAGAGCGGCATCCTCGTGCTTGAAATAACAAAAAGCCGAGACCTCGAGACATCACAAGGCACATGTGGCCTGCGAGTACCTCCGGTCCAGCCATGGGAAAAAGCATGCAGCTTGTGCCCCACTAAGGCAGATGTATGCAGCTTGGCATGTGCAAGCACGCCATTCAATGATAGCAAAAGCACCATCCCTTGGCGAAGCTCTGTGCATGCAATTCTGCAGATCAGCGATCCTGGGCGCTTTCTGAAGGCTCCAATCTTCTGCCTGAAGTGCTTGCGGCCAAGAGCTTGAAGCGTCTGACAGATTGGCGCTCTCAGCCTCGACCACTATCAACGGTCACGCATGGGTCGGCGAGTCCATGTAGAAGGAGTCCTCAAAAGACGCACCAAATAGACGTGTTCTCGAGAACCGAGAGACATGAACTCGGTGCCAGGCCTCCTTGGTAGCCGTCGGCGTTGCCAGACCCAGGCGCAGCATGGCCTGACAGAGCCGCAGAAGCGCGGTCCCATGAAATCAACACGCTGAGGCACGGACAAGCTTGTTCTTCTTCCGGCTCTTCACCTGAGATCAAGCACCCTTTGGCATGGCCAACTGGTGACTGGTGCCTTCCTACTGGCCTCGCCGGGTGGACACATGTGGCAGTGTCGGCACTCCTCCCCGTTCAGGCACCCCGTCGGCTTCCAGAACCAGGCGCAGGGGCGGCAGTTACCTCTTGCTCTCAAGACTCAAATCGCAGCGTCTCGAGGGTACCTCTTGCTCTCACCTGAGATGCGAACCGCTACCGTGGAGGTCACTTCCCTGGCTGGCCAGCTTCGTCTGCCAGGGGCGAAAAACAAGCTGGGCCAGCAGCAAGACCACAGCCAGTCAGCCAGTCAGCCAATCATACATGCACGCCTGCCTCGGTTGCACCTGCAAGATCAACGTATATTTGCCCAGCATGTGCTTGCGAAAAGCATATTGAAGGCCTGAGGGGAGCCCGGGTGGGAGTCCGGGTGGGAGTCGAGGGCTTGCAGATCCTTCGGAGTATTCGCGCTCCGATGTTGATGCAGCTGTAGAGCCTGACACCCGCAGAGCTACGACGCAACGTAGCACGCTTTTCAAGCAGTCGGCCCTGGCCCACCTTGTTCAGAAGTCTCGCAATCTGCCTGCAAACTCAGCTCTTGATGCACCAAACTCCCTGCACCCCCCGGACTCTCTGACACCCTCTCCCCAGTCTCTTCAACCATGCGTTGGCCTTCTCCTTGGCCTTCGGCGACATGCAGAAACTGCCTGAGCCGTGCGGAGAAGCATGACGGCCTGACAGCCTCGTGATGCCTGCAAAGTAAAAAGTCGAAGTCCCCTTTCCCCTGGGCTCTGCACTCAAGGCGAGCTGGACAGCTGCCGTTTCTTCGGCAGTCGGCTTCGGGGTTGTCAAACCTGCGCTGGGTCAGCCGTTCTCTGAGGAAATGTGAGACATCATAGGCCCTTTGGGCCCCCTCGCCCAGTCGCATGAAGGCTGACCTAGGTCTCGTCACATTGAACTAGCTAAACTCACGGGAGCCCACTGCCCACGCTCAGAAGCTTGCTTGGCTTTCTTCCTCGTTTTGAGCTCATCTTTTGGGCACAGGTGGCAGTGCATGCAGTCCTTTCCTGGGCAAGGCAGGCTACCTTCGGTAACTGCGGCATGCGAAAGGAAAGCCCTTTGCCAGAAAGGCTCCGTTCTGGCAAGAGCCCGGTTTCCAAAACCATGCGCAAGGTTTGCCTCGGCGCAGGTATGGCGCCACAAATGGTCTACAAGATACATCAAGATACCATTGCGTAGAAGCCGCAAGTCCCATCTGCATGTAGCGTGGATCCGTGACTTGGGGTGTTCACCTGAGATTCCGCTGCTTGCACTTGCTGAAGGAACCCGGCTGCAAATGCCAATCTGGGTCGTTGACTGGCGGGTCCAATCCTAGAGCAGTGCTACAACAGCACTGCACGCTCTGGGCGAACACAGCACACGCAAAAGAGCGCTGGAAAGAGTTAATGTGGCGTCGTGCCTGGGGGGAAGGAGACCCTGTTTCCTGCCCGGGTAACGACCTCGACGCGATGCGATGCCACAAGATGACCAAAGGACGAAGTAGAAACGCAGCCACCGACAGCCCGTTAGCCAAGCGGCAGATCCCGGAGTGTCGGCCGTGGCATCAAAATGGTCCGACGGCGACCCCCGCATGCCAACAGTGTCCTGACAGGGCCCCACGATACCAAGACTGAGCAGAGCTCCTACTCTTTTTTGAAGCGTCCTGAAATCGAAGGACTCTCCCCGTCTCAGGGCACTGCGGCCTCAAGTAATTTTTCTTCAGTGAAGGTACGCGATGGGCCAGGCGATCAAGCTCATCTGAAATCACATTCCCGGCGAGAAAAAGCACCAGGAGTGCATGCCGCGGGCCGGACATGGGAATGAAGACTTGCGAAGGACGGCCACTCAGGCCTAGCGTAAAGCCGAGAAGAGCCGTTGAAACAAGGTGTTGGGTCTGACAGTCGCATCAGACAGCGACGTAGCCTAACGAGGATTGCTTCTCTTCCGCATATTGCGGCAGCGGCACCTGGCATCAATCAGCACCCGATTAGACTGCACAGGACTGCAGGGTGCGCCTTCATCGGCTCATTCGAGTAGCCTGCCCAGGCCTCCAGCACTTTTTAACATATCGAAATTCTCTGCAAGCTGGCTTGGTAAATCTCCAGCACTTTCACGCAAGCACAATTAGCGCCACAACAAATCATGCCACATTGCATGGGGCGATCTTGTGAGTCTGAAACGTTTCTCAAGATACACCGACTTACAGCGTTTGTTCCAGCACATCTTCAAGAATCCCTGCCATATAACATTGGCTCGACACAACTATGCCAAAAGCACGTGCTATCAGCAACCTGTCAGCTCGATCATTGCATTGCTTGGTCATTCATTGATTCTTTTACTCATCCATCCATCCAGCCATTCATCCTTTAATTTCGTTTCCTTTCCGCCCCCGTCGTTTCACATTATTTCCTTTCATGACATTCCTTCTAAGTATTCATTCATGCATGAACTCATGCATTCATTCGTTCGCTCGTTCACGCCCTCAGCCGTTCACGTGGTCATACGTCCATTCGTTCGTTCATTCATTCCCTCAATCCATGCATTCAGTGCGTCAGTAGGGCAGTGAGTCAGTGAGCCAGTCAGTCTTAGTCGGACGGTCGGTCGGTCAGTCAGTGAAGTCAGTCAGTCAGCCAGCCAGTCAGTCAGTGAGTCCATCCATGCATGCATGCATTCCTCCGATTCATTTATTCATTCGCGTTCTTTCACTTGATTTCGGTTCACTCCATTTCATCCATTCGCTCATTCATTCATGAATCCATGCATGCATTCGTTCATTAGTTCATTGTTTCTTTGCTCCGTTCCTTTCATTCATGGGTTCATTTCACTGATTCCACCCTCATTTCATCCATTTTAATCATTCCATTTACTGTTTGTTTCATTCACTTACTCATAAAGCTCCATTCCATGTTATTCCTTCCTTCTTTGCTCTTCCTTGAAATCATTCGTTTCGTTCATTTCAATGCGTTGCCTTTCATGGCATTACACTTCACGTCAGTAAGTCAGCCAGCCAGTCAGTCCGTCTGGCCATTTCCATACATTCGTTCATTCATGCAACCATCCCTTCATGCATGCCTGCGTTCAGTCGTTTGTTTCACTTCATTTCATTCAATTCATTTATGCATTCACGCACGCATGCATGCATGCAGTCACATTCATTCGTTCATTCATTGGTTCACTCATTCATTCCAGTCCAGTGTATGTATGTATATATATATATATATAGATACAGATATAAATATATGCATATACATATGGCTTAAGGATAATTTTCATTCGTGAACTGATATAGAGATGTTGGAAAGTCGCGGTCCATTCCATTCCAGTCACTGATTCCCCTTCAATTCGCTTCGTGCCATTCATCCAAGTATTCAGCATTCATGTCATTTCCTTCCTTCATTCATTCATTCATTCATCGATTCTGTTCCATTCCTGTCATTCCTGTTCAGCCGATGCATCCGTTCATTCCATGTATTCCGGTCATGACACCCGTTCTGCCCATTCCAGCCATCCCATCCATCCGTCCGTCCATCCGTCCGTCTGTTCGTTCCATTCATCCCACACTCATTGCATTGATTCCCTTCTCTCAGTTCACTCCATTCTTTTCCAGCGCGGTCAGGTTCAGTTTGCCCCATGCCCTCCCTGCGTCTCTCCCTCCCTCCCCTCCTTCCGTCCTCCCTGCGCGCCTTCGTTCGTTCCTGCCTTCTTTCATGCGAGTCACTTCGTTCCGTTCATGCAAGTTCATTCGTTCGTTCGTTGGTTCAGTCAGTCAGTCAGTCAGTCAGTCAGTCAGGTCGGCCAGCAAGCCAGCCGGCCAGCCAAACAGCCGGGCAGGCACACAGGCAGGAGGGCAGTCAGTCAGTCAGTTCCAAACCCGGTCCTCAATTCAGTCACGCCGTATAGCTTGTTGCATTGACTCGTTCTTTCTTTCGTTCATTTTTTTTATTCCCTTCCATGCCAACATATTCCATTCCTTGCTTCGTCCACTAATTCGCGCATGCATGCAGTCATGCATTCATTCCCCCAACCATCCATCCGTCCATCCATCCAGTCCATTGATTCCATGCATGCCTGCGTTGGTTCATGCCGATTATATACCCTATTTATTCCTTCCACTCATTCCAACCATGGTTCATTCCCTGCTTCCTTTCCTTCGTCAGTCCATCTGTGGCGCTTCCTGCGATTCGTCCCTTCCTTCGATGCCTTTCTTCTGTCTGAGTCCTTCTATGTTTTTGTTTGTGCTTCCTGCCCTTCTTCCTTGCGTCTGTACTTCCCGTCCTCCCTTCCTAATGGCCCCATTTGCTTTATAGAACAACTGCTTTGCGCAGAATAAGCTGTCCCTTAGAAACACGGCATGACACGTGCACCAACACACACTCCGATGGACCCTCGAGAAAGCCCAAGCTATTCAAGGCTGGCTGTTTAGATTACTTCCTTTTTGCAGAGTGCAATCATGCAGGTGACTTCATCTGATTGAGGCGCACACGGTATTATAGAGCGTTCCCCACTGCATCACAGGCAACTGATGAGCGTCTTCGCTGCTTGCCAGTTCCAATCTCATCGGTGCCCCGCACCCCGTGCTTCTCAAGATTGCAACTCTTTTGTCCAGGATGTCACACACATACATACACGCACACCAAAAACAGCCCGATATTGATGATGGACACCCCTCACCCCATGGCCCGCGCCTTGCTCTCGTCAAGCGCAGACGGCCACAGGTTGCTGCTCACATCCAGCGAGTTGGCGACATCGCACATCATATCGCGCCTTGTTCAAGGAGTTTGTGGAACACCCAGAAGCAGAGCTACAACAGCTCTTACTTTCAAAGTCTCTCACACCTTGCTATGAAGCGTGCGGCACTCCACTCAAACTTTGGCAAACTTGCACAGTCTCTTGGCAGTTCGGATCGCAACCTCAATCACACTCGAAGAGTTTTGACCCTGAGTGCAAGACTTGCACTTCGAGCTGGACAGGAGGAACCTGATCCGCTTGGGCAGAATGGCTCCCCGGCATTGGCGGCTGAGCTGATCATCACCAAGTCAAGCTGTCATGCATGCAGGGGTCGAGCTACGAGTTGCGGAACTCTTTTGGGAAGGCAGCACACAGCTGTGCAGGCAATCACTCATCTCGGCCAGCCCACTCAGGCAAGGCTGCTTCGTCACGCGGGGCATTTGCATCCCGTGCACGGCCTCCTTTGTGCCTTGCCCGGCGCAGGTTCGCCACGCGTTGCCTCCGCCTTTCCTGAAGCGTCTCGTATGCAGCATCCACATCCTCCTTCTTGGGCGAATCTGCCTCGCTGACTCGATGCCAGTCTCGCTTGTGCTTGGAGTACCATGTCGCCCACTTTTCCTGGGCGTCCTCCCAGTCCAAGCCCGTGCCCGTATTGCGCTTTCGCGCTGTTCGGTACCTTGACTTCAGCTTCAAGGCCTTCGTAACGTCCAGCGGCCTCTTGATTTTGAGGATTCTGGCCGGTGGCTTCCCGAAGACCTTGTGTTTGCCATGGCCTTTGGGAATCGGCTTCAAGCCTTCCTGGGTGACGAAAGGCATCCTTTTGGGTCTCGGCTCCTCCGAAGTCGAAGCCCGCGCCCGGTTTGGTCGCTCCCGCTCCGAAGCGTCCGGGGCTCCCCGGCCGCTCTGGCTGACGTCCTCCAGCTCCATGGACCACTCCCGCTCGTAGCGCTGCCGGATCTCGGACATGAGCTTCCCGGGAGTCCCTCCTGACAAACGGCTTCTCTTTATTTTTCTTCTGCCATCCCCACAAAAAGGCTATAGGGTAGTTTCTTGTTGTGAATTCAGATACCAACCGGATCGCTACTTCTCGTGCGTAAGAAGGGTTGTGGCATGACACACAGCAAGCCAAGAGCCTGCCTGTGGGGGCTGCAGGCGCCCAACGTCTGAAGCCAGCTGCATAGTCCTGAGGTGAAGCGAAGTCATCCTCGGTGTACACCTTGTCTCCCCGCGGTCGGCTCCTGTCCCGCCTCAAGCCGACTGCAGCGCCTTCGTGTGCCGGCTTGGCGCGCTCCCGCGAAGTGCTTGACGAAGGTCCGAGGCCTGGGAACCAGGATGGACCTTGGGAACTGCCTGAAGGCCTTGGTGTCTCACCAGAATTGTGGTGAAAGTCGAAGCGCCGCACCTCAGGCTTGATGTCGGCAAGGTCTTCTTCACCTTCCTCATCACTAAAAGTTGACTGGTCGTCGAAAGTAGCCGTCTCCTGACCTGGCAGCTGTGAACCCATGTTGAGGTCACCGAATGCATCTGAGACCTGGGCAGGTGAGGCATCCACAGCACGCAGTTGCTTCAAATCCGGAAATAGGGAAGACATGAACGAGTCCACTCGCCGTGAGTCTCGGTCATCCAATGAGAAAAAAGCTTTGGAAATGCTCGGGTTCTGCTGCGAGTCTTCACGGGTCGGCGCTGACGAAGCCCAGTTCCCCAAAAGATGATGCAGGTCAGTCTCCAATGCATCCTCGGTCTCTGCTGTGTCTTCCTTCGGCACATCAGCCTCAGCCCGGGCCGCCTCAGCGGCCTCCGCTGCAGATGCGGCGGCCGCCGCTTTCTTCTCACTTTTCCGGCGCCGGCGCTCTCGGTTCCGTATACGCCTCTGCTCCAATAGGTCGTAGACCTTGAGACGAATACCCTCTTTCACCATCTCCTTTGCCACTTTCATCTGGTTCAAGCTGTCACGGAGCAAGTCCATGCCTCGTCGTTTCAATGCACTCACCGGAAGAGGGTCTCCAGCCATCCTCCGGTACTGGCCAAGATCTTCCTTCAAAATTGTCAGCCGTCTTGCGATTTCCTTGCCAGGAACTTTGTCGCATTTGGTGACAATGATCTGCCATGGGACGCTGTGCCGTTCTAAGTATGCGATCATTTCGCGGTCTGCCGGTTTCACTCCCTGGCGTGCATCGATCAGCAAAAGCAGACGCTTCAAGTTTTTGCGGGCCCTGACGTACCAGAGCATGAACTCTGTCCATTGGAGACGCTTCTCCTCGGAAGCCTCTGCATATCCATAGCCCGGCAGGTCCACTAGACATAGCTGTGCGGGGCGGCCCACCTTCCAAAAAACCAGCTCCGTGGTGCTACCAGGAAACCTTCGAACATTGGCGCTCTCTTGGCCGCAGAGGTAATTCAGGAGTGTGGACTTGCCGCTATTCGACCGTCCACACACAGCGATCTCTGGCAGCCGTGCAAGGGGCAGCTGAGACTCCTCCAGCGCTGCGGTCCAAAGTCGCATCTTCGGCTTCAGTTGGCCGATGAAGCTGGGGGCATACCGAACATATCTGTGCTCATACCAAAGCTTCTTCCGATCTTCCTGCGTCTGTACTCGGCCAATCTTGTTCTCGGCCAAATACCGCAACATGCTGTGGGAGGGCCTGGCGGCCCGCTCGCGCAGCTTTTGCACCTTTCAATTGATGCTGCCTACATCCGCCTGTGCGAGCCTCTGCCCACCTGTGCCCGCCTGCACAACTTGAAAACAAAAGCTGGAGGAATGCCGAGAGGCCTTGGCTGGGTTGGTGCTGGGATCCTCCATGGCACGATGCAGGGCCTGCCTTCGACGCCGGATCAAGGCGCTGGTCCAGCGAACGCACGTCAGAGGGCCGGCACTGGCCCAAGAGTTGCGCGCGAGCCCGGCACGCCATTGGCCCAGCATCCCTGGCCCTGTCTTTCTCAACTCGGAGCCTGGCCTACACTGGGGAAGAAGGTCGAATCTGACTAAAAAGATCAGACTTTAAGATAGCGTGGGGCATGTGGGGTTCTCTCCTCGAGCCGTCCTCACTGAACGGTCCCTTTTGCAGCTTTTGAAAAGCGAGTCCACGAGCCGAGAATCACAATAACTTCATAGGAATGGCTAAAAGCACTTGCAGCTGCGAGCCCTAGATCGAGTTGAGATGCTGGGTGTGTGAAGCTCGATTTTCCCGTTTGCCTCCCTTTTTGCGTCTGAGGACGGACAAAATCTGCAGAATAAGAGGGTCACCACTAGCGGTGACATGCTGCTCTTGTACACGTGTCACCGGAGCTCACTTTTCGGAGGGGCGTTCATGACTTGGCAGCCTGTCCGAAGCTTCGCACTTGCGGTGAGAAAGTCGCAGACCTTGACTGGCTTGCCTCGCTTGCCTTCTGATATGCATAGAGACCCGTAGCAGCCTCGGAGTCCACGGGAACCCTCCTCTGGTTAGCCTGGAGTTTATGTTCCCTGGGTTCCCTGCATACAGAGCCGCTGCCATGTAGCAGCCTTGTCCGGCCTCTGGCTTCTTATCCTGCCGTGGCGGCTTGGACACGCCCTCTCCCGCATGGCCCATCATGGCCCATTCTCGTTCCGGGGGTCCTCTGGAATTTCCATCATCGGCGACCTGTGAAGTGTCCACCCCGCACGCTGAGGGCATCCAAAGCAAGAGTTTCCAAGGTCCGGCAAGTCACCCCACGGAGCAAAGGAAGCCGAAGAAGATCAGAACGGGAACGGCCACAGCAGACAGGATCGTCTGCGCAGGCAAAATGCAAGGGGATTCGGGCGTGCCGTCGCACGGAAGCAAACGAAACAACTCTACTGAGGGATTCGCACAAAACGTGGCACAGCCGCCGGCCATCTTGATGTAGCCTGTATCACCTGGAAGGCTACTCTTTCGTAGTGGTCCATGCATTGTGACCAATGTCGCCCTGCGGCCCCTGTTACAACCCCCAACCTGAGTGAGCGACTTGCGGCGGAAAGCAGATGGCAAGAACCGAGCCAAACACTGCTGCTCTCCGCGAAAGCATGGAAGAAGTCCAACACTTTCACTCTCAAAGCTGCTCTCATCCCAGAGAAAGCCGTTCTTCTCTTTGCATCTGCGCCGCACTAGCTAAAATGGGTCTTTGGCAGTTTATGTCCCTACCCTTATGACGCGCTATCTGGGTCGTTCCCAGGCTTCTAGCAGTTCTTTGCCAAAAGCATTAAGGTGAGAAGAAGGCCAAAAGACTTCCTGACATACATCATGGGTCTGCTTCGGCCGGTGAAATCTCGGAGCTGCATTCTGCAGCTGATTTTCGGTAAATAAACTTTGTGCCAGCCCTTAGCCCTTGCCCCTTGTAAACCAGCTTAGCTGAAGCCTATGCTGCCATGGTCTCTGCCTATCCGACTCGACTGCGTGGCTGGCATAGCAGTCTTCCTGCTTCACGGCCCTTGATATCGACTCAAGGTCGCTGCATCTTTGTCAGCAGCTCATGTGTCATAGTCCCGTCTGGGCGTCATACTAATCCTTAGCCATGAATATGTCATGGTCGATATCGACGTAGCTTCCAACAGCGAGAAGGCCGGCTTGCACTGAAGATCAAAGAAATTGAAGCGCTGCTTTCATTCCCGACCCTTTGTTTCTGTATGGGGTTGTTCGACTGGTTCGTGATAGTCAGATGTAAGACTACAAGTCATCGCCCCTTGGCAGCATGCACTCGGAGCCCTGAGCACAACCACCGCGAATATAGTTGGGCGGAGGCCTCAACTCCTAGACTGCTGAAGCCATCGACCCAAGCATTTCCTGAAATGACCTGTCAGCCCTGCTTTTTGACGGATCATCGGCAGGGGGGCCTTCTGTGTAGTATGAGGGGGTTGCTTCTTTTGCCCCGTCCCCTGATCTCTCCAAGTCCGAGTGGTTCAGCTCTCTGCCGAAAACGACATTTTCTGTCAGGCAAGCTTCTTGGGACCATAAGGCTTCAGGTCCCAACTGTAGGATCCAGGGCCCGGCGCATTGTCGTCTGACAGTCCATGTAGTCGAGGCCCATAACCGAAGCCGTTGCTATTCAGGGCGTGCTTGGACTCCTGGCACATTAAAACCAAAAAGAGAAGGTTCTTGATTCGACATCGCCCAGGCCTGCTCAGTCGTGTATGCTGCCGGGCCTGGGCCATCCCTGAACGGAGCGAACGGAGACCTCTCAAGCACCAACCGGCCAACCCTTGCCGCACCGCTTGCTACACTGCTCGCCCCAGGCCTCGGGGAACCTGGCAACAAGCAGCAAGGCAAAGAGTATTAGTATTGGGACCAGGCTCCGCCGGCCGCCTCGGTAAAATGCCGTCCCGGGGCTTCGTTGCGAAACCTGGCATCTGAGTCGCTCACAAAGGTAAAAATCCTTTGCCACAAAAGCCACTAGCTGGGGCGGTGCGGCCTTCGGCGTGTAAGAACCAGGGCCAGGGGTTCCCTGAGGGTCAGACAAGGAATTCGGAGAGGGCGAAACACAGCTCAAACAGAACCCGAAAGCTTCCAGCTGCAGCAACGATCTGTATCTGATGAGGGTTGAAGCCCGCCGGCTCTCAACTCAACTGCTGCAGGCTAGCTTCATCGCCAAGCCCAGGCAGCTTCCTTGGTGCACCACAACACCCAAGAATGAGGTCCCGCATTCCCGCTCGCGACCAGCATCACAAAGAGAAGTGTCCGATTCCCAGTGCATGCGGGTAGCATGCCGGTCTTTTCGCCAATGCTTCGACGCTCCGAAGTGGCTGTTGGATTGTGAGGTGTATACTGGCAGGGCCCAGGAGTGTCCTCACCAGTCCTTGGCTGCATAGGCCGAGGCCAGCAACAGATAAACCCCGTGATGAGGCCCCATCCTCCCGAAGCGCTTCGCCGTGCCAAACCTGAAACAGCACATTGGCCAATCGCACAAAAAAGTCCGGAGATCCGTCAGGAAAAGAGGATCGCGCCTGATGTGGGCCGTTCGTTTTTCGGTTGGGCACATTGGCTTGGAGACATAGTCTGTCGGCCCAGGCACAAGCTCCGCCCTGGCTACAACGGGCAAGGGCAACCGCAGACAGAGCAGGCCTTACTGAGGGTCCAGCTGGTTCCCCATTCGGCTGCCAATCTTCAGGCTCGCCCCCCTCCTAGCCAGCAGAGCTCTCTTCTCGTCTCTGCAACTCAAGCCAAGTTGCAGACGGGAAACCGAGAGCAAGCCCTTGAGAGAGTGAGAGTGAAGAGGAAAACAGCTGTAGGGAACTCAAGGACTGAGCGGGCAGAGAGCAAAGGCGTCGAACAGAGGAGGACTTCATTACTTTTGGGCGAGGCACGTACTCTGAGTGAGGAAGTGCGGGATCTCATAGTGCCCAGGCCCCGGTTGGTCCCGCCGCCGCGGCATCGCTGCATGCCTGCATCTCTCCAGGTTGCAGACTCCAAGTCACCGGGACAGGGGCATCCCGCCTGTGGCGTGGACTGCATCCCTAAAGTTTGCGAGAAGAGCCGAAACGAAGACGTGACATGGTACGACTAGGTTAGGTTTAATTTGGTTTTTGCTGGCCATGCTACACTATTCACTGTGCTAATCATGGCCAGCTTTGACCCAGCCCACCCCTGGCGGCTTTTGATTTTGTCTGGACAGCTTCTTATGCGCTTCATCAGCCATCTCCCTACCTGTTGTCGAGATGAGACGTGCCTCACCACACCGGGCAGGTGAAACGCAAGCCGCAGACCTCCCACGGCAGACCTCCAGCTCCGGCTCATCTTCTTCCAGGCACTTGCTGGCTCGGGCCGTCCTGCCGCCTCCATGTGCTTGTGTCGCTCACGAGCGTCCCTGACTCCGCCGGCTTCTGCTTCAGAGGGCGAAGGCTTCCTCGAGTTGTGCGACGGCCTTAGGGTCCAGGTGCTCCGGAAACTCGATCTGGAATTGGACCAACAAGCGGCCAAAGGTCGACGGATCCTCGTGAACGGGCATGCCCCCTTCTTCAATTTCCAACAAACTTTCAGGGTGCACAACGCCCCCCCTAGGAACAGAAAGGTGTAGCACACGGCCATCGAGGTGGACAACCTCACGCTTGAAGCCCACGAGAGCCTCCAGCAATGAGATATGGAGCGAAAGCACGAGATCAGAACCCCTTCGCTTGAACAGTGGGTGCTTCCGAACGTCGAGGTTGACAAGCACATCGCCAGGAACATGTCCTGGCAATTGGGCTGCCATGAACTCAAACCGCAGCCTGTCTCCGCTCATGGCTCCGCGTTCGATTGTCATGTTCAAGCTCAGATCAGTCTGTCTGCATCTCTCACCGCTGGGCACGAGCATTTCCTCCATGTAATACTCCCACTGGTTGATCCAAACCTGTCGCAGGTGCACCTCATCCGGGCAGGCCTGGCATCGTCGGCAGCGGGGTAACCGCGGTTGTTGCCGACAGGAGAGGCACAGGATCTGTTTGCTCAGGCCTAAGGCATAGTCACCACCTCCATATGCTTCCTCCAGGGAGATGCTGTGGGAAAGCTCTAAGTTCTCGGTTGTCGGAACCTCATCAGGATGCATCTCGTACTGTCTCACCAGTTCTAGCCCTCCGGTGTCGTACCTCCGCTCTCGGGTCATAACACAAACTCGCCACTCGCATGCTGGACTTCATCACTTAAGAATGAAACTGAAGCAGCCGAAAAACAGAACTCACGGCGCCAAGGCTCAACAGCAGCTTGACTGGATCATCAAGGATTTCGTAGGCATGCCGCAGGCGCTGGAATCCGGACGACTCTGCGGACTTGTCGGGATGGTGCTTCACGGAGAGCTCACGGTAGCTCCTCGCCATTCTGCAAACTTTCAAGAAGATGCCCCAGCCCCAGTACCCACATATCGTGCGCGACATAGGAGACATGACAACGTGAAGTCAGCACAGGCCGTCCTCTTTAACCGTTGCCTGTCCACCGCCTGATCACTACCGTCATCCTCCAAGTCCAGCGCCTGCAACAGCTCGGCAACACTGCCCGCTATCGGTCGCGCCGCCTTGTTGTAACCTCCAGGGCAGCAACTTTGCTGGGCCAGCACAGAAACAGCTACGAGTAGACTTAGCTCGAGTCGGCGCAGGTTCAAAGTCTCTGTTGCCAGCTTGTCTGGGCGGCCCTATGCAACTCACTCCGAGCACGGCTGCAAGCACATCAATCAGGTCTGTCAATAAACCTGCATGGGACTGGATCTTGCACATTGGCAGCCTCGCTAAACGACTCCAAAAGTGGTGGTCTACAGCCAGTCTGTGAGCTGTACGGAAAGATGGGGCTGTGAGAGGGAGGCGGAGTCGTGGGCTTAAAAAAGACACTGCCACCTTATACACTAGTTCGCGCAGCTACAGTGGCAAAGTCAGCCGATCTCGCCAAGGTTCGCATATCACTCGCGAGCTGGGGAGGGGGGAATGTCGTGCTTCGTTCCCTCATGGAATGCACTCCTGGATGCGATTCCTTTTCGGCCACGTGAATCTTACATTACCGTCCTGACAGAAGCGACAAGAATGGCAAGTCCCCGCCGTGCGGCGGCGACCCCGTACTTCCAGGATCTCCGGAACTTCGGCAAACCATGAACTGCAAGCCCTCGATGTCAACGAACGATCTGGACAGCACTCTGCCTTCACATCCTGCGAGGTCATGCAGCGAGCGAAGCCCATCACCTTAGCACGAAAATTCACGAGGCATGCGAGGCCAGGTTGAGACTTGGACATGGACCAACCAGCAGCATGTAGATACTTTAACAACCAAGTCACGCCATCCACTGGGAAGGCGTCTCGTAGATTCCTAGGCGCTTGAATATAGCGGATGTTGGCTCAATCACCCACGCACATTTGCTGGTCTACCTCGCGTGATTCGCAGCCTGTGCGGCACAAAGCCGAGTATCATCACTAGTCCAAGAACATAGCACTCCAGCCCAAGTTGTTTGGACAGTCACCGCCAGAACCAGTGCAGGCAAGGGAGGCGGGCACATGCGCAGGCTGCAAACCCTAAGTCCGGTCCTACAAGTAGTAGACATTCTTGGGATCATGAATTCGACTGAGGTTCTTCGGCAGCGGACTACATCAATGTCGCAACATCTGAAAGGCATGATGCGACTCCTGAGACCATGTGAGAAAGGCTGCAATCCGACCCCAAGCACTCGCAGAAAAGCCGGCTTTCCTGGCAAAGGCTTTCAGCATCCTCGTCAGGCTCAGGCTCGGAAGAAATCGCTTTTGCACACTCTTTGCAGCACTGCGCCTGAAAGCCTGAAGGCTGCTTCGCAGCATCAGGATGATGCAGCTTGTCTGCATGCTACACAAAGCTGAGACTATGCAAATGCTAGCTCAACGTCCAACCTGCAAGAAAGCTAATTCGGCGGTTTGTACACCGGGCTCGGCCACCTGCGGCTCGGCCGCAGGGCATGGCTGCGGAGCTTCTCACTTCTGTTTGCCTCGCAGAGTCCTTGGCGCACAGTCCGAAGGCTGTCGAGACCTGACCTCGTGGAGTCTAGGCGAGGCCGCAGCGCGATCTTTCTCTCCACGGCTTGTACAATGACCTGCGACACGGCGGCAAAAACTTGCACGGGCAAGTTGGAGATGCTCGAGGCCGGAACGCTCTGCACGAACGTTTTGAGGTCTGGACGCCGACGAAGGATGTCGGCCAGGTCCTGCGCAAAGCTCATGTCTGCTGACGCGGCCGAATACAGGCATGCACATTTCGGCGTGTCCTTGCTCGGAATGACGTTGTTGAAGTCCTACGAGTATTTGAGGACATGATCCGCTGTGTCGGAAGAGGCCCTGTATGGCCCAGTGCTTCAGTTCGGTCCTTGGCCATCTTTCTGCGCTCGGGCGGTGCTTGCCACTTCTGTCCAGTTCACATCGGGCAGCCGCAACACCCCAGCAAAGACAGCGAGAGTCACAAGCCCCAGCCTCGAAGTCAAGCCACACTCGCCATATGTCCTTGGATATGCAGACATGGCGACACTCACAGCCACAGGTCGAGGCTGAGGAACTGCAAATGCGGCCGCTCTCATCGGCTTGCAGCTGAAGTTTCTTCCAGCGGTTCCGTCAGCAAATATTCTCTCACGGCCTCGGAGCTGCTCTGTCAGGACGCGCGAGTGCACGGATAAACGCAAAGACACACACACACACACACACAGACCATGTGCCCTTGAGTTTCGATGAGTCCAAGTTCACGAGTAGTCGGACTGGTGGTGTCACATGGAGTTCTCAAATTGCACGAGTACGCAGCACCACTTCCTATTGAATTGAACAAAAGTTGACGACGAAGAACATCTGGCAGGATGTTGTGGCAGCAACAGTGAATACGTCAAACCACTGGAAAGCAGCAATGCCCCGGCACCCTCTGCTCATTCCCTGCCACTCCAGCACATAATACATTCGTCGTTCACGTTCACATGACCGCGGCACATCTTGCCCTCTGGAGATGCAGAGTTCTGCTTGCTTTCACTGCTCTTAATTCTCGCAAACCTGGCACACAAGGCCATTTTCGGGCCTGAGCATCAGCGGCGGCCACGAGCCTCCCCAAAGGCTCTGTGCCGACATGATGCCAAATCGAGCAGTTGGCCTGGCCAGGTACCGCGCTCGATCCCGGACGCCCGCCTTCGTGCTTCGGTGCGTGGCGATGCGTGTCAGTACTGGCACTGGCAATTGGTTCTTGGACTTGTTGGGCCTGTGGCTCCACCACGCTGATGGACTCTGCCACCGACGTCGCCTCAGGCCCAAAGTGCTTCTCCTCCACTTCCTGCGACAGCGCATTTCCGGCAGCTGAGCGCTTGCATGCAATATCTTGCAATGTCAGCAGTCGCCTGTTGAAAAACAGAATCCTCCTCTTCCATCATCGCCTCCAGAGCACACCCAATGCAAGTCCCTCCGACTGAGACATGCGAGGATGTCAGCTGTGCAGCGAAGAAGCAGCGATGTCTTCAACTGGCCGCTTCGCCCTTGGCAGGTTCACCATGCCACGACAGCGTGGCAAAGAGCCAGTTAAAAAACGAAAGGTTGCGAAGCGTGGCGTAAAGATGGATGCCAGGCCAAGGGCATGAAACAGATGGGCAGCTGACGACATGCGCGCCCCGAAGTCTTGAGTGCATGCCACGATCACCCCTTCGACCAACGCGCGGGATTCCAGAAAGCAGCCAGCTTGCATGTTCCCCTTCCGGTGACATCCATGTTTGCCCTCGTGTCCGGTGGGACGAGTGTGCCTTTGGACAGAGACCGCACCACAGAATTGGATCCTTAACTAGGGGTAAAGGATGCTAAAGTGAGGAGTAAGTCAAGAGATGTTGCGGGAAGCCCGTCATAGCTTGCCTCTCTGTTCTCAAGACCACCTCTGCAAAACAAGTATGCACCCAAACAATCAATCTCGGGTCGTCTAGTTCTTGTCTCTTGCCGGGGGCAGGAATCTCCTCAACCTCTAAAATGTAGTTGATCGACACGGTGGGACGCAGTTGGGATGCAGAATGAGCTGTGCATTGAACAAACCACTCGAGGCCGCGGCATCATCTCCTGCACTCGGCATGAACACATGTCAGTGGCTGTGGAAGACAAGCCTTCCAACCGGTAAGCTTGACGCCCTGTCGAATCTATTGACAAGAAACACTCTTGGCTCAGTCTCGACCAAAGGCTTGCATAAATGGGAAGGTTGTCAAAGGACTCTGCATTGCAAATGCAGAGGACGGAATCAACTTCCCAGCGCTCCATCAACTTGTGAACGTCCATGCCCGCGAGGAGGCTGAGCAAGTCCTGCATCCAGCGGCATGGAGCATTCAAAATCCGAGTTGTCCAGCATCCTAAAGGATCTGAATGTTAACCTTCTTACCATGCCCCAAAAACTGTTCAAGTTACCTACTCTACCCCTGCTGCTTCGAAAACTTCCGTGCAGGTCGACATCAGGCTTGGTTCGCGTTTGCTGGCGGATGGACGGACGAACACGCCGCCTCCGAGCGGTTCGACCCCATCTTCTTGATGAGGATGGATTTTCTTCTCACTCGAGTCACTTCACAAACCTGGCTGTCTTGCTCAACCCCCACGAGAAGGTGCCAGAGATAACTGAGTCCGCCTCGTCTAAATTTCCGCAGCCAAAGCTCTTTGCCAGCATGGCCTGGTGCCGGAGCCCGCGGGCCGTCTTCGGTGGAGAACATCGCGAAAGAAGTCAACAAAAGCCTTCCCTAACCCCTAAGCCCTATGCCAGCCTCGTCCTCGGGCAACATGGTAGGACAGTCCGGTGGCGGGTAGCGCCTGGCATATGCGACCTGATCACAAGTGGGGCACTTACCGCTATTCACGGACTCGTGTGCACATCTGCACCATACTCCAGGTACGGCGCATAGTGTGCCATAAGCACTGTGCCCATCCTGGACTTCAGTGACTTCAGACGTCTCCACCCAGAAAGCAATGTGTTTAGACTGCAGCCAATTGAGACACCCGCAGCCCACAGGCGAGCATCGAGACTCGATACTCGTTCAGGCCTGCTGCGAAGTGGAACTAAGATGGATGAACAATGAACAGGAACGTTGCCGACTGCTGAGCTTGCCTGGAGGTCGTAAGGAGATGGCCTTCCCCAGTCACTCAGTCGTAACAGTTGAGCTGCCGAGAAATGGTGCGAGCAGGCGGCGGCCATTCCAGCAACCGAAAGCGGTGTACTGATGAAGATCACGGCCTCAGCTACATCCGGCTCTACTTGTGTAATTGCCCTCTGCTTGAGGCAAAGCCGGGAGACCAGACTGTTGAAAAGATGCCCTGAACAGTACCAAAGCGACTGGGCGGCGCGTACCTGGACAGCCACGCAAGTGTGAATGTGGCATGACGCGGCAACATGTCAATCTGCCTCTAGACAACTCTCTGGCCAAGGAGCAGCAGCGTGTAGCGCCAGACGTAGATTGATAAGCAGCTTGTAAACAAAACTGCCGATGACCTCGCTGGAGACAAAAGGGGGTGACCGGATCAACAAGAAGACAGTCACTAGAAGTGTTCTGGGGGCCGGACGTGCACAGGGCTTGAGCTGGCCAGGATGCGATGCCGACCGTGACCGAAGCCACCAATGCCGAGGCTGCGAGAAGGACGGTGAAGGCCTCCAGGGACCCGAAGAGCTTAGCTCTCTCTGAACAGGGTGTCCCGTTTCGCCTCCAGGCCAAAGCCGTCCGCAAGCATACCAGCCACGGGAGCCAGGACAAGACCGGCCTCTGCCCACATCAACAAAAGGAGAGCCACCAAAGGCCGCCAAAGTCTGGGCCACCAACGACTGCGCCGCCCACAACGTTGATCTCCACCAGCCTTTGCTCTTTGCTGCTGCTTGCCGTGACCGTACCGCGTAGAGAAAAAGCGAAGCTTCTGTCGACTTTGGAGGGTAGGAGCCCCAGAGCCCCATGGCTCGCCGCGGTCAGGCCAAGTGGCATCTTGCCATCAGATTTATGGCCAAACAGCAGCTCTCCATACGGAGCCTCTGCCAACAACCGCAGCAGATGCAGTGTTTGAAGCCATAGAGCTACCCTGTGCATGTCAAGCAACCGCCACAGAGGAATAAAGCGCAGGCAGCCTTGCACTCGACACCCACAACGAAAGTCAAAAGTCTTGAAAGGAGCTTTCTTCTGCAAATCTCGCCAAGGTGCACGAGCGCTGAAGCTAAGGCAAGACCAGAAACAACATGATCTGCGAGATGAACGCGGACAATCCCGACAGCACGCGAGATCATCTGGGGCCTCGGTCGCCGGACCGCCCCATCGATGCACAAGCAGCAGCATTTTCTTGGGGCTCTGACACTCTGGTGCCACCAGGCTTCCTTAGATGCTCGCAAGATGTCTTCGCATATTTCCATGGCTCAAGAATGCGGACATAGGTCATAGGTCGTCCGATTCTGTTTCGAGCTGCAGACAAGCTTCGGCAGCGGCACTCCAAGAACATGTTTCGCCTGCTCGAGGAACCTGATCGGATGAACGACACGAGTTCGGCAGTTGCCGTCACCGGCAGTTAACATGAGCTAATCCCGCTACCAAGCAGCTCGATCTGCGTAGGGAGCCCGACAGAGCAAACGCCCGCAGCTGCAAAAACTGCGGCCGCCCAAGCGAGCATCATGAAGTGCAGGGGCAGCTCTAACCACTTGATGCCCTCAGCTGAGTCGCGAGCAAGACGAGAGCTGCAGCACACGACAGTAGCTGCTACAGGAGAGCAGCGCAAGACTCGACTGGGAACTCATGATCTGAATTCAGTCAAGCTTCGGCTTGCAGGAGCATCGGCAGTGCAGCAGATGCTTGATACCTCAGATGTTCAGCTGGGCACAATGAACGCCCGCATGTGGTGTGTGCCAGAGCCAGAAGCCAAGGCGGTGACGTCGAGCTGATGAGGGCAATAAGCAGAGTCTGCCGATGTGGGATGTGCCAGACAAAACCAACGAGAGAGAAGCCTGACGATCCGTGAGCTATTAGCAGGTCATGGCATCCGGAACGTGGCCAAGTCCAAACCCAACTGCATGAGGCAGCGTGATCTCTACGACAAATTCTGATATGCACGCCAAGCCACTGAAAAGCAGAGAACCGAAGTCACAAAGCAAAACCTTAGTAGTTGCAGAGGCCGCGCAGTGACGAGCATGCAAGACGAAAGCTCCACCGAAAGCCTCGCGAACCCCGCAACAGACTTGCAACATGTGTCCCTCGTAGAGCCGGGGCACGCCCGGTGCCAATAAATTACAAGCAATCTCATCCTTGATGGGGCAGAGTCACAGCAAGATGTGTTTCGAGCTGCTTTTCAAACTTGGTGCACAAATCTGCATGCAGGCCGATCGCATGTCCGGATGCAGCACCGAAGACAGATCCACAGGCCAGAAGAAACCTTGGCCGAGATTGGTGATGCACACTGGCACTTGGAGTCCCAGGCGAAGAATTCCAAGAAAGAGTAGCGGCCGGAGCCAAAATTTCTATTTGCTGGTTTGGGCTTGTTTTGCCCATCTAAACCTGGTTGCCATTGGTTGCCCAAGCAGCCCCACTGCGGAGATCAGCGCTCCCGTCGTTCCCGTCTTCTTCGCCTTGCGGCAGCCGCAGTGCAAACTCGTGTGGCCATGTGTCTAGCTGACTGGCCTCTGCACCCAAAAACTTCAGCTGAGTCGCGCCCCAGAGATCATACATGAGACCGATGGGTGCCGAGAATCCGTAGGCGATGGATTGGCAGACCTGGCCGAGACTGAGCGAGAGTGCAACGCGACCATCTGCAAGACTGAGAGCTCCACCCCGAAGACAGACGTCAGAGCCTTGGGTGTGGGGCTAGATGCGTTCCAGATCTTCGGCATGACATGATATCTCACCCCCCCATCGTGTTTGGTGTTGTTTACGCTCTCACAACTCGGACACAGCCAGGCGAGGTTCTTAGGTGCGGAGTCGGTGTGAAAAGAGTCATGTGTTCGATTCTCACTTGTGTTTGGTGTTGTTTGGGTTCCCGGTCACAGAGGCACTTGCAGCTTTTTGTCAATAGCATTGTCATCCTCGTTGCGCTTGTTACTACACTTGCTGATGGTGCCGCTGTCACTGCGGCGCTCTGGTGCAAACGCATTGAAACCCGTCGCCTCCTCCCCCCCGGGCTTCGAGTGGGGCGAAGCGTGTCTGCAACCTGTGAATCACGACTACGTGCCAGCTACATTTGCCACGTGTGAGATGCGAAGTAGCCCCGCATGTCGAAAACTTGCGAAGAAATGAGACAACAAAAGGCAGCGACTAGTATGTCTGCATCCCGGAGACGATCCCATCCCAAGAAAACGCGCAAACAGCCGCGGAGGGTGGGGGAATTTTTTGTGGAGGCAGGTCAAGGGGACTCCTAGACAGGAGAGCGGGGGGGTAGCAGTGGCAGCCCGGGAACCGGGATCGTACACTATCGGCTCCCGGATCACATCATCGCTCGTGATTGTCATCTCGAAATCACCCCGTTCTACGGGTCTTGGAATTTCCAACGCCGGCTATCCTGCTCCGCCACAAAGCCGTGCCTATTTTGGGGCGCGCATCGTCTTCCCGTGCATTCATTCCACCTGTGCCCCAATCGTGCTCCCCACTGTGCGGTGCGCCTCTTGGAATGACAGGGTGGTCTTGACAGAATGTTGAAGAAATGCCCACGGCCTAGGGCTGCTAGAGTACCAGTAGTGTGCTTTCTTTCACTCGATGGAATAATTTGATGCCGAGGTGCGGAAATCTGATCTGCACCTGGGAAGTGCCATGGACAGAAGCAGAGCATGTCCACAAATAACAACACGGGACATGCAGCCAAGGCGAAGCCAAAGGACACTCATAGGCGAAGTGCTCGCAAACGGAGTGGAACACTCCAGCTTCTGCCAGAATCTCCCTCAGCACACTTCAATCCTACTTTGTGCGCCGACGCGACAGTGCACTTCGTGCCCACGAGCTGCACGAAGACGGACTGGCTCGACAAAGTTCCAGACGCCAGGCTGCAGCCTCGAGGCGCACTGAAATTAAATAGCTCTGCTGGAGCCCAGCCTACTGAATCTGAACTTCAAGACGCCCGAGGCGTAGGGCCCCCCGCATGCCCACAACCTTCGCTGCACTCAGATGCAGTCCAACAGCTAGCTGCAAGCTGATGGCTGGGTTGCTTCCCAGGCACACCAAGAAATGCATCCAGGGCATCTCTGTAGAAGACTCCGTCGTGCTGAGGGTTTCGTCGTACTCCTTGAGCTGTTGATAAGCCAGGTGCTGGGAGGTGCGTGCGACAACACAGCCCTATGCAATCCTGAGTCCGGCCGAGTTGGAAGATTTCCTTTTCCTGGGAGTCTCAATTGTTTGGGCACGCAACTTCAAATCTCATCTGGCCTGATGGATGAGATGCTGCATTGGCTTGTCAGCAGCTGGGAAATCACCGCCAACCTAGCTGGCGTGCCATTAAGAACCCTTCGCTACGAAGACTGCTTCTCACAGCCGATCCTCCGGCATGTCTTCCTCGACCTGGCCACCAGGGTTCGAAGCTCTCAGGTGCTTGAAAGCGCCCTTCACAAGCATCGCGGCACCCAAACGAAAGATTCCAGCGTCGTTTCAATGGGCAGGGACCCTGCCTCCGCAGCCACATGATGCTCCCACTCCCACTTCACGCGAATTAGCCCAAGTGACTTCGTCCAAGTCTGTTCCACAACCAGTGCTACCCCTCAACTGCATCAACGAACCACAAACGGTAAGGGCTCGACAAGATCCTCCCCTGTGCCATCGCCTGAGACCACTTACAGCTTCGGAATTCATTGCTACTCGACCACACGCTGCTCCTCCAACCCTATCCTTGCTGTCAAGGCGCTAGCCAGGGGCTGGGCCGCAGCAGTGGATGGCGTGGCAGCGACCTACACAGATGTCAAAACTGTCCAGCGGTACAATGCGGTACACTTAATTGGACGGCATATCGCTCCTTCTGGTAAGCTGGATCAGCGCAATTTGGACTGGATTGGCCTCCAAGCACATGAACTGGCCAGCATTGTATCTCTTTTGCTTGCCCGCGTGTCAGCAGAACTGGTAACAGCCGAGCCACAGCCCCCCATTGCAGCGGGGCATTCGGGGGGGCCCGAACAAGCCTACTTTCCGCGACCTCTTTGAAGCTTGCAACGGGCACAGTTGCACTTTCAGGCCTTTGCTCGGGCGACATGGAAGAACATGCTGAAAAACACGGCGCGGCCCACAACTTGCGTCGGCTACGACTCGCAGTTGTCCGCACTTTTGGCCGGCTCAGACGACATGCACAGTTCGCGATGCGGAAGAACTTGCGGTCTAACTAGGGTTTCGGGCTTGACCTCGATAGCTTATGGTAGACATCGAGAAGCTTGTGAACTTGGAAGCTGGATTGATGAGAGTTTATCGCTTGGGCCTTGCTGGGTTTGGAGTGCTACATGAACACGCCCCAACACCTTCGCGATCGGAAATGTTCCATCAGCAGGGCACCGGGTCAGTCGACGCTTGTAGCATGTCCTCAGTGAATGGCAGGCATGAGCCTACAGGGCTTGGAGAGCTGGGTCGCTTACACCTTGACTGGCAGCGACAGAGAGGCGTCCGACACACACGCCTAAGTCGCCTCGGCGCCGGCCGAAGCGGTCAGACGTTCCCACAGAGATTTCCTGGTTCCTCACCTCTTAATCTGCCCACCCCCCTCCGCCTGAAAATTTGGATTTCGGGTTGGCAGCTTCCCTCGTCACTTCCTTGCGGCTTGCGGCGAGGCAAGACGAGCTAGCTTACATCATTCGTGAAGTTGATGTCAAAGCCCGAAAATTCTAAGGCTGATATCTTGCACTTTGTTGCTAAGCTTGACGAGATCGTCTACGAGACCAGTGAACAGTGTAATACGATGTCTCTAGTACCATCTTGCAGGGAATGTGCCCCCTTTCGCATGGGATTGTTGCTCAGAGCCTCAGCATGCAAACAAATACTACATTGAAAAACAATCTGAAGCAAATACACTCATTCACTCAAGAACTCATCTGTGTGACCTACTTGTTGCTTTCCGAAACAATGCACCTGCTTCAAGTACAGCCGGGCCACGGCGGACGACGCGAAGCGTTTGAAATCGCAAGGTCAACAAATGATAGACATCTGAGATGCTAAGGAACTTCTGGATTCGGAGCCATCGCTCGTCTAGCTTCGGAACCCTCTGACCCCCTGCCTGCTCACATGAAGCTGTTTCAGCACCAACGGTTTCTGAGCCGTCGATTTCGCCTGGGGCAACCAACCCCCGGTGCATTTCGACTTGCACACCCAGCAGGCGAGGACTCCGGCAGAGAGCCAGTGCATTTAAGTTCCGGGGCTTTCCCATGATGTTCTCCTCTTGATTGTGGCTGCTCCTTTTGTATCTGGGATGTGCCTTTTGTTCTGCATAGCAAATGCCGGGCTTGCCACCTCCACAATCCCAAGTAGGCTTGGCCCTCCCCGCCCTGTCCATGCAGACGGATATCATACTTGCTGCAATTTGCGTCCTTCCCGGCCTGCCTAGGTGGGCTGGCTGACTGCGTAACCCTGAACCCCATTCAAGAGCGTGCTAGGCCACCTCTCTTGACCTTGGCTTCCATCTTCCGAGGCCACCTGCCTCGGTGATGTCTTTTAACCTTACGTTCATTTCCTGAGCCCTTGCTCAAAGAGTGAGGCCTGCAAACGGAACATCTCTGATTTGTAGGGCCCTGCACCTGATCATCCGCTCGAGCCGTCGTCGTTCAGAGACGCTGAGATGGATTGACACAGATTTCTCATCTACGTCAAACCTCCGCTTACGAAGTGTCTTTGCAAAACCACCTCCAACTTCCAAGCGCAAGTCGCTCCGTTGAAAGTGACAAGCCCGGGTGCCCAAAAGCACTCCCGATGGGCGCGGCTGTAGCAGGATACAAACTCCACTTCGGGAGGGCTCCAGCAAGCGAAAACCCTAATCTACAACGATCGTATAGAAGAGCATTCCGAGCACCGCTGCTCGAAGGAAAACAACATGCACTCACCAGCATCACAGCCGGCTCTCCTCCGGTAAAAGGCAAACAGCTCCTGCTGAAGGGAGGCTCATTTTTTCACGCGGGAGCAGGCTGCATTGACTGCGAAGCTCCGAGAGCGAGCTCGGTATAGATATCGGGGCCACTGACAACCTTCTTCATCTTGCCCTTTGCACTTGCATCCACCAACAGCTTTTTCCAGGCTTGGTGAGTTTCTTCCTTGGTTTCGGCATGATCCTGTGCTGAAGCCACCAGTGGCAGTATCAATTACAAGACCAGAAGGAGCAAGTTTGTTTATGCTGAGCCGAACGACCACAACCTGTTTAGCAAACTCTGCACTCTGAGGCTTCCCGGCAAAGCCGAACTTGTTTTCTTTCTTGCCCTCCGCCGTTTTGTACCTTAGTTAGTTGTGTACGGCAAGGTGACAGGCGTGGAAGTCTTCAAGACTGATGATACACAGAGCGCAAAGCTGCCCCCTTTCTTGCGATTTTTTGCTGTTCAGCGGCATCCTCAGCCAATCCGTTAGTGACCGCAACGCTCCGGGCCAGTGAGCCTCGACATCGTTCAGGTCGTGCACTATCCTTAGCTGCGGGGCTTTAGACTTTGGAGTTCTGTGAGCCAAGCGAATTATCTTCCCCGGCTGTCAAAGGAAAACTCTTTCCACAGCACAGACATAGGATCGGTGCTTTATCGTCATCCAGGGCAATGGTCAAGACTTTCCAGTCTGTCTCATCATCGTCAATCATGGCTAGGATTCCCAGTATCCTGACAAAGGGCGCTTCAACTTGCGAGGGAAACTCGCGACAGGGCTTCGTGTGTAACCAAGGATCTTCACACGGACGATAGATCCAACTGATCGCTGCCGGGCTCCCAGCTCGATAACATCGATCGGGTCCTGGATTCGATATGAATGCACACAAGCACACACAGCACACATATGTATATATATATATATATATACACAGACATAGGCACATACATGCGTACATGCATGCATGCCTACATACATACCGTATACATGTCCGTGCTACTTGCTACATACATACATACATACACAGATACCAAATCTCATATATATATATATGACCACCTATATACATAACACTCGTGTATGCATAGATACGTGTATATATATATATATATATACATACACACACTCGCTCACATTTATAGGTAAATGTATGTATGTAAGTACGTATGCATGCATCATACATATATATACACATACAGATATGGTATGTGCGTACATACTCGTATGCGTATACATACACGCACATAGACAGGCACACCTACATTTCCACTGATCTACATCAAGGGCAAACTTACTGTACATAAGTGCATACGTGTATCTACACGTGCGTATACATATAATAAATAGAGAGAGAGAGAGAGAGAGAGAGAGAGAGAGAGAGAGAGAGAGAGAGAGAGAGAGAGAGAGAGAGAGAGAGGTGTGTGTGACATATATATATATATATATATAGTCATGGGCGCACCCCTATTTGGGGTCCCCTACGTTTTTCGCTATACCAATTGACTCGGTTATAACCACCAGACTAGGTTATAACCAGCCGACTAGGTTATAATCAGGTGTACGTCATCGACTACAGTATTATATCCGGTTTGAAGACTAACCCGGGAAGTTGCAAAAACCCATGCTTTCAGAATGCTGAAACCCGCACAACGCTAAGAATTCTATGACACCCTCGTCGAAACCCTGTTACAATGTGCTAAAATCCTTGCCTTGAAGCCGTCGATATATCTTCGTAGTTCATCTTTGTGTGACTGTATCTAAACCGCTGTATTTCAGTTTTTTCCAACAAGCGCGCTGTAGTCATGAGTCTGCTTCAGTCATTCCTTATCGCGAACTAGATTTTGGAACGAAAAGTTCTCCATCTTTGTACTGTAATGCCGCTATCCCACCAAAGTCTCTGTTGTTGGACGCATTGCTATGACGTTTTGGCAAACTGATAGCTTTCAATGACATATCCCTGTGCCCCTATGTGATTACTTTTAAACACTGGTATATCTGGTAGGTGTATTTGAGTGGTGCATTCCTTAATTCTGTATGACGGCTGCCCCAAGCCAAAATTGAAAACTTGCATACTACAAGCTTAGCAAACGTTGTATAGTGTTTTTCCTGGGGGACGACATGAAGTGTCGCTTCTTAGGACGCGCACTGTCTCTATATGCTGAGTGATGAAGCCTGTGGTTTTTTTGTATCAGCATACATTAACCATCACGTAAAGCCGACTGAAAACCATAAGGCTACATCTAGCTTGTCCGAATTTCTGTTTGTGTTCTTGTGAATATTCACTGAAGGTCGAATAGAAGCCATTGTTCCCAGTCCAGAACGTGATCCTCGTGTTAGAAAAAGTGGTAACCACACACCGAATCACTCCTCGAAAGAGGTTCATGTTCATCCATGTAGTTGGAAGTAGCAGTGCTAGGAATTTTCTACGTACCGAGCGAGGAAACCTAACAATTTGCAAGTTGCAAATTTTGTTTCGCTCACCACACATATTCTTATCAGTTTTTCCGGCTTCCTTGGAACGATGTTTGAACATAACGTTGCAACCAGTGCCTATGTACGAAGTGATGAAACCTGACCACGCTGTAAACTTTGAAATACTGTCTCTCCCCTACAATGACGTCGTATCAGTCGTATCTCAACTTTCTGTGTACCGTGATATTCCAATGTTGACAACACCTACTGACCTACTGTAAGCCCGATAGAGCCCCTTCATATTCCGCATTTTGATTCCTGGGTGAGTGACATGTTAGCGGCTATTCTCTCAATGTGTACACTGATCTCACAAACCCGATGTACTGGAACGGACAGACCATTATGTAAAGTCCGCCATATAGCCTTTCTGCTAAAGTTGGGGAATGCGCACATGGTCCCCGGAATTATGTTTGTTACAGAGCACTGCATCATGCCTCAGCAACCGAATACATGCCAATTACCTCGGACCCTCTATTCTTCTAGTCCTTGTTTAATTTCATTGCGGTTACATTGACTGAAACACCGAAACTTTCGAACGTTTGGATTTATGTGTTGATGAAGTAGCGGTGGCACAGGCCTGGTTATAACCTCTGTCCCCGGTCATAACCAGGACACCTGCGTAGTAGACTGCCCTAGACCCATCACTAAACCATTAAACCATCAACAAACCATTAAATTAGTACACCGTTAAACCAATCCTTTCCCCCAATGGACCCATACCGATAAACCATTAAACCATTAAACCGATCCTTTTGCCCCATACCACTAAACCATTAAACCAATCCTTTACCCCATACCACTAAGCCACTAAACCACTAAACCATTAAACCATTAAACCAATCCTTTCCCCCAATGCCCCTAAACCACTAAACCATTAAACCATTAAACCATTAAACCATTAAACCAATGCTTTCGGCCCATACAGGGATGTGTCTCTCTCTATAGGGGAAATGATTGGTTTAATGGTTTAATGGTTTAATGGTTTAGTGGTATGGGGCAAAAGGATTGGTTTAATGGTTTATTGGTTTGGGTCCATTGGGGGAAGGGATTGGTTTAATGGTTTAATGGTTTATTGGTTTGGGTCCATTGGGGGAAAGGATTGGTTTAATGGTTTATTAGTTTGGGTCCATTGGGGGAAAGGATTGGTTTAATGGTATAATGGTTTAATGGTTTAGGTGTGCAAAAACCCAGGGGACCCCATATAGGGGTGTACCCATATATATATATATGTATATATGAATATATGTATTTATACGCATCTCTGCACGTATATGTAGGTATATATATTTATACGCATATCTCTCTCTGCCTGTCTGTCTGTCGCTGTCTCTCTGCCTGGCTGTCTGTCCGCCTGCATTGTTGTCTGTGCGTTTGTGTGGGTATGTATGCATGCACGCATACATGCACGCATGAATCGATACATTCATGCATATGCATGGATGCATGTATATATGTATGTGTGTGTGTATTTATGTGTGTGTGCCAGCCTGTGTGTTCGCGTCATGATTGCACATAAGTTCGCATGCACATGAAACTTGTATGTATGCACACAGGCAGACATTTGAGACCATACTTATGTAGATAATGTAGGTATGTGTGTATTTATGTGAGCCACATGTGCGCATGTAAGATCGCTAAGTCTGCTGAGTCTACATGATTTTGTATGTATAGTGTAGGATGGTGTAGGTACGTCTGCACTAAAATGTCTGCATACACACATTTTTTGGCACTCGCGCTCGACAAAGTCAGGCGAGGTTTTGGGGAGGCAAACATAACCAGGCACGAACATTGTCGGTTCATACACACGCACTCAGTACAGTCATGTACAAAGTGTCTCTGCGTCTGCGTGTGTCTCTCTGTGTGTCTCTGTGTGTGTGTGTGTACGTCTCCGTGTGCTTGCGCACGCATGTGCGAGAGCGTGGTTATGCTCTAGGCTTACCGTCTACGTCTTCGTTCAGTCCTAGTGCTGGTGTCTGAATAACTGCGGCCACTATTCTTCTACGATGTTGCCACTATCAAAGCCATTCGCCTTGCATCTCAGGCACGTTGTCACCTGGACAGCCTGTGTCGGTGCTGATGTGCTTCGGGTCTTCCCAGGTCTGCGGGAAGGCCCCGTAATTGAAGAGCATGTCACCCCACTTGTAGTCTCGGAGGACCCCATTCTTCACATCCTGCTTGATGGGATTCATGATTTCTCCGGTCGCGATCTCGTACTTCTTTCTCGTCCACTTCGGAATTTCACAAATAAAGTTGTAAGACTCATCTGAGTTTCTAAGTGGGACGTCGTGCCACGGGGACAGGCGATGACCATCGCATTCAAACCAAACACGGAATCGTCGAGAACCGACCTCACCCTCCGTGACGGTCTGTATAGATGCGATCTTCGGATCCTGTAATCGCGACTGAAGCACTTTGAAGCGCTGCCGGTACCTCTCCTGTGAATAATACCTAAACTGAAGGCAACAAAGGGTGTGCTGTCAGACGCGTTCAGGCATGCATCAGTACAAACGACCTATGGACCACCCCACCTAATGTAGTGACAATGTAGTGGGGCCGCAGGAATGCAATGCATCACAGAGGGGCGGTGTTGCTCTGGTTTCTGCCGTGCCGCTGATTAGAGTCTGCACTGCTGTCATGCAGTTCGTTCCACCAAGACATGAACTTGTCGAAGGCGACAACTTTTTCCCTTAGTGGCAGAGCTCAGACTGCCAAGAAAGTATCTGGATTAGAAAAGCTCAGTTCTGGCTAAGCGAAACGATCTGGTTTTGAGTCTTTGTGTTCTTCTTCTTTTGACGGCCTGCAGTCCCTCCGCCTGCACGCGCGGAGTTTGAAGGGAGGAGGGCGCCCTTCCCCGGCAGCGAAGCTTCTCTGTTTCCACTGCACAATTTTTGCCACGTTCTAGTGATTCTATTGCTCTTGCCGACTATCGTCCTTTACTTCTCGGCCACCAGGAGGAGCCATGCTCGCCGAGTGGAGGCACGCCTCTCGGCCTGTCACCACTTTGTCGGCACAAGCGAAGGCCGCAAGTAAGCATGTGGTTTTGCTTGAGGTCGATCTTGTCGATGGCGTGCCCTTCATGGTTCAAGGTACGACAGAGCAAGCACGAGGATGCTTAGAGGATTGAGAAGAACTCGAATCCTCATGACTTGTTGCTAGCGTTGTGATCCATCACGCGGAATCATTGGGAATCATGAAAATATTGACTCTACCAGAGCCGTGAGATATGCAATCCGGCAACCCACGAAAGTCTATTGGAGAGCTATGAGGGTGGGCCAGGGGCCGCCCGACGCCGATCCCACCTGCCCGCAGGTTTCTGACACTTCTGTTCAGAAACAAGGTTTCTCGAGACCAGCCACAGATTTCTCGCAAGGTTCTCACAGGAAGATCCTCTCCAGTCATTTTAAAGGGGGTCATAATCTCAATTAATGTCTCCCCTTGCCCCACTTCCTCCAATCCTCCGTCTGGGGACCCCATACCATCCCCTGCCAACAACAATTAATTCTGCGGTGGCTCGACGGCGATGATGCCATAAAGAAAGACATCATCCGGACTGTCTCATCCTCGTCTAAAGGCTCGCCCAGTAGGTTGTGCATTTTTGCGACGTCGTTGGCCTCGGTGGCCAGCGTTTGAAATATTCATGTCGGCCATCGGTCTTCCAATTGCAGATCGAGATGCGGATATCAGTTCGTCCGAAGGGGAAGTGCAGAGACGATGAAAAACAGCCTTCATGGCGCTCAGCGCCTCCGCAGAATCCTTGGATATTGTCCTGAGCACGCAGCATGCAGGCACATTTCAGAGGCTGAAAAGACACATGTGCCGGGCATGGGGCACACTGTCATCGGCGATCCCCGGGAAAGCTAGCAGATCTGCATCAGCCTCCCAATGTCAAGAAAGCATCATTCCAGTGCAACAACACACTTTGTCCTGTGCTCGCAAAATCACACAACCCCTTATCTTACCCATATCTCCTTCCTCATAATACCTAAAGCAGGACTTGTGAGAAGCTTCACAAGCCTTGTGAGCTTGGTATTCCCCTCCTGAGCAGCAGTTACCCATGCTCCAAGGAGGGTCCTGGGCGAATCTGCTACGAGCTTCGCTTCGCAAAGGGCTGCTTGCAACAACCAGTCCTCGGCAAAGAAGCCGAGGCTAAAAAGGCTTAAGCCAACGCTGCCACGGTGAACACATGAAAATGGCCCCATCTGGTCGGCTGTTTTGGCAGGCATGCAGAAGGATCCGGCACCTGCCCACTGGGACAAGGGCATGCACGAGCGCAGATCTTTTTTTATTGCCGGATGCACCCACTGCTTCTTTCGAGGAACATCAAGAAGTCCGCCAATCTTCGCAAAGCAACATGCTGGAACACCTACATTCGTTGGGCATGCATGAGGTTCGGGCCTGGTCGGTCGGCGCCGCAATGTGAGCACTTGTGCCTGCAGCCACGGTCATCTCTGTCGCAGACCGTATGGCTTGCAGAAGACAGAGGCAGACAGAGGCATGGGCTCGTAGCCACAAAGTGCCTTGGTGGAGCACGGGGCGGCAAGTGCCCACTACGAGTGCACCATGTAAGCCTGCACAACCAAGTTGCGGCTGCACAGCGCGTGCAGCCCCAGTCCCACTTGGAAGGATAAGAGAAACTGTCCAGAACCTTGAAATGCAATGCGCACAGTTGAATGCAAGAAGTTGTGGCCAACCGCCAAACCGGGACTCCACAACACAGCTCCCCACCCGCAGTGTGCCGGGAGTCGTCATGGGACTTCCCATCGAGCCAGCAGGCGCACACCGCCAACCTGACAACTTCCGAGCCGAAATAGAGGGACAACAGGCTCGCTTCACGACGCTGCAAGGTGTGCCGGCCAAAGCCGAGCCGCAAAACCATCGATCTCTGCAATTTCGAGCTCGGCAATGGCCACAGAACCAGTCACCTGACTTCAGGAATCCCGCAAAGCCGGACAAGGAGATGCCAAATGTCTGACTAGCACACCTGGACGTGGCAGCATTCCAGCACCCGGGCCGTAGAATAGCTTCAACAATTGGCCTTGACTAAACTACAAGCATCCACTGCATGGACTCCATCACAGAAGAAGCTGACCCGAAAAATAACAAATCGTAGCGGCTCACTTTTTCCGGCGCCGGTGCTCTCGCATCCACAGATCGCAGAACTCTCGGAAAACTGCCAGGAAAGTCCAAGCAGAACGCTAGGAAAATCCGGAACTTACCTGACTCAGATGTGCAATAATCAGTTGGCGGGGCATTCTAGTCCCAGAAACAAGTACTAATAGCGGAGCACTCACGTAGTTCAGTCGTCGTCAGAGCCAAGTGCAAGTTCGGTATAGAGATTGTTGCCGCTGGCAATCTTCTTGACTTTACCTTTCTCGTCTGCATTTGCGAGCAGCTTTCGCCATGCGCCGTGGCACTCATCCTTGCGCATGCCCAGCAGAATTGAAAAAACCATAAAGGCACATGTAGCCAAGCCAAGTTTCCACAACCTGCCGTGCAAAAGCTGCTCCCTGTGGCTTGCCGCCGCAGCCGAACTTGTTCTCTTTCTTGCCTTCTGCCGTCTTGTACCTAGCTTAGCTTGGCCAATTCACATGGTTTCAGGTTTACATTAGGGGGCTTCTGGGGCCCTGCATCGCAAACTGCAACGGGAAGTAAAGCCAATGGTGCGGATCCAGCGTAAGCTCTCACACCCGGATGCTCCGAATTAATGAGTTCACTATGCTGCTTGGTCTGACCGACGGGCCACACCCAGACAAAGCAACATGAATTGACAGACGGGGGCCTAACACTGCACGACACGATCTTCAGAATACTGGTCTGGTTTGTTGTTCCCATCACCCTCGACTCTCACGCTCGCACAAGGCAGCCACGCAAGGCTTCACGATACTGGACCTACCATCACTTCAGTGCTGGTCTCGCCTGCTACGCCTGTTCAGATTGGAGTGCAAATTTAAAGTCGCAAGCCATGAGCAGCATCATGCCTATCGGACAAGGTGCATTCGGAGCCAGTCAGTAAGGGCTTGCGTGCAGCCGGGCATGTGCGCATCAATGTCGTTGAGGTCATTGACGTTCCTGGCTGCTCGAAGACGCACACTATGCAAGCAAAGCATCGCCAAGACTGCCAAGAAACTGTGACCTGTCATCGTCCATCGCAATTGTAAGCACCTTCCAGTCCGTCTCGTTATCATCAATCATTGCGATGACACCGAGGATCCTCATGGGTGCATCTGCTGACTCCAACATCTGAATAAGAGTTGAAAATAGAACAGACCAAGGCCAAAAAAAAATTGCTTCCAGGCAGTGGCTCTTCACGCGAGTGATTGAACCGACAGGTCGTTGCCGAGTGCCGAGCTCAATCACGTCAATAGGATCCTGGGCGGCCACTCCATTACCATCATTACCATTAAAAGCTCTGTTCGCGCAGCTCGCAGACTGAGGACAAAGCGTTGTCGCCTGGGAATCCGGTCTCCTCACTAACGTGCTTCGGATCTTCCCAGGTCTGTGGGAAGGCCCCGTAATTGAAGAGCATGTCGCCCCACTTGTATTCTCGAAGGACACCATTCTTGACATCCTGCTTGATGGGATTCATGGTCTCTCCGGTGGCGATCTCGTACTTCTTTCTGGTCCACTTCGGGATTTCGCAAACGAAATTGTACGAACCGTCCGGGTTTCGGAGAGGGATGTCGTGCCACGGGGACAAGCGCGTCCCATCACTTTCGAACCAAACTCGGAATCGTCGAGAACCGACCTCCCCCTCTGTGACAGAGTTGATGGAAGCGATTGTGGGCTCTTTCAGGCGAGACTGCAGCACTTTGAAGCGCTGTCGATAACGCTCCTGCGAGTAGTACCTGACATCTGCTCTCTGATGCAATTACAGTTCGAGTTCTACGCTTGCACATGATCCCAAAACCACCAGGCAGGCGTGATGCTTGTCTGGATCCGCGCCGACGTCATGCAGCTCATTCCACCATCCCATGAAGGAGTCGAAGCTAATGCACACCTTCCTAGGCCGCACTCACAGGAAATGGCTACCATAAGCTGTCCCGACATCCCGGGTCTGGACATGCTGCCATGTATGATGGTGCGACCTTGCACCCCCAACCTGGTATGTAACTTATTTCCGTTGCTTTTTCAATATTCCCATCAGTACCCTCAAGTGTCACTACGTTTCGGTGCTGTGGTTGCCCGGCTCTGGGACTCTCCCCGAGTCCTGTGCAGACTGGCTGTCGTTTGGGTCCCCACATCGACACCCCTTCAGGTGGTTTGCCTGGTAGGTTCTGCAGAACTTCAGAGGATGACAGCGTGCCAGCCACTGTTGTCATGTTTGGGCTGCGAAGGTGCCCTGCAGGTCGAAAACTATGAGAAAAGCGATACCCACGTTGGCTTGTTTCACATCACCGCGACGATCTAAGGCATCGAACACGACGACTGTCGCAAGAATCCCACCCCGCACAGGCTCGACCCCTGGGACTGTTTCAAGTTTCAAGCACATTCAAGCACCACCACAGGCAGGCGCGCATGAGATCGAGGGCCTCTTGGATTAATACATATTCGGAGTGGATCTTGCACGCATGCTGCAGCAGCTGTGCCAGCGCCATGTCGCTGTTGTTTCTTCGGGGGTTAGGCTCACTCAACACCTACCCCAGGTATGGGGCCCCTCGATAGATCGGAAAGCAAATCGGCTTGTGACTGCTTCTGGATGCCGGGTCAGAACTGGCGAGATGCACATATACCAATTGCAACGCCGCTCGCTGACGAAGACGTGGGATCGATCGCATGAATGTTTCACCCTCTTTGCTGGATCATGTGTCGTTTTGGACTGTGTGTCAAAGAAGGCCATCATCTTCTTTTCATCCTCGTCGTCCATTGGCTCGCCCAGCAAGTTGTGCACCTTCATGACATCGTTGACCTCAGCATCGGCTCTTATTGCGAAAGGGTGGCAAAGGGTTTTTCATGTTTTTTCCATGTGGCTGGCTTGGATGGCATGGCATGGTGTGGCGAGGTTGCCTGGCGTGATATGAGACGTGTTTGCTGCCGCGACGATTCGCGTGAAACAAGTTGGCCGTGCACCTGAATACGCGGAGGTGGGGTGAGGTAATGGAAGGGTGACGACACTCCCTTGGACAAGGATTTTTTGCAGAAGGGTAGGGTTTAGGCTTCACGGATGGTTTTACGAAAGGGCCTATAGAAGTGCTTGCGGAAGGGTTCTGTAGAAAAGTCTCAAGAGAATTATGAAAGAGTTCCGAGGTTTTCAAGCACAAGGCTGGGCTTAAAGAAGGGCTAGAACAGGGTTCTTAGAAAGCCTTATCATTGATGGATGCATGGATGGGAGGAAGGATGCATGGATGGATGGATGGATGGATGGATGGATGGATGGACGGATGGTCATGGACGGCGGGACAGATACGTGCGTGGATGAATGGATGAATAAATGAACGAATGAACGAATGAACCAACGAACGAAAGAATGCACGGACGGACGACGGACGGACGGATGGACAAATACATGGTTGCACAGATGCATGGATAGATGGATGCCTGGATGAATGGATGAGATGATGTTCGGGATGAGATGAATGTCAGTGCTACCTCACTGCTCTAAACGCTCTCGTCTCTACTTGTTCGTGGGCCAAGCTGCAGAGATCATCTCGTTTGTCGTCGTGCATAATCGCATGAAAACGTTTTTCATGGCCTTCACCGCGTCGGGCGAGTCTTTGACAATAACGACCGAACCCCTCTTCGGCTGAAGCACGGTCCTGACGGAGTTGTGCATGTGCTTGTGTGCACGTGTGGAACTCTCAAATCTTCTTGGATTGAACATGTTTAACAGCGCCGTGTGCGGCCCAGATTCGACGTGGCGCCATCCGCAGTGCTGACCTCATAGGCGTTGGGTCCTAAGTCCTTGGCCGGGTGGGAAATTTGCCGGGCCATTTCCACTTGCTCTCCTCAGCTCCACAAGCAGCGCATGGCCCTGACATGCCCTGACTTTGTTTACAACTTTTGAGGCCACGCCGCTCAAAGTGGCTTCAGGGCCAGCCTGCACAGCCGTGCTGCTGCAAACGCATGCACTGCGTCCAAAACCGCCCTGTCCCCAACCGCATGTGCCTGAAAATTGAGGGACGAAAGCTTGCCGACAAGGTACACCATCACCCCCTGTACATCCGCAGGAAAGGAGGAGGTGCGACTGCAAGCAGCAAGCAGATGGCGCCAAGTGTAAGAGGCGCACGATGGTGCAGAGGTTCACCAGCGCAGACAGCACAGAGGCCATCCTGACTGCATCACGAACGAGCTTCAGGTGCTGTTGAAATGCTGAGACAGAAACTGGAGTGCTGGTGCACTTGCCGAGGTTCGACTCAAGCGCCGACTTCTCCGGAATTACAATCTGTTGGCCTGCCGAAGAAACGACTCTGCCGGAATCCCCCCATCCCTGTGTCTTCTTCGCCTCCGGCAGAGCAGGACGACAAGTCAGCGGAACCTGCCGAGGCAGCTTTTCTTAGCTTCGCCATTCTGGCCCCCTCTACAAATTGCCCGGGCTGGAAAGTGCCTTGCCATATGCACATGGCCAAAGTGGCCGCCACCATTGTGGCGTGCATCTTGCGGCCTGCCGCTTCAATTTTCGTTCGACAAACATCCGTCGTCGCCTACAACATCTCTCGGGCAGCGAAGCAGGCGACCCAACTGACTAAAGGGAGCCCGAGCTGCGACCAGCACGTCCGCCAGTGAGGCACACTTGGCGCGGCATCGCTTCGAGCCAAGTGTCTTTCCAGGTGCCTGTAAGACGCTACCCATAAGCATGACCTGCATGATCAGAGCATGCGGCATTGCAGAGCATGCAAGCTTCATTATCACACGCGTTCGCAAAATCCTGTCAAAACATGTCGTTCATCGAGTTGAAACAAAATTCTGTGCTGTCAGAAGTGGCTCACTGGATGGAGCAATTGGATCCCTCCTTCCCCTCCTTGGCCTTTGTGTCGGCCTCCTCCGGAGCTTCCAGCGAGGTGACCGGACCCGGAGTCGGCACCGGGGCTGGTGCCAACACAGGGGAGCCCGAGGCTGCGGGTGGTGGCGAAGGAGCCAGCCCAGGGGAAGATGCTGCTGGAACGGATGCTGGAGCGGGTGCCGGTGGCGCTTCTTTGATGGCGGCTGGCTGGGCGTGCCAGATGGTCGGAGATGCCGATGGTGTGTTGGAACTCAAAGCTGGGAACTGCTGGGAGCTTGCCACGTTTGCTGTGAAGGGGCTGACCGGGCCCGCTTGGGTGATGCTTTGGGCAGGGGCAATGCTGACCTTTGACTCTGTCACCGGGGCCGGATCATAGTCCTGAACATCGCCGGCAGTACCCCAGACGTAAGATCCTCCTGCACCTCCCTTCTTGGGCGCCTGGTGCACGGTCGAGATGGCCATCCGGGAACGTCGATCTTTCTCAGGGACTTCCTTCACAATGGTCCGCACCACTGGCGTTCCGGCTGGGACAGCCGGGTAGGGATAGGAAACAGGGGGATAGGCTGCCGGAGTTGCCTGTGCTGTGTATGCTGCTGGGGCCATGCCTGTGATGACTCGAGTGGTTGTGACGGGCTGCAGGGCAGGAGCTGCTTGGACCACGGGTGCCACTGAAGTCGCACCGGCCACGGCAGGGATCACTGCCGGCGCGGCAGCCGTGGTTTGGTAAATGGGTCGGCCCCAAGCCGTTGCAGGTGCCTGAACCGGCCGACTTCCCAACGAGGGAAATTGCTGCGAGCTCGCCAAGTTCGCTGTGAACGGGGCTGCTGCAGCCTGTACTTGAACAGGAGCTGCTGCGGTGATCACCTTCACTGGTTGCTGCAGCCGACTGGCATCAAAGTCCATGGTGCCATCCTTCTCCGATCCCCAAGTGAAGGCTCCGCCAGCCCCACCCTTTTTCGGGGGAGCATTAACTGTAGATACTGCCATGCGGGAGCGTCGATCCTTGTCCGCCTCCGCCATTTCGTCTGCCAGGCTCGGAATCTAGCCAGGTCTTACACACGCTTCGCGTTCGCGCGAATGCTTGAGACAAGACAGCAGCAGTTGGAGACGAGTGCTGGTTATCCGCATAGTCAGAGTAGTCACATGATCACACCCGGAACGCCGCAGGAGCGACATTCCCAAGCTGCAGCTGCAGTGCCTGACTTCACAAGAACTGAGGGCAAAACTGGGCTCTGCGCTGACTCGCTTGAGCCGACCTTTCCTCCAGAACGACGCCACATGTATGGTCGCGCAACTCAACTGTCAATATCTATCGGGATCACTGACAAGGTTTCTCTCCTGCACCAGCAGCCCACGGTCACGGCAGCTTGGCCGGTTTCAGCTCCAGTGAGGACGCGATACACCACATCCGACACAATGGGAAGCCTTGCGGCCGCTGACATGGATGGAACGGTCTGGTCGTGTCGTCTGGGGCGCAGCCCGCTCGCCAAGGCAGACGCAGCAGGTTCGCGCGGTCCAGGATGCGCGCGAAGGGCTTCCTCCGGCTTTCACAAGGCAAACCAGGGACAGAACAGGATCACGGCAGCATTCGAGGTTCCCTGTGCGACGACACTCAGGACTCCTGGGTTGAAGTGGATGGATGACAAGGGCATTCTTTCCAAACAGCAAGGTGCTGGCCTTGTTGCGACAGTACAAGGCTGACGCATTATGGTGTCTGGCAGCTGTTCATGGTCATGCAACGACATGTGCCTCGAAGCTTTTTGATTCCGCCAGTCCCGCGCAGGGAACGCAAACAATTGACGGCAAGTCTTGGGCGTTGCTGCCAACAGGATCAGCAAGTCCAAGTATTAATAGAAAACCGATACTCTGCATGGGCACAAAGCCGCCTGGCTTTAGGCGGCCTGGCATGTAGCATGTCAAAAGACTACCCCCATCAGCTCTCCAGAAAAGATGCCTTCAGAACAATCCTTGGCTGCACAGTTCAACATCACTTGCTGCAGGGCTTCACAGGCTTTCCTTTGTACCATGCTAGATGGAGGGCTCCTGTACTAGGTACTAGCAAAGGTGCACATAAGGATGTGGACGTGTAGTTTCAGCTTAGGTGCCAAACCAATTCCAGAACGGCTTTGCGCCCTCCAAACAGGAGCAGTGACAGACTTTGTGTCATCTTGTTGAGATTCACTTTCCCCCTTCTTGCTCCAACTGTAGGCTTGCAACTTGCCGTGTGGAGACGCCTCATCGGCCTCGTCCTTCCGTGCAATGCGGCCATCCTCCATGATCGCACCTCCGAATCTCCGAACTGATGTGAGATCGGAAGAGGCTAGCAGCTGCTACCAGTAGCAGCTATTGACATCACGCGTAACAATACCCAGGGCCACAACGCTTCATTTCTTCAACGTCCACGTATCCATCGTGGTTGAAATCCATGTTGTCCAAGACCTACGGCCAGAAGCCACAAAGTCGCTTCCTCTCACGACTGAGAAACCCGCTTCCCTGCTTCCCTTCTCGCAGATGGGGCAAACTAAGTCAGTCGCTTCTTCCACGTCCTCGTAACTGCATTCGAAAGCATCGCTTTGTAGTAAAGCACGAATTTCGCTCTCAGAGAGGTATCCGTTGCCATCCAAGTCCATCCTGACCGAAAGCTGCATTCGACTAGTTTTCATCACACTGCTGGCTGGTGATCACCAAACTGTGGCCAAGTAACTCATTGAATAACTCCGAGACCAGCCTGAACATTCAGAGTTAAATTGCCGGGTAGACAGCAATGAATGGAATGAGCAGGGTCTTTAGATATCGATTTGTTGCGAACAAAAGGCTGCATGCTGCGCTTTTCTTTCTCCTGGCAGCACGAAGCAAAGAGAACATGCGAAAAACAAGAGTCTGACGTTGCTGCCGCTCAAGTTACAGCTGCAAAGAATTGTGTCGCAGCTTTGGTATTGCAGCTTTGGCCTTGACAACTTCTTGGAGAAGGTTGTTGTACACGAGAAGTGGCCCCTCGAGCAAAGGCCGCAAAAGCGACATTCAAAGGAGAACTCAGACGGCCCGGAGCCTGCACGCAAGACATGTACTCGTTCAACACTTCCGCATTGACGCCGTATCCACTGAGAACTTCTGCAAACCTTCTCCGGCACGAGTTTTTGCAAGACTGCGGACTGCAAGCACAGCTCAATTCAAATCCGAGAGTCTTTGTTGCAGGCACAGCCGAGCTCGCACCCTGGGATGAGCCGCACGATGCTGGCTTGCAAAAAGCTGGCAGAATTCTGTGGACACGCCACTGACGTGCTATGGGTCACATGAGACGCCAAATCACTGCTAAAAGAGGTCTGGAAACCGACTACCAGGCCGCCAAACAGTCAAGAAGCATCCGTTAGCGAGCCTCTAGTACGCGAAACTGCTTATCCTGGAGTGCCCTTAGCACTACTCTTCTCTGGCTAGCGGGGTGCTACATGCTGGACACCCAGTGGCTCGAAGTCCGCTGCCAAAGCTGGCGACCTCATCTAATCTGGTTCGGAGCGCCCTCCTTGGATGCAAGTTGCAAGTCGGACATATCGCAAGTAAGCATCCCATGACTCAGGACGTGGTGCAGATCGCAGAGGTTGCACTGCCCGCAGAGTTCGTTAATGAGGTCGTCCCTCAGTTAGACAGGTCGTAATGCTGACTCGAAGTTCCAAGAGCAGTCACGGCTTCCGGCCTGCAGACAGCTTCCCTGGATTTGCCTACCTCAGCTCAAGTTGAGTCAAGTTGTAGCCCAAGGCTAGATGCAGGCAGTAGTTGTGCTCCTGGCTTCAAGCAGTTAGCCAAAACTGCCTAAAATTCACACACACACACATACGCGCACACACACACACACACACACACACACACCCCAGATGGCCAGGTGAAACGACTACACCTTCTGGTGCATGCAGCCTGGGCACTAAGTGTGCGAGGTTTTCTTTGGGCAGCGGGGCATCGGTGTCCGACTGGAACCATGGGTCCTGTGCATCCTATTTGCCAGTACTACAATTCCAAAGGCATGCGCATGTCGTTGCGATTGCAACGGGCAGCGTGGCTCCACAAGCAACGCAGCAGGTCGCGGACGCAGGGCTCGCCTGTCTGATGGCCCGCTCAACTTCAAACGGCCGGGAAGAATTAACAGCCCGAATACCGGCTGTTCAAGAGAGACACAGAGAGAGAGAGAGAGGGAAGCACATGCTCGCTGAAGAATGCATCTTGAGCCATATGCTGTTTCTGAAGCATCGCCGCGACAATGCCACCCAGCTGTCCTGGGAGACAGATGAAGGACATGCCGCAGCAGCAATTCAACCGAAGCACTAGTACGACTTTGCACCACCGTGAGCCAGGATACGCCACTGCTGTGGAAACTCTTCCCATGGAGGCGGAGCATCGATGGTGAGCTTGGCGACTGCTTTCAAGTCCTTAACATATCGGTACGAGGTGCACGGTGCATGATTGTGTGTGCGTGTGCGATTGACCACTTGTGTTATGCTGACAAGGTTCAGCGCCCTCCTGAAAAATCCCTTTATGGTTGCCGTCGGACGAGGGAACACGCCCAGAGAGCATCTGGAAGAAGACCACCTCGGTCAACTTCAGCTGCCGAGCGGCGAAGCTTTCATTAAAGAGAAGTTCTGTCAAGGAACTCCAAGGCTAAAAATGTCCCCTTGAGGATACCAGACCTGGCGAATGAAATCTGCGATGATTAGTGTCGAATATGGTCCACACTCGCATCTGGTGCAGAGTCAAGCGCGCAGGGCGCACATACTCCTTCCACGTCTCCGGCGGTATATAACCAGGCCTTGTTTGGCTGGCAAACAACAGAAATCCGTCTGATGCTGCATCCAATCAGCACACTACACCAGGCGACCAGCGTGCCGCAAATGTTTTGGAGCTTTTTGGCAAAAGCCTGGGACAAGCCGAAATCGATGTACACCACCTGCGGGCCTCGGACCGATGCTGCCCAGGCAGAATACACAGGTCCGAACCTACCGCGTCGTTCCAACGAAGGCTTCTTAGTCAACCACGTGTGATTCATGTTAACTGTCCCCTTCACAACTGCAAGACGCCTCAACAAAGATCCCATCCACATCCACGCACGACATAGCCAAGGCTTGCTTGAATTACTGTCTGGCAAAGAGTTGAGTCCCACCAGCGGCTTCTGTAACACTGTTCTCATCCCCCAGATCAGCATGGTTATCAACACAGCACTGTAGATCAAGCGATGAGAGCTCGCATTTGCTGCAAGAAGGATTGGGCCTGGTGCCCTGTCAATGCCTGTGGGGATGATACTTGGCGTCCACGAGGACGACGGCCAAACTTTTCACGACAACAGGCAAACACCGCAGCTCCCACCCGAGATCCATCGTCTCCACCAAAACAGGGATCATCACAGCCAGACAGCTGTGAGCATTGATAAGTTCAGCGCCTCAGCAATGCCAGTTGACGCGAGTCAAAGCCATTGACTTGTTTCCAAGCCTTTAGATCACCATGTAACATTGAGCCCCAAATCTGCCGAGGCTAACAATGACGGCCTTGCAACTGCACACCGGGATGCCCTATGAACTTAACCGAACTAAGACCTTATTTACCAACCTGCTGCAGTGAGGAAGGGGAGCCACAGTGCGGCATGCTCGCCTCGCCAAGGATAATTGGAACGGAGCAGACGAAGGCTGCCTACTCGCCTGGCCGCCTTCCGCCTACTAACAACAGGCTCGCGTTCGTCCCGAAACTTTACTGAAGAGTTCGTGAGGTCCAAGGGTCACCAGCTCTCACCAGTGTTGCTTCTGCTTCCCCTGCTCTGGAGAAAGCTTGGCTTGCGACTTGAATAATCAGCAGCGTACTTGATCATCAGGTTCGGCTCCTGTTGTCTAATCGTGAGCTGGTCGTTGCATGGTGCAGATGGCTCTAGATACAGTACCGGTTCTGTGCAGACTCAGTAGGCTGTGCGCCTTAATGTCGCAGTGCATCTGGGCACATCTGTGCCTGCAGCGAAAAGACAGATGCAGAAAGTGTGTCCCCGTCAACTTTCCCCTGCAACCCGCAGCCTAGGGCCCGCGCAGGTAGTCCAGCCCACTCACGCACTGCCGAAACAGACCGCGCCACCACTGCTCGGACATGTCGATGCCCTGCGCGTGGGCCTGGCGGGACAGGCCTGCAGGACTCCGCTGAAGACGACAGACAATGATCATGCATGGCCTTGTGTGCAAGCTTTGTCCAATCACCACCGAAGTATGGCTCATTGACCTGGGAGCTACGACATGGCATTCGACTCCAGCGGCATGCGTATGACCAGGGACCAAGTAGTAGAAGTCCAAATCCTGGAAAGTCTCATAGGTCTTGGCGACGAACCTGGTGTAATTTCCATGTCTACTTACCCCGCAAGCCACTGGGGCGTTCTGTGCACTGGCACAAACTGAGATCGGAGCTCACTTCTGAACAGGTTCATCCGTGAGAACTCGTCTACCAACTCATGAATGCTGCCTTGGCATCAACTCGCCACGGCGTGCAGGACTCCATGTCATTTGCCCAAGCTGCTGACCAGCATTGCCGTCCTGAAGGATGCTCGCTACGATACTCGACAGATTGGAAGACAAAGATTGCCAAGCTTGAGGCCTTCTTCGAGTAGAACTTGATGCAGTACTCTTTGTCGTCTCCTGAAGCGGTCGGAAATCCAACATGGGAACAGGAAGAAGCGGAGCAGTGGCGCAGGCTGAGCGTGGCAATCATGCCCAGTGGCCGTCCCTGCAGGTGAAGAAGCCATGACTTGAGCTCCTCAGGGCCAGTAACCAGAAAGGGCACCTTCACGCGCGCGCACTTCCTCACTACTGGGCGGCCGACTTGGTCGCCAGGTACATGACCCCTTGACCTGCACCAAACCGGACGTGCCACCGGACGTGCCTGCACGGCCGATGCTTCGACTCCCACCTCCGCGGCCGAGTTCGCGGGTTACCTCAGGTGCAAAAGCAGCGAACCGAAAGAGAAACGTCCCAACGCCCTGCTTGACTGGGGGGACGGCATAGTAACCTGCTTCTCTCGGCGTCTTGTAAGGGACCATCCGGTCATCGTCCTGTCAGGGATGCCTGCTTGAGAACTTGAGAAGGCCTCCACCTGTCTGCCCACCGGCTTCTTCTGTTAATTTCTCAGTTCGTTCTAGGCCTCGGGTTTGCCACCGGCGGTCGCCCGCCTCTGCTTGAGAATGCCTCGGGCCAACCCACGATTCCGGGCACCCTTACGCCAGTTCCACGTTTGGCTCAGCCGCTGCGCACCATGCAGATGGTCTCCTCTTGGTTCAAGCGTGCATCGCCGTTGAAGTCGAACCTTACACTTGCTCAATCTGGCTCGCCGATCATCGTACGGGATGCATGCCGAGTGCCTAGCTGATAAAACTGTGTCTCTAGGTCATAGAAGAAGTTCTGGTGGATGTTGAGCTTGTTGGACAAACTCAGGCTTGCGTGATTCAAACGTAGCATCTGATGGGACGTGCATTCCAATGTCGATGCTCTAAGCATCCAGGGCGCTCCGACACCAGGGCCTTCGCGCCCGCAAGATCAAGGACATGCTCTCCGTCCACATCCTTTCCTGCAATACGAAGTCAGGACATTGCTATGGATCCGTGCACATCAACGCAACCCCACCTGCCTTTGGCATGCTTTCTGAAAAGAACTCGGGTGTTCGACTTCTCACTGCCGGTATGCTTCAGAAAAGCATCCACTGTCTTGTACGCACCCTCCTGGTTGCAAGATGCGGTACTCTTGCAAACAGCAGGCAGTGAGCCTGATTGCAAGTGATGGTTGTGTAGATCTGAATTCTGGCACTCGCTGCTGTGCGGTCCTTCAGAGGGGGTGGCAGCGAATGCCACTGTTTTTCGAACCTCTGCCTCGCCAGACACTCAGCACGAACGACGGCAGCGCTTCATCAGAAAGGCACAGGCTTATGCACGCACACGCCTAAAGGAAGTGCCAAACGTCATCCGTCAAAGCGGCGGAGAATTGCGGAAACCTCACAGTTGTTGCCGGTGCTGAACGGCATTTGCATGCCAGCACACAGGTCGACAGAGTGCAGGGCCAAAGGCTGGTTGCTGCTGAGACACCGCTTGGTTCCCAGGATGCTGTCTGCCAGCTTTTTCATGTGACTAGCCGAGATGGCTCAAAATGGCTAGACAAACATCATGCAAGATCAAGCAAGCTAGCAAGCTCAAGGAATGCTTGCACCTGGGTGGTCTTGTCTACAGCGCGTGTTGAAAAACTTGAGCTTGGAGCGTGGAGCAAATGCTCGTCTGCTGCACTGTGCCTGAAATCGGCCGACGGCTGCTAGACTCTGCTGGAAAAAAGAGGCTCAAGCAAAGAATTTGTCACAAGCAACTGAGCGCAGGGCACTGTAACTTGTGCGCCACGATCTGTGGCTGCTTTTGCCGAATCCCGGAGCGATTGAGAGAGATCCTGTTTTCTGCTGTACTCCGTGAGACACGGTCGTCTTGCCGTCCATTCAAAGACAGCACAAGAAACCCTGACCACCTGCAGATCTCGTGGTGTCTCTGCCGGTGGCCTGGCAACTACAAGCGCGCTTCTCGCAAAACTTCCTCTTTGCATCCGGGTCAGGCTGTCCAAGCTTTCAAGGGCTGTTGAACGATGGAATGGAAGGGCCGCCTCTCCCTACCCACGCGTGCAAGCTGGATGCAAGCACCCACCAGACCGGCCCTGGACCCTCGAATTCTAATCTCCGCCTGAGCAGGGCTTCTGGCAGGTTTGCCTCGGATGGAGCAGCCATGGCGGATAACTGCACGAAGCTGGAGGACGGAATTAGCCAGCCTGTGGGTTCAGTGCCAACACACCATCCGCGATGAGGCCGCCATGAAGCACTGCCTGCATGCAAATGCGCAAGACGATTTGCCACTGCTGCGTGGGAAATAAGCGCTTGGCAGCGAAACCACCCATAGAAGCACCGACCTCGAGGCATTTCGAGAATCGGCTGCTGATAAGGTGAAAGCTTCAAGGGGTTCCTTAAGGGGCCGCACGCAAAGCATTTTCGAGTAGCGAGGCCGCAATTCCCGCAAGACGGCTTCCACGGCAGGACCTTCACAAGCCCACATCTGCACTGCAACATAGTCCCACAGACAAGGATCCGACGATCTTCTGCATACCAGCGCATGCGATGATCTACAGCCGTCAGCCTTAGTCAAACTGTTCTTCCCGGAACGCGGCTCTTGGTTACTCTGGCGCTCTTGCTTCTGCTCTTCAGAACTTCAAGCTGGTCACACATCGAAGTCCGGAAGTGGCAGAGCCTGAACCTCGCCCTCCTCAGCAAAGACTGGACTGGAGTACTGGAGCTCTGTAAACATGTCGCTCTTGCGGCTCATGCCCACCCCCCAGCGGACTCTCCTGTTGTTGCTCATCTTCCGGTGCAACACAAGGGCTCCCAGTCCAGAACCTTACCATCGATTTCCCAGCATGGCATGCATCATGCACAACGGGTTCTGCGCCGAGTCACATCGACATTTTCCGGTCAAAGTCACTGGCGCCATCTGCCTGTTGCACTTGCGAAAGCACTGCCTTCACAAACGACGACTTCTTCTGGCCTCCAGTAGATCAGAGAGATCTGCGGAAGCATGTGGTAGTGGGGTTACCTGCCAGCAACAAATCATCACATCGCCAAAGGTTGGCGTGCAATCCATGTATGCCTTCCCTTTCTCAAGCAGGCGCCGGAGGAATCCCAACCACTCGGGCTCGCCCTGTCGAGTGCTGTTCGCTCTCGAGATCTTTCGAATTGGTGCTGGTGGCTCCTGCGATGCCGCAAAAGCCACGATCAGCAGCTTCGCTGGCTGAGCGACCTGGCACGAGGATACCATCCTAACCCTAACAGCACCTTCTTCTCACGGCTATCGGCTAGCGGATCTGCGGGCTTTGTTGTTCCTGTTTTGCTAGGCCCGCACCGTCCGTATAGATCCTCCATCTAGACCCACTCGCCAGCGATGTCAGCTGTTTCAGCTCTGCTCCATGTCTCAAGACTTAGCCAGCGGAAGTGAAAAAGGCTGCAATGTCAGTGTATGGCACACTGCTAGGATAAAACCTATGACTGCTTACCAGGGGGCCAAAACATCTGACCTGCTAAAGCATAAGAAAGTCTGACGTGCTACAAGGACGAAGCTCTAGACCGCCCACCAATGGGTCGTGGTCATCGTGGCACCTGCTCACCGGAAAATGTCGGCATCTCCTCTTCGTGGTGCGGCGAGCAACTCTTTGGAGGACTCTCGGAGGTTAGCATCTAGGATAGATGTGCTTCAGCACGGCTTCCCCAGATCTTGCTGAGTTGTGGTGTGCTATGAGGCTGGCACCAACTTCCCTTCCTAGCCCGTTCCTCTGTGAGATTCAAGGGCAAGCCTCGGTGTGACGTGACTGGGATCGTCGGAGAATGTGCGCCGGAGCGACGGGGTCAGCAGGCCCACCAGGCTCTGCCACTGATTTGAGCCCTGGCTGCCTCAACGACTCGACGACATGGGCCGCTTCGATTTGCTCTGTCGCTGTCAAGGAGCCGTCGAAGCTGCGATGCCCTTGTCAGCTTGAAGCTGATCTGGCAGGAGCCCTGCACTGGCAGAACCTGCCAAGCCCCAATGCATGCCTCCACGCAGCCAACACAGGTCTGATATGAGGACACCGCGGTTCCGACAGAAACCGCTGCGGGCAGCTCGTCGAAGCCCTGGGCAGGTGGCAGGGAAGCGGGGACGCGTGGACGCGGGTGCCCGTGCGGCCCCTTGGGCCAAGTGCCGAAGGCGAAGCCGCGAGGGCCTCTCGCACCTCCAAGGAGCTGCACACGTTGCCGTGCACATGCAGAGGCACCGCCACGCACCTGCTGAGTGTCCAGGCCAAGAGTCTTCAGACTGGACCTGAAGACGGCGAGGATCTCACGCAGTGACTCATTCAGCACCATTTCTTCCTGAAAGTCTGGAATTAGCTCCGCCTCGGCACTGCATCGATCAGGGACGAAACAACCGAGGGCTTCAAAGGGTTTCCCTCGAGAAGGAGCCTGGCTTGCAACTCGTGGCTGATAGCGTGGCAAGCGCCCGTCCAACGCCCACAAGACAAGCCTGCCTTGTCAAGCCCCGGCAGCCTGTAGACACCATTGAAAATTGGATGCAGCACGCCAACGTCAGTAGAAAGGACCTCTCTCTCTGCCCGCTCTTTGCTTTGCTTGGGCCAAGGGCAGTCCCCCTGACCCGCGCATTTGCGCTGCGGATACATAATACGATCATTCGAATGACCCTCCCGGCCGCTGCTGCACTGCCTGACCTGAGGTGACCTAACTGTCTCTCCCTGCCTTCATCCCGAACTCGAAGACTGATCCGCGCTCGCACGCCGTCTGTGACGTTCCGCTTAGCCTGTGACCTTCCGCTTAGCCCTGAAACCTCCAAGTGTGTTTGGCGCTCCCTGCTTGCCGACTTCAAGGTACGAGTTGCACAACCTGGATGTTTGCGGTAAGCTCCTTCCCCTACCTCTCTCTCCCTCTCTCAATCTCTCTCTCGCTCTCTCTCTCTCTCTCTCTCTCTCTCTCTCGCTCTCTCTCTCGCTCTCTCTCTTTCTTTCTCCAGGCTTGAGGGCATGCCCCCGCTGGGGCAGCCTGTGCTGTTGGTGGTGTGCACGGTTTTACGTGCAATAAAGGTTCGAGCTCCCCGCGGGCTGAGCATGGTTCCGTAAAACAACAGGACACAACATATAGTGCATTCTAGTTACACGGCTTGCTCACGCCCCGCTGCTTGCCCCAATTCGCGGATTTGCCGCGAGGACTCTGTGTGCATGGCGGGTGGAAGTTGCAGCAGCGGGGACTTTCTACAGAGTCGGGCCTCGGTCTCAAGCAGGCTAGCGGTACACACATACTAAGTTTGGGCCTCGCTCCGACTCGAAACCTCAAAAGGGATGGGCTCGCCCCAATCTCGGAATACTATGCTCTGGTGCTAAGTAGTAAGGCGGGCAGGTCCTCCTCGTATGGAGTGGTGATCTCTCTCTCTCTCTCTCTATCGTTCTCTTTGTGACTTTCTGCTTGTCCCTAGGTCCTAGGTGTACTGAGCCCGCCTGTGATGAGATTGCTGGACAACTCGGTCAAGCAGTTCCTTGGGTGCACAGGCCCGAATCTGCGAAGCGACTCAGGGGTGAATACAAACCAAGCCCAAGCTCCCATACGCCAACAGCCACTCCAAGCCTGCAAATCTGCTCAATTGTGCAAGAGGTTGTGCCACCGAGTCTTGCTCTCAAGCTGCTACTCACTATCCGTCCTTGGAGAGCGGAGATGCCGTCTGGCAAAGACTTTAAGCCTACGAGGCTGCACTCGCCATCCTTGTGCCGTCACTCTAGAGCCACTCAAGGCACACATATACCTAGATGAGGCCCGAACGATTCTCGGCAACGGACAAGATCCGGAGGTTGGTCATGTATGCAACCTGTCATTCCCAACAAGCGCTGAAGACCAGAAGCGCTGGTACTCCAGTTACCAGCCACTTTCCAACAAAACAACAGAAGCAGGTCGGTCTGAGATCTTCCAAGCCTCCTCTGGCAAATGCTCCAGCTGGTTTCCCATTACCTGCAGGGAAGTCACGTCCTTCCGGTGTGGCCCCCTACTCCATGTTTTGTCGGCAGACTCTTGAAAGGCCTTCAGGGTCACAAGGTTGTGAAACACCGGCGAGCCAAGCGAGCGTGTGATGGTGTGGATCTGGTTTCCATGAACCTCGAGCCGCTGCATCTGAGGTAGCAGCGGCACCTCCTTTATCTTGTTGCCCGGCGCGGTCAGGAGCACAAGCTTTGGAGAAGTCATTCGGGGCAGTCTCTCGATCTTGTTAGCGTCTAGGCACAGCTCTTGCAGCTGTGGCAAGGCACCAACCGACTCGGGCAAAGCCGTAAGGAAGTTCCCGTTGAGGTACAGGTGCGTGAGCCCGGTCAACAGGCCCAACTCTGGAGGAAGTTCTGTTAGACTGTTGGATATCAAGCAGAGTGTGTCCAGCGAGCGCACAAATCCGACCTCGCTCGGAAGTTTGGCGAATTGTGTAGAAGCAGACCTTACAAAAGCAGGATCTTGGGGCCACATACAACCCGTGCAAACCGGATGCCCTCAGCAACGGAATCTGTCTTTTTCTTTGCTCCTGCTCTTGGAGACTCTCATCCCTATCATGGCAGAATCACTAGTGTCACTAGTGGCATTCGTACTGCCACGGAAAGCAGGTGTGCGAGCCGCGTCTCCAACTTCGGTGTGCCTCTTCGACTCTCCATGAATGCCTTCTCTCAGAGGGATTGGAAGACGGCAGCAAGCAAGCCCGTGGTATGACCGAAATTCCGAAGCAATGAAAAGGAACGAATGTAAATAAGAAGAAAAGTCCTTTCTGCCGGACCCGTAGGCCCTACCGTAGGCCTCCGAGACAGAAAAGAGAGAGAGAGAGAGAGAGAGCGGATAGGAGAAAAAACACCATGCACGTGTCTGCACTACGAGGGTGCGAGTTCTTGCCTTGCTCTGGCTGAGGAGAGCCAGGCACTACAGTTTCCTCGACATATGGGATGATTGAATAGCCAAGTCTGCCGGGAGCAAACAAAGGCGCAATACCACCTGTGTTTTGACCAGTGACTAGAGTCATCTGCATTGTCCAGGACCCCACCCTAACCCCCAGAAAGCAGCATGCTTGTAAGCATTCCCCAATTCCCGGAAAACGCAACACACCCGAACACAGCACACCCAAAAACGACATACCTGATCACAACGTGACGCAGGTCAGAGAATCATGAGAAAATTGGAACTTTGCTGTGGCCTTGCGTGCTGTGGAGTTGCGGCGCAGTTGGTCGGCGTGCGGGATTCCGTCTATGCACTGTGACGGATGCAAACGATGCATGGACACGGAACGTGATGAGGCTTGCCATGTCTGTCTCTTCTTCACTCTGCTCTTCCGTGGCTCTCCTGACGAAACACCGGTCACGGAGGTGCTTCAAATGGAGCCGAAGTGCTGGCAGGGCACAGCCTCATCTCAAGGATGCCCTCCACGGCAAAGGTGGCGCTGGGTGGGGGCGGCAAGGCCGGGAAGGGCCAGCGACCTCTGTCGGAGCGAGCCGCATCCTGCAGCCTTTCCTCCTCCAGACTTAGGCGGGCGGCAGCTCTGCGGGCAAACAAGTTCGGGCTGCGAACGAGCAGCTCCCGCAGGCTGTTGGCGAAGTTCGCCTCGATCTTCACCTTCGCCTCGCTGCGGCAACCCTCCAGCACCTCCTCGGTGCACTTGAGGTGACAGAGCCGCACCTCCTCTGCAGCTCCGTTGAAGACGGGCACCCGCACGTGCGGCCACCATTTTTGCAGTTCCCAAGAACAAAAAGGACACCTCTCCTCCGTTGCTTCCTGCTTGGCCCTTGCATCCTTTGCGCGCCCGTAGGGTCCACGCTCATCGCGGACGGATGCGTCGGTGACCATGTATGGGTTGCATCAAAAGCTGAGAGGTTCATGAGTTCAGCGATTGACCGCGGACGAAACTCTTGGATGTTTGCGGGTTCTCGATAGTTCTCGTAATGAGTCTGCTGGATTCGACGGGCTCGTGCCATGCCAAAAGTGCTTGAGCACGTGCTGAGTTTGGCAGAGTCTCACGGCGATGTAGCGAGGGCGAACGAGGACAAACCAAGTCACGATGTAGGACGAAACTTTTGCCGCCCCAGCTCTTGCGATTGGTGGCTCAGCACCCTAGGGAGCATGGTTTGAGTCTCCTTGTGGTTTTCGTGCAGTCATGAAGCACAGATTTCACTTCGGCATGTCGGCTCTAAGGGGCAGCATGTCATGAGACACTTTGCAGTTGCGCCGATGCTTGAGGAGCTTTGACATCCGACACCACTCCTAGCTTCACATGAGCAGCGGCCGGCTACTGAAGTCACCCGAGCCGTATCCGATCGGGTCCAGAATCCTTCCGAAACACATCGAAAACACCGGAAATCCAAGGGTGTTTGAGTAGAGGCCTCGGTGCTGGCCAGAACGCCGGACCTCGGATTGTCAAATCAATGCTGCGGTAACCCTTCAGCCTAAGCTCGGCAACTCCGAGGCAGCAGCGGGCCACTCGACACCTCGCTTTGCACCATGAAAAAAGGAAGGGAACCGGGGGGTAAAGGCCATAGAGAGAAAGCACTGGCACAATCTCGACATGCCTGCAAGGAGATCGGCCGCTGAGGAACCTTATGCAGAGAAGCTTCGAATCAAGACTCTGCCTCTGAGCCTCTTGTGGGTGTTCGTGCCTTTGGATCAGCGGGCGGATTCAGAAGAATCCGTACTGCTTCAGCGGCATCTGCCTAGCACTTGGTCCAAGCTGTATGCTCTGCGCGACATGTTGCAGCGTCAGAAGCACTGCAGCTGAGTTGTCCACATCCGTCAAGCAGATTCTATCGTTGGTGTGCACCGAACGGACTTTCATCCAAGGCGTTCCTGACCAATCACACTCACACGCACTCAAGGCTCAAGGATAGGCACGGTCTCAGATGGCTCTTGCAGCTCCCTGCCACAGACATGGTTGTCTTGCTTGCTGCTCCCTGCGAGATGATATTGTCTTTCAAGTATGGACGCTTATCCGCCGACCCCTGCGGGCGGCGCCCGTGATATCCCGAGAGGTGTCCGCACCCACACCGCTTCCACCGCCTCCACCGCTCTGTTCAAAGAGTCTTTCACGGCTGTATTTGTAGGTGTTTAAAGAGTATTTAAAGGCTGCCAATGTATGCCCGGACCCCACCGCGCCCCTACCGCCCCCACCGCCCTCACCGCCCTCACCACCCCCACCGCCCCCACCGCCTCCACCGCTCTGTTTAACGAGTCTTTCACCGCTGTATTTGTAGGTGTTTAAAGAGTATTTAAAGGGTGCCCGGACCCCCCCGCGCCCACACCGCCCACCGCCCTCGCCACCCTCACCACCCCCACCGCCCTCACCCTTGCCGCCCTCACCACCCCCACCGCCCTCACTGCCCTCACCTGCCTTTGTAGCACCACCCCCACCGCCCCCACCACCCTCACCACCTCCACCACCACTCTGTTTAAAGAGTCCTTCACCGCTGTATTTGTAGGAGTTTAAAGAGTATTTAAAGGCTGCCAATGTATGCCCAGACCCTCCCGCACCCCCACCGCCCCCACCGCCCTCACCACCCCCACCGCCTGATCCTCCCGCACCGGTCTGGGATGTTTAAAGAGTCTTTCAGCGCTGTAGTTGTAGGTGTTTAAAGAGCTGCCAATGTGTGCCCGGACCCCCCCGCACCCCCACCGCCTTCACCGCCCACACCACCCCCACCGCCCACACCAGCACCCCCTGTGTTTGTAGGTGTTTAAAGAGTGTTTAAAGGCTGCCAATGTGTGCCCGGACCCCCCCGCCCCACCGCCCCCACCGCCCTCACCGCCCACACCACCCCCCACCTTCATCCACCGCCAACACCCCCACCATCTCCATTACTGCCACGCCTACACTGTGCCTCCACCGCTTTCACCGTTCCCACCGTCTCCACCGCTCTCACCGCCCGCTGTATTTGTAGGTGTTTAAAGAGTAAAGAATATTTAAAGGCTGCCAATGTATGCCCGGACCCCCCCGCACCCCCACCGCCCCCACCGCCCTCACCGCCCACACCGCCCTCACCGCCCTCACCACCTCCACCACCCCCATCCACCGCCCCCACCGTTTTCACCACCCCCACCATCTCCATTACTGCCACGTTTTCGCTGTGCCTCCACCGCTTTCACGTACCGTGCCGATCCACCGCTCTCACAGCTCTCACCGCCCGCTGCATTTGTAGGTGTTTAAAGAGTATTTATTAAAGAGTATGTAAAGGCTGCCAATGTGTGCCCGGACCCCCTCGCGCCCCCACCGCCCTTACCGCCCACACCGCCTTCACCGCCCACACCGCCCTCACCGCTCTCACCACCTCCAGCACCCCCAGCTAGCCACCCCCCTCACCGTTTTCACCACCCCCACCATCTCCATTACTGCCACGTTTTCGCTGTGCCCGCACCGCTCTCACAAGACTTGCAGGCCCTATCTTATTATTTCATGTCACTTCGTCCGTATCAGGGTTGGCTGCTTTCAACACCTGCTGCCTTCCTTGGATAGTCACCTCTCTTCTTTTGGGGTCGGAGGCAGTGGCGGCAGCCCATAAATCGGGCAGCGCTTCGCTGCCCTGTATGGACTGAGCTATGGCTCAGACGAATGGGCTTCGTCTGCGAAGCAGAAAGCCACGACCGCCTGTGCCGCCGACCCGCCCCGGACCCCGCATCATCGGACCCTCGTTTCTCCCTCGGGCCGCGCGGGGCCGGGCCCGGAGGCGTCTCGGAACGCGCACGCGCTTCGCAGCCATTCCCCGCGGTGTGGCGGGTTTCGGGGCCGCCGCGGAAGATCCCAGGAGGCGAGCCGGCGAGCATCATGAGCCCTCGGGCGCCCGCAACCGGCGCCGGCGGCGCGACGTGGGCGCGAAGTCGTAACTCCCAAGTTCTTGAGTGGGTTGCGGAAGCCCCCTAAGGGCGCGCATCATCAGCATCAGCGGGGTCCGGCGGACGGGGGGTGCGGGCTACATGGAGGGCCGACGAAGGCTGAAAGGGTAAGAGGAGGGGCAAACAGAAGCCGAACCCAAACTCTCACTTCGGGCTGCTCTCTGCGCTGCCCGCCCGTGGGCGCAGCCCCTAGAATACACAGTTGCATTTGTTCGTGTGAGCTTGGGATGTCGGCTTGGTCAGGACAGCGCCCACAGACGAGCATGAAGACGAAAGGCTCCAGCACGGCCGCATGGGTTATGTAAACGGTTCCGGGGTTCTGGGAGCCGAGTACTGGAATCCAGCTCCCACGAATCTGGAAGCATCTCAGGCAGCAACCAGCTTGTCTCAAACTGTCTGCCCAGTCGAAGTCGAGGTCGTCCAGCGCTACCCATGCAGTGACTTCAGGATGATCCTATGCGAGGGCTCGAAAAGAAAAGTTGCGTCCGTCAGGCGGACTACCACTGATGCCGCTGGTGCAGTGGAGTCCTTCAGCCACTTGCCTATCTCTCTGGCACGACGCTCGCACCAGGCATAAATTGCATTCACCTGCCAAGCTCTGGACGTTTTCGAAGGTGATCTAGAAACACAATCAACTCCAGCACACGGCATCGAAGAAAAACAGTGCTTCTAAATCCGAAGGAGCTCTCTAATCTCTGCTCACCATCATTACCCACAGCCAGGGGTAAAGGCGGATGGCCATGCTGGCAACTTGAGTCCCGCAAGTCTTCAGATGTGCAACCGACCTTCTGAATCTCCGGCCTGGCGAGTGCAGCCCACCCAGACAGGCTTCATGTTTACTTGCCGGCTTTGAAATGCGGTCGTCTGAACATGCAAACATATGCAACCACTTGCTGCAGCCATCCTCGGATGAAATATAGGTGTGCTGTCACGGATGTATGGAATGTCCTGGCTGCCGGAGAGCAATGCAAAATGTCTTCGGAAAGGTGCAGAAGCTCCTGGCTCTTCAAGACGGCATTGATAGACGACTTCAGATCGTCACCACGCCTGTTGCAAGGTCGCCAAGCTTTCGATCCGGGGCCGAAGACCGAATGCGTCCTCCACTCAGAAGACAAGACGATGGTCGCCCCAGTTTGCTGCACAATCTGCGCAGGAGGAGCCACTGCTTCGACATGTGGAAGAACAAGACGTAAAAGTGCATCATCAAATGATCGTGGGGAGCGCGCCGCACGAAGGCTACCCATAGCCTGTGCCGAGAAGTCACTTTCCTTCACCTGAAGCGTCAAGCAGCAAAGAAACACATCAGAAACCACAATGTCAGTCGCCGTCCCAAATGCCAAACAACGTCGAACTCTTCTGAGCACCGCACATGACTCTTGGCCTCAGCTCAGGGTTGGAGCTCTTCAGCGGCTCAGGCCAGGAAGGTGGCAAAAATTTTGGACAAGATGAATCGAAATGGCCGGCCAGTGAATTTCAGGAAACGGCTGGCAGCGTGACGCCGTCCACCACAATCATGTCAATGGAACCTTGGGTCCGCTCACTTCAACTAAGCATTGGGGTCTCCGTGGAAGGCGCCAGCCAGCCGGCAAAATTACCCCGTCCACGTCCAAGAAGATGACCCTGCAGGCGTGCGTGCTCTGCTGTTGGCTGTGCAGGGCCGCCGTCTCCACCGCCTCGATTTCTCCGCTGGCGGCAAGGCCGGTCTGGAAAGGTGGTTTTTCACCTCAAAGACGGCTAAGCGGCTAAACCGTCAACACGCACGGATGCAAAGACTTGCTGGGGACTTCACGGCAGCTGCCTGCCACAGGGACACTCTGACTCTCACTCGCCCAGATGCCAAAGAACTGCATGGTGCACAACGATCGAGCCTTAGCCGCCTCGTCCTTGACAGGATCCGGAGGTGGCAGGAAGTCGTAAAGCCTCTGACAATGAAGAACCACTCTCTTGTGCTGAATCAGAAAACTCTGGGATCGGGCCCGCCGAGTGCATCATCGACCTAGTCTGTCGCGGGAGCAGGCCGGCCGTGGGACGAAGAGCGATATAGATGATATAGGGGCTCGCCGGTGCGGCTGCGATTTTGGCCTTTTTGCGGGCTCGCTCGTCGGAGCCTCAGGGAGCCCATCTCCGAGCCAGGCCGCGGGAGTTCCAGAGAGGTAAGGATCACGCCCATGGCCCAGAGCGGAACCAGCCGCGGCTATCGGCCGCCTACCCGCCCAGCGGTGACCTCAGCCGCCTCAACCCCCGCCCAGCTTGCGGAACTGCGTCCGCATCTAACCGAACCTGGAGCCACGAAACAAACGAGAGCTCTTGAACTGAACAGTGGGTGGCATCGCCTCTCAGATCTACGCCCTGGGGCCCGTAAGGGGCAGTACAGGCAGGCGCGCGTTTTGCTCCATCACGCAGCGGGATGAAGCCAGCAGCGAGTTCACACAACCTGCGGAGGAGCCTCATGATCTCCTCTTCTCTCTTTTGTCTGCTCTTCTGTTCCAACATGAAGCTCCTTCAGATTCAAGAATCCCGGATGTCAAGCCGCAGCTCGGAGAAGATTCTACTCACGCTGCCGCCTTGCCTGCAGCAGGCTCGAAACCCCCTCTTTCAAGCCAGCTTTCATGACATGCCAATTTTCAAGGCTCCGACGAGAAGGACATTCCTGGACATATTTGAAGTGGCAGCTGCAGCGAAGTCCGGCGCCTAGGGCTCAGAGCTCTGTGACTCTGTGCATGCCAGCACAGCGAGCTACAGACAATCGAGGGCCGGGAATTCAAGACAACAGCATCACGAGGCAGGAGGAATACACAGCGAAAAGCCTGAGGTGCCAGCGAACCAGCATTTTGGCGCAGGCGCGGGTTCTTGGCCGTGGTGCCATGTTAGGGCCTCCGCCAGACCGCACTGCGCACTCAGAAAGGACTGCAGTGCTACAGCGACTCGTCTCTTCTCGGCATCCGCGGCCTGTCGTGGTCGTTGTTGTGGGCCCCCTTCCTGGCCCTGTAGCCGGCACTGCCGTGGAGGCTGGCTTGAGGCCAGCTCTCTCCCCGGACGACCTGCTACCACCTGGGAGATGACTAAAAGTGACTAAAGCACAGCGAGCGATAGAAAGGGGATCTGAGGGCCAAGCCAGAGCTTGCAGAATCGTCATCCGAAGCCTGGAAGAGCGGAAGGCTCCGACTGGGCTCGCGACTTGTCCAGCCCTCGCCTCTTCGCTACTTTCACCCCCGCTGCTGGAGCTGGCCTGCAAAAAGAAATCTCTCAAAGCCCAAAGAAGCGAAGCGAAGCAAAGATTCTGCGAGTCCCCCACGGAGTCCGAGCTGGCCTCGGTGCGTCAGAGCTGCGAACAACTACGATCAAGACCGCGAGTCTCAGGTCGACGAGTCCACCGAGTCCGTGACGGAAGCTTCGTCTGCAATCTCCGGGGCATCCTCGGCTATCTGTAACCCACCATGATTGTTTAATACCCTGGGCAGACTTGGCCTCACTAACATCATCCTCCACTACGCTTACCATGGAAGGCAACACTCCCCACCCTAACGGCGGGAAACCAAAGTGATCGGAAGGACAGGGCGAGGGAAGTGAAGTGCCGGCAAAGCCTCACCATTTTCTGTTTTCGCCCGCTTCCCCTGAGCATGACCCAAGTCATCAAACGATGGTAACATCAAAATCCTAGGCAAGTCAGACCGTTCACCCTTCGAGCCTGCTCGTACGGAACACACTTCACGTCCCTATCCTGGCGACTCGCGACTGAGTTACGGCACATGCACACACACCAGCTGCGTCAATGAAATGCCAAAGTCCTCTGTCCAGCCCACATCTTTACCATCGAAGAAGTGCCAGTGTGTTTTTGACCTGACGGGGCAGCTCAGCTGAGAAGCGATTCCATGCTCGTGCAGCGCTCGAGAAACCCTTGCAATTGAAGCAATCAAGGGGATCGAACCCAGCTGCCGAAGGCGGTTTCGTGCCACCGTCCTGGCCATAACTCTGCTCGGAAGCAATACCGAGGCATGGGAAGGGTGGAGCGGATCATTTATTCAGGAGGAAGCGGCATCGCCTCTTTTGATATCCGCGTGGCTTCCCTCAAGGTGCAAAACTCTTCTGCCACTGTGGGATGCAGCGCGACCGTCTGATCAAACTGTTCCTTGTGGGCGCCCGCCTTCAAGGCAATCGCCAACCCCTGCACTATCTCGGGCGCATCGTCCCCTACCATGTGCACACCAACAACCGAGCCCGCATTTCGACCTCGGCTCACCACAAGCATCTTGATTAAAACCATCTCTTGGCCAGCGCGGCCAGTCGGCATCGTATGCTTCAGCGGCTTGAACTCGCTCATGAATACTTTGACTTCGCCAAACTTTTCCACAGCCTCAGCCTCAGTTAAGCCGCATGTTGCGACAGGCGGCTGGCTGAAAACAGCGCTTGGCACATTGTCATAAATTGGGGTTGTGGGCGTTCCGCCGAACAGTGTCTCCGACAATGCCGACGCTTCCATCAAAGCCACCGGCGTCAGGCTCCGTCGAGATGTGACGTCTCCGATGGCAAAGATGGATGGCACAGTTGTTCGACTAAACTTGTCCACCACGATCCTGCCATCGACAGGGTCTATCTCAACCCCGACCGCTTCCAATCCAAGATCTTGTGAGTTCGGGCGACGGCCCGTTGCGAACATAACATTGTCAGTCTCTACCACCGTTCCTCGGTCTGTCCGGAAAATCAGTCCTGCACGGCTCCGCTTGATGCTTTCTGGCTTCTCGTTTGCATGCAAATGGATGCCTCGTTGCAGCAGTGCACGCTGCAGATGAGTGCGCACATCTGCATCAAAGCCGCGTAGGGGCTCTTCTGCCCGAAATACCAGGTGCACCTCTGAGCCATAACCGAAGAAAAAGCTGGCAAACTCCATGGCAATATAGCCCCCACCGACGATCACAATTTTCCGAGGCAAGCGCGGCAGGTCAAGGGCCTCGTCACTCGTAAGAACGCCGGAAAGGTTTGCTCCGGGGATCTGAGGAACCACAGCCCGGCTCCCCGTCGCTATGCAGATATGTTTCGCCTTCAGAAGAGCCCCGTTGACCTCGACAGTGTGCGGGCCAAGCACCCGCGCGTAGCCCTGGAAGACTTGCACCTTGGCCTTCGCCAAGAGCTGCCGGTACTTGCCACTCAGGCGCAGCACTTCCTTGTTCTTGGTCTCAATCAGCCTTCGCCAATCGAGGCGAGGAAAGCGGCGGCCCAGGCTGCTGGAAAAGTCCCAGCCATAACCAAGAGCATCCTGGAGCTCATCGTGGAGCCGGCTTCCGTAGACCAGTAGCTTCTTCGGCACGCAGCCACGTATTACGCAAGTCCCACCTAGGCCGCCAGCCGAGTGCTTCCCACTGACAACGGCAAATGGTAGCTCAGCAAGGCCAACCCGGGCACCGTGTTGAGCACTGAATCGAGCCAGGCGCACACCGGCACTGCCGCCCCCAATCGTAAACAAATCATAGTCGAAACCCTCTTGATCACTACTCGAACCAGTGAGACCAGAGTTCTGCAGCAGCCAGCGGCCGGCACACAGCAGCAGGCCAAACAAAACAAGCTTCGGTGCAACCCCCCGCACGTATCTGAGTCGGCCGGGAGCTTCCATGAACGATGCGCGCCCTCAAGAATGGGGCCCAAGCCATTGCATCTGCAACATGGGGAGTATGAGCCCAGCCATGTGGAAGGCGGTGGTGGTGCGGTGGTGGTGCGTGAGACATGGCAAGCAGTCACCAGCAGATATACATGCAGCATCATGCAGCTGCATGCCTCAGCAATCCCCTTGCCAGAAACCTTATCTGCAGTCACTGCAGTCCTTGACCTTCAGGAAGGCGAAGTTCTTGTGATCCCCCAGGCCCTGTAGGCAAAACATGTCTGAAGCACTTTCGACTCAGCATGCTTCATCTCCTCGCTGATCTTCCACCGCGACTTCTCCTTGGAGTAGAAGAGGCATCGACGTGCTTCTTCCCCTGGCTGTGCCACCGCCGAGCCATCTCTGATCGAAGCCCCGGTTATGATTATGCAAGACTGTCATTCGAGGCACCTTTCTTGCTTATTCTCTCATAGGCGTGGTGACCCTTGTATCCACCCTCCACTGCCATGTAGACACCATTGACGGTCCTGCGAAATTTGCTGTTTCTATCAAAGCTGGCAGTCCAAATTGGAACAAATGCTTCTGGGGACATGGCGAATTCTTTTTGTTGCTATCTCGCCTGAGAATCTGCAGCCATGTTGTGCCACATGCTCGCACGAACGCATGCTTGTGCTGGCAGGTCGCCCTGAGATTTCGAGAGCATGAAGAAGCTTGCCCTGCTGCTGCAGCCGCTCAATTACGGCCTCCTGTCAAGATCGCACGACATCTGCCTTTGATTCCAGGTGAGCCATCACGAGAATACCAAAGGATTTGGCCCCCGTGCAGGTGGAATTGTGAACTGAAGACTGAGGTGCTCTTGAACAAAAGGACACACTGGACACACATAATAGCACTGGCCCCGTCCCTGCTAGCTGCTTGATTGATCACGGCCACCTCCGCATCAGTGGACTTTGGCCGCTTCCGTGGTGGCGGCGGTGGCTTCTCGACGGCCGTGGTACCGTTGCTGGCGGGCACCTTGGGGGCGCCGCCTAGCCTGAACCAGACAAACAGCAACTTTTTCTTTCCAGCGTTCCACCCATCGGCCTTTTGTAAGCTTCGTTCCTGTACTGCATCACCTCCTCTATGCTGACGCCCTGCCTTCAGGGATGAGGGAAATGCCCGCGACACATCACATTCCGGCCACAGTTCACGGCAAAGTCTGTCGGCTGTCGTACTGAGGCGCGAACTCGAACTTGTAAAAACAAACTCCTCGGAGGCACAGCCCGAGGTGCAGCCCGAGGCACAGGCGACCGGCTTGATAATTGACAATAAGAACAGCACGGGCGATGCGCCCAGCCGCCTGCTTCAGAATACATGACTCATGTAGGTAGTAACTGGATTCAGGCTGCCAAAGTGTCCTCCGCGTTTTTGGCTGCAGCGTGGACCGTGGTCTGGAAGTGCTTCTTGCTAGCATCCGGGGTCGTGAAAGTGTACGCCGCCTTCTTCTGGTCGAACCTAACCTGCCGAATGCAACGGCACCACAAATGCCCGTTTTTCCTGGAATCTCTCGTCCCTGCCTTCTGATGTGCTGCGCTATCAGGAGGCGCATCCTTGCCACAAGATGCACGAATGCGGCGCCAGCATAGCCCAGCAGAGCCGCACACCCCATCAAGCGGCTTAAGAAGAACGCACGGGAGCAATCGAAACGGAGGCTTCAAACGAGCCCTGCAGTTCTGCCTCCAACTCATCTCCTCTCGGAGGTGGATTTGCCTCGACATTCACAGCTGAGATCTCAGCTGGAAACACCACTGCCGCACAACTCCCAAGACAGAGGTTGCCCTCCACAAGATTTCACGCGTGATGCGAGCCTCCGGGGCAGCCTGAGAAGCAGGTGTGCCTTTTGATGTGACACCCGGCGCTGCCTCTCAGGGCCAACCGGCAGAGAGAAAAGACTGGCTAGACAGGTTACACACACAAGCCCGAACACGGTCCCAGCAGGTTGACCTTTCAGCCCCGGGCAAAGTGCTTCACACATGGTTCGGATTTTGGTTTCCCCTCGCCCTTGAATGAGCAAAGGTGAGAAGCACCTGGCCAGCAGCAGCCGCTACTGTGGCTCCGGCAGCAGCCTGATACATCACCGGATTCTCATGACTCCCCCATCCACACTTGCGGAAGATTCTGCATTCTGCCCTAATGCCTTGACGCATGACCTGGTGGGGTGAGATTGAACGTTAGACGTTAGAAGACTACCTTGATAAACTCCGCGTCTCATTGTCTCACCATGCCAATACACTGTTGATACACTGGCAGATGGTTGGACTACTCTCTCCACGTTGGGCTACTGTAGGATGGGAAGCGAGGCGTGGAGATGCAGGTCCCTCCTTGTAACTGTAGTTCTTCTGAAAGGAATTGCAACGGGCCTTCTGCAGACGACTTCTGCAGTGCCTATGAAATTCTATTCCGCACTGCACCTATCCATGCTGCCTGGGCTCGAAGCCCACTGTCCACCACTCTGACCCAAAGGCAAGGACCCGTCCACGACTATGATCAGCCGCAAATAACTTCCATCGATCTCCGAATGATGTACTGGGGGCATACCGAAGGAAGCTTAGGTACCAGGACTGTACACTCCCCAACGAATCAGGCATGGCCGGATGCCTGAGCCTTTGGAGCGACCTCCCACAACTGTTTTGGCATTGCCAGTGGCTCGCCACAATCGGCCGCTGTCTTTGCCCAGTTGGCACAAATGTCGAAAGTATCTGCCTCGCAAGACACGGGCTACTTGTAGCGGCACCAAGGAGGACTCCAGACGAGACAGGGCAGGCCTCGTCTTTGCCAGTGCAGCGATTACAAAGCAGCATGCGAAGCTGCCTCAGGATCGTTGGACCAGTCGTTTGTACACAGAAGATTGAATTGGGATTACGGATCCTCGGGCTCGGGTTCTCTCTCTCTCTCTCTCTCTGCCGTGCCATCATCAAGTGTCTCGCAATGCAAGGGCACGAAGAAGCAGGCCAGAAGGGTTGGCGGTTGCAACATTCGGGAGAGATTCGGCGACCCTGCCTTTTGGCATTTCACGAAGACAATCAAACCCTTGCAACAACAACAGACTTCAAGCACATTGTGTACCGGCTACCCGTTTGCAGTGCATGTGTGGCGACTGGCCATGAAACCGACAAGCTGCTTTTGATGCTATACCTTCCACGGTGCATCGTGCATCACGCATCGCACCGGTCAGCCGGGACACTAAAGTGCATCAGCCGATACTGCCCCGCACGACGACCGCGAAGAAGTGCAACACAGAAACTTTAGTGCTAATCGCCTGAACGTGTAGGTGATATAAATACCACGACGACCAAGACCAACACGGCGATCAAGACGGCCAGGACGACAAAGACGACGACCAAGAGACCATCAGCACCCACCAGAGACCAGCAGGAATCATGAGCTGTCCCGCAAAGGTGGCATATGCATTGCCATGTCGTGCAATGAATCTGGCTCTCCGGACAACGGTTTCCAGCAGATCCTGTGGGAACACTAAGCAGGACGTGGGCGCAAACAATGCACCGAGCAGGAGCCATGTCTCAGGAAGCATTTTCAGCACACGCCGTACGCCGACCGTGCGTCCCGCGCGACCACACTAATTGATTCTTGTTACTGTTACTTGTAACGACTGAACTGGGAACACTGTCAACAACATGATTCGAATTTTCAGGAATGGCCTAGTGGACAGCGATACGAGAATCCATCATCGCACGTGCACGTGGAAGAAGATGCCGGACTCAAACCGAAGGCTGAGGGTGGCACTCGACGTCTTCTCTTGGCCTTCCGTCAATGAGCCTGGCGAAGTCGTGCGCTCCGAGAACGAACGTGCAGCGGTGAAGCAATTGCGCAAAGCCGACTGTGCACCACAGATGCGCAAAATCTTCCTCGCATCCTCCTCGGCCGCTCTGGCGACGGAGAACCTAGACAGACCGGAACTGTTGGGCACAAGCCATGCTCCCTCCTCTAAAGGCAAGGCATGTAGAAGCTGCACGTGCCGAGACCGAGCGAAGAGAAAGAGAGTAGATTTGATGCGTGAGCTTCGACTTGTCGAAAACTCAAGGTTCCAGCGGTGCTGGCCACAAGTGAAACAAGAATGGGCAGGTGCATAAATTCTGGACTCGCTGTCCAAATGCACAGCTGGTGGTGGCAGAAGCACGTAGGTCATCATCAAAGTCTCAGACAATCCGCGGCAGGACCTTTCGCAGTCACTGATCCGGGAGTTTCACTTGGAAACACATTCATAATTCAGCACAGCAGCTGGAGATGATTGTGACTGCTGGGACAGGCGACAAGGCATCTTATGAGTCCTGCATCAAGGAAAAGTCTCTCTTTTGCTCCCAGCAAATCGCAAAGACGTCTTAGTGACTTAGTGCAGCCAAGAAGCATGGCGGTGGCTGCCTGCATTTCGGCGTCGCATTCACGAAACGGAGAACACGAGCACACAATGAGCTGCATGAGAGCACTATCCTGCCTGGTTCGATTGCTCCTCACACTTGGCAGTGCTTACTTGAAATACGGGTCGCATGTACAGCAAAACTCTTGCATTCCTCCAATGGTTCGTCTTCCAGCGGATCCCAAGAATCCAAGAACTGCCTCACAACTCAGTGGAGCCCTGCTTGCAGCCCTGCAGCAGCCCTGCATCCAAAAGGCAGCTCTTCCAGTTCGATGGTCTTCTGACCATCGCCAGAATCCACATCCAGGCATTTGAACAGCACTTGGACGTTTCCTGGAAGCATCGGAAGCAAGGTCTTGAAGTCTATGTCGGCCACGCTGCAGAAGTGAGGCCTTTCCAACCACCACTTCGGCAGGCACGTCGCAACTCCGAGAACCTCTCGGAAGCCCATAGCAGAAAAAGGTATGCCTTTCGCAAGTCACCACGAGACAAGGCCCTGAGCCAGGGACGAAACTCCTCCGCTTCGGTCCTTCAGAGCATCTCACCCGCACCAGGCGCAGGCGCAGAACGAAACATTGCAACCACGCCTTGTCCATCGACCTGCAACAGCGCTATCAGAACGACAGCGAATGCAAACACTAAATGCTGACTCGGTGGCTTGAACAGATGCTCGAAGGATCCGTAGTGCACATCACACCAAGCCTGCCATAAACAGACGCGGGTCTGAATATCCTTCATGCAGACTAAAATCCTGTAGTGCCTTGAAGGACGTCAAGATCTTGGCGCTGGCTGTATCAAACTCTCGGAGTGTTATAGTGCCTTGCAAGCATCCATTATGCACCACACAGAAATCGAAGCGAATCGAAGCGCAGCTGCCCTGGCATTGATGCAAGTGATGTGTAATCGAAAGACTAGAAAGGACCATAGGCAGCGTGCTGCAAGACGGGCTTCTGCAAGATCGGCCATGAGAACCAGCTCGCACTTCCAGGAAACATTGGGGGAGCTCCGGTCTGCTCAGGTTTCTCGGAAATCGCTTCTTCCCATCTCGCACTTGCATACATGCAGGGCCTCTGCACTCCCCCCCCCCTTTGCCCACCGGGTGGAGCCGTTGGTCTTCTTGGTTGGCTGCGTGCCCGCGCTCGGCTTCTTGGTCCCATCGGTAGCAAGCATGTCATCTGAACCCCTCCTAAAAGTTAAACTTTTAGCCTACTAATTATAGTTCATAGAAACCCAAACAGTTAATGTCTTAAGAGAGCCAACCGGAACAACACCAAGTTGCAGTGATCGGCGCTCTACCAGACATAGTTGTGTTCCCCTGTTGCCCTTGCAGATGGTGCACTGTCCCTATGGTATAGACTTCGCTCCGATGCGGCTCTCCCCTAGAAGTACTGGCTATCACGCAGATCATTGGCACCCGTGTGCTAAACTGAGAATCCCTGTCCGAGGCTGCATGAAACATGCAGGTCGAACAGGCAAAACATACAAGCTTGTTTAGGTATGAACACCAAGCAAGGCGGTCTTGACATTGAGCCGTCATGAATGGACGCAGATCAACGACGAATCTTATGGAATCTTAGGCGTAAGACACCCGTCGCCTCCCTGGTTCTCCTGGTTCCACGCCTATGGTTTGCATAGTGGATTCTGTTCCGGTTCGCGGTTCGCTGGGTTGTCGCAGACAGCCCTGGCACTGGAAGTGTGGGGGACAGCGGGCGTTGGATACCACGGGGTTTTCTGGCCAACCTGGGCACACATGTTAGAAGAACCTTGCCAAACAGCAAACGCACGGACGCGCGCTTCGAATGTAGGCACGGTCGCCTGAAAGGTCGTTGTCTAAGGTTCGCCAGGCTCCGCCCACGTTGCCTGCAAACAAAAGGGCAAATGTTCGAACCACTTTTAAGACTACCAAAGGCGATCTGGCCTTGGAAACCAACCCTCCTGCAAGCCTCCTGTCCATGGGTATGAGCAGTTCTGCTGTGCACCCAGCTGATCCTACACTCGGAGGACGGCGTCCTTGAATTCGCTCCAGGACACGCTGTTGGAGTCCTGGCTGCACAAAGCCGCGCGAAGCGAAAGCCAGCCTCTTCTGTGCTTCTCGGCTCGGCCCGCGACATCTCGGTCCAGAAGGCCGCGCCAAGCGGCCAACGGATGATCGAACCCTTCCGGTACAGGCTGGTAGATTTTGTAGGAACACCGAGTAACAGCACACCCTGCAAAAAAAGAAGCCAGCATGATGCTGAGAAGCGCAGGAAGCGAAGCCGTGCAAGAGACCCGACCGAGGACCCCACGCCCCATGATCAAGCGCCGGAGATGCACCTCGTGGCAGTTGCAGTAAGTTTGGACAGGCGAGCATGACTCAGAAGGCCCGCGCCCATGCTTCTGCATCCGGCTCCGAGTAAAGCCATTCTGGTGGATCCCAGGCATCCAGCCACTCCAAGTCTGATCGAGAGAGGAAGCCGCAGCCGAAGTAGTCCAACCTCTAGCGTCCCGGAGTCTGCACAGATGGGCTGCCCAACAACTACAGTAAGCACCTGGCGATGCAAGCAAAGCTGCCCGTGTGCCTTGATCAAGAATAGGTCGCCAGCCAATTTGCTTTACTGCCTTGCATGGCAAACTTGCAAACGTTGGGCATGCTCTGCAAAGCATTGCTTTTGCTTGTGACGGATTGCCAATTAAGGCCGGGTTCCTTTGCGAAGGCATTCACCAGCAGTTTCGTTCTGTCAGGTCAGGCGAAAGGCTAGCGGCTAGCAGCCGGGCAACCGACAACTGAGACAGCTAAGCACAGCTTGGCCTTGACACCCAGGAGCCTTCGGACTGCAAGTTCGAGAATGCGTCCGCGACCTCAGGGTCGAAGCGCCGAACCTAGGCCCCCTGCCTAGCCTGGCACTGCTGAGGCGGCGGCTGCCTCGTGTTCCCATGCCGAAGCACACGAACCCAGTCTGCCTGAGTTTTGCGAATTGCAGCTACCGTAACCACCACTGCCTGGGCCTGCGAGCCGCACCTCGAATCCATGTTCGAAAGCAGCCCAATGTGGCTGCCGCCTGGGGTGCAAGCTCCTGGCAAGTGGACAGAACCCCGCCATTGTTTGCCTTGCAAGGTTAAGTTAACACGAAGCCTCCAAGCCCAGGCGACCGCTACCATCCTGGAGAAACGGTGGACCATGACTGCAGCTTCGGCTGAACTGGTGACTAGCTGCTTGATCCAACCCGGTCGAGGGAGCGCCAGAGCGTCTGCAGGTCGATGCATTCGCCTTGTGGGACACCACGTGGGTCTCGGCAAACTCTTCGAGCGGCCGAGAAGCGGACGGAGGTTCGTCTCGTGGCGGAACCATCTCCTCGCCAGAATGTATATGGTTGCAAGAAACTTTGTCACTACCAACAATGAACGGCATGAAATTAAAACTAAACAGACGGCATGTCTCTGGTCGGCGTGTCACCCTAAAGGAAAGTAAGGAAAGTGTCTCCAACTTGTCATCATGCAGCAACTGTACCAGAGCCATTGCACTGGATGCCCTTTAATCCAGAATACACCGCCAGTGCACAAGCAGAAGAAAACGTGTCCACATACACCAGCTATAAAGCCCTCTCAAATTTGGTCCAACCTTCAAGACCATCTTAGAACCTTGAACAGAAAGGCCAAGGACCTTCTGCATGAGACGGCCATGCCGGAAGACCCCCCCGATCTTAAAACGAATCAGAATCAAAACCGAACGCTGAATGTGGCCGGGTCTTGAAAGTTGAGAGCGTGAGCTGGAAAGTCGCCTCGGCCATTCCGGAGATGACAAGATGTCATCTGGTCACAGTCGCAAGCAATATCGTCATAAGCAATATCGGCGAGGCACATCGGGGTCCAAAGCCCTTCTCCATGCGCGCACCTGCAGCATGGCAGATCATGGCTTCAGGAGGCTCTGCACGACTCCACGCATGCCTCCGAGCCATAGCTCGCTCGGATATACTCCAAGAAATGCTGACGAGCCTGAAGCAAAGACACGTCAGCGCGTCATGGGCCCAGGGCGCAATGGCTTGCTTCTCTTTGGAAGGGCTGCCGCATCCGGCTTTCCACGCCTCTTGATCCCCCCTGCTTCTTCTGGTTGAGGGCTGCATCCCTCTGTTTTCATTTTACCTGCAACTTTAGCAGCCTGAACATCATTGTCTGGATTACGATGTGCAGCCGAGTTCAGCGTGTTGAAGGCAGAGTGGAGTGATGGAGTTTGGAAGCCGTTTTTTCTTGGCGAGCGTCAGGCTTGTTAACCATCACTCCTTCGACTGTGGGATTTGCGACTACTTCGTCCATGATGTCCTCGCCATCGCTCTTCTTAATGTTCAGGGCTTGGGCTTCACCGTGACCGTCGTGGGATCACGATGCAAACAACATCAAGAAGGAACATGGTGGTTGTCACTTGACAGACTGCGATTCCAATTCCACGTGCAGTACGGCATTTATGATGTGTCGCTCCGGTGGAACGCCGCCAGCCAAAGATAACTGTTCTTCAGTGCACTCCCACCTCGGCGTTTTTGCTCCTTTTTTCTTGAAACCATGACTGGTTCCTGCGGGAGATCACCTTGGTCCATGGCAAGAATGTCGCCCTCCACGCAGGCAAGGCCTCCTAGTCCCTGGCCTGTGGCAGGGTCTCGAAGGCCCGGTCGTGCCAAGGACGTGGGGCCAGCCTATGGCGGTTTGAGATGCCAGGACGTCCTGGCAGGCGGAGTGTGTGGTTTGGGATCGCAAGGCGAGGCAGAACAGGAAAGGGCATGTTTCAGCCAAAAGCGAATTATACGAAAGAGTGGTCAATTGATGCCAGGCTTGCCGCGGTCGGCCTTGTAAGTCTCTGCCAAGAAGGCATGATGCACATCCTCGCAAAACTCTAAAAAAACAGCACACGCGTCACATCCGACAAATGTGAAACACGCTTGCATTCGTGCGGTCCGTCCTCCTTGGCAAACTTCAACTGGCTTTGCCTGATGGTCTCTCGCCTGGAATGCACGTGCCGACACCAGCAAGCACCGTATCAGGGGCAGTCACGAAGTATGTTTCCATGCTTCTCGGCTGGTTGTGGCTGCGCTCCTGTGACATTCGAAACAATTGTCGCATGCCACACTTCCTCGTCGTCCAGCTTGGCTTGGGAAGCTGGTGCAATGGGCCTGTGGCACACTATAAGGTTTGGGACGGCACCTCCGCGCAGGTGAAACTGTTTACATCCACTGCAAAGATTGCTCCATGTTCCCCTTCCTCAAATTTGAGCCAAACCAGTGGCATTTTCCATGAACTTCAAAGATTGCCCAACGTTCTCCTTCTTGATTTGACCAGAACCAATCGCGCGTGACATCTTTCGGCATGAGCTTCCCAGAAATAAATCCTCGACCCGTGTCTGAACTGACCGTGACTGGCCTTGGTGTGAACCAGTTCTGAATCATAAATGCATGTTCATGGTGTCATGAGAACGACGGATGTGGCTTGTTGTCTTTGAACTTGTGCAGAATGCTGTTTACTCTCAGGATCATACGCTGCATGGCCCTTGTTCGAGAGGAAACGACGAAGCAGGCCAGCTGGGCAGCTTCGAAAGACAACGCACATGAGCTCTTCAGTCTCCTCTGCTCATTTGTTGGTGTTCCGTTGCTGCTTGCAGCTGCACATTTGCCGAACATCGCGACATTGACAGGTGGGGTTTCGACGAAATTCATGACCATCAACTAAAGGAGTGTGTCCACCTGCCCTTTCAATCGGAGGTCATGTACGGATTCCAGTCCACGATCTACTCTGCTGGCGTCGGATTTTGCGTGGGCGCTGACTGTTACTCCTGAATCTGGTCGGACTGGCTGGAGGTGGCGGTGGCAGCAATGAAAGCAGCCCATCCCAAAAACTTTCGTTCCTCGTCATACTCCTGGAGAGTCGAAGGAGTCAAGTCCACAGTTTGCGTGCCACTGACAGTGGCTCGGCCTGTTACAAGCGGAAGCCTGCAGTGGCGGCCCAGCCGGATACCCCATGCAAGCTAGAAATCACTTCAGATGGAACACGATGGGAAAAGCATCCATTGAGAACATTTGTTTTTTTCGCTTTGGGCTGTTTTGCTTACTATTGGCAGGGCTGCACCTGTGCTCCTTGAGCCACAAGTCTGCAGCCATGCGGTGCTTGGGTTTTGGGTTGTTGTCGGTTGGCTCTCTGCGTTTCTGAACTAAATTCTGAGGATCACCGTCTGCACATTCGGTCAGCAAGCCAATCGGAGAAGTGCACGCGTTGGGGGTTCTCAGTTGTTAGAAGCTCCTCGAACCAGCTCGAGGGAGAGAAGAGGTGACATGAAGTAAAAGGCTCCATTCAGACTAGGCACTTTCGTATGCCTTCGTCGGCCTCCAGAAACAAGAAATCCTCTGGCGACAGATGGTCTTTGCCCTTGCTGCAAAGGCCTGGAAACGAGGATCTGCACTCCATGAAGCGACACCCTTCGCTAGCAACGCTTATAATGTCTGAGGCTGCGACAGAAAAGGTCCCGCAATTCGTCACCTCCCGGGTCGAAGCCGTGCCTCCGCTTGTCCGCTGGCACTGCGCAGAATGAAGTATCGCATCAGAAGTAAACACCCGTCCTCCGGCAAAACGACACGAACTGTTCGAGACTCAACTCCATGTTGTTGCCCGCTTCCTGCACATCTTCGAGGAAGTTCCTGGCAGTTGGGTGGCATCTGCATGGCATGAAGCAGCAACGCAAAGCCTGCATCGGAACTTACGAATATATACGAATTTTGCAGTCTGGCCTCATGTTCCCAAACTGTGCGAGGAATCGTCGGAAACGGCAGACCAAAACTCCCGCCTCAGAGTCAACAGTCAGCCTTTCATCGTGACGGAATCTTGCTGCTCGGAAACACAGAGGTTCCGACATCGGGCGCTATCTCCACGAGGCATAAAGCTTCGCAACTCCCGAACTGCACTAAGAGGACATGTGCTGCAGCCTCACCGGAGCTTGTGCGTCGCATGTCTGAGCCGTTCCCTTCAAGCATGTTCTGCGCCTCTCCACCCTCCAAGCTCAAGCCAAGTGCAACACGACACAAATCCTGCCATACGAGTTTGGGGAGTCACAAAAAAATTATGTTGCAACTCTCACCGGCTCCTGCTTGCTTGCGCGCTGGCGAAAATCCGGATCCAAATGTGTCCTTTCTTCCAGTTGGTGCGACAAATTGTTTTTGTCCGTGTTGCACGAAAGGAACTAGGACGTGTTTGTGCACGCATGTCCACGCCTCCAACCATGCAAGAAGCTTCCACCTCCTACGTCTTTCAAGCGCTGCAGAAATCGACTGCGAATGAGCGAAGCCACCTGCTTCAAGAGCTGTCTACTGAAAGTTCTTCGAAACAGAAAGTGTTGCACCATGACCTCGCGCTTGCCATCCAATGTTATGGGGCCGACCTCCCAGGGCCAGGCACTCTGCAGCTTCGAGACGTTTTGCCTCCGGACCCCTCCGGAGCTTTGGGCATTTCAACAAATGCCCCAGTGTGACACGAGTTTCTGCGATCAGTTAAGACCGACAGGAACACGCAAGGAGTTGGTCGACATTCAAAGCGAAGTCCGCATGAATGCACAGAAGTATCAAGTCACCTCATCGTCCATTCGGAGAAGGGTGGCGGCCTGAGCAGCAACGACCGGACTTGAACGACGTAGCCAATGAAAGTTTCTTCTCAGGACCCGGCCCATCAGGCCCATCACAGCAACATGTGAAACAAAGGAAGCCAAGCTTTGAGCCTACATTCCTCTGTCCACACGGACAACAGTGTTGCACACAACAACACATCCGTGGTTCGTCTAATCCTCAGGCACCATGCCATCCGAGCACAACCCTGCACACCGCAGCAACTTTGCAACTCAGGCCGGCGCTTCTTCAGCTTTCCATTTTCACCATCGGGGAATCTAGCATTCCACCTCGCCATAACATGATCCGGCACCGCTTAGCTTCCAGTGCCCGACTATCCGATCCCAAGCATTGGGGCCAACACGATCCATTGGAAACGTCGGGGTGGATTCGAACTTGGCATGCGAATGCTGCAATCGTTGCGAAGACTCGGACACATCGACTGGGTGCACTCCACAACTGACCATGGACTGCATGAATATTTTCGGATTGGGATGATGTACGACAAGTTGCGTACATGGGCGTGGGTTGGTTCGGGACTCACCGCCTTCGCCTGTTGAACCGCCTGCCATCCGTCAACATGGTTCGCTGGCGTCGACGACGTGATGGGTCGCACACTGGGTGCTTTCACTTCTCGCCCAGTTCCCACGAAAGCTTCCGTTTCGAGGGCCCCATGCAGCTGATGACCCAGTGTCACTGGGTTCACGAAGTATAGCGAACAAATTGGGGCGCAAGCACACCTTCAAATGTTTCGTGCTTCGCACCTCACCTCGCACCACGGCTGTGGGAAAGCATGCGGGGCAACTTGCATAGGCCGGTTGAGACGATAGAACTTCAAATCTGCTTCCATTATTCATGTCCGAAAGGACTCCGTTTAAATTGAACTCAAGCAGTCGTCGCCCCAACGCCATCATTCTGAATCGACTCTGCATGCTCGCGACACATCGCTTGGGCTTAAACCATAGCCCTTGTTGCATCCTGCTTTTCGCACAAACCACCCTGCACAGCACGGGTTGTGAAACCCTTTCGCTTGAAGTCGTAAGCTTTTGGTGTTCTCGTTCGCTTGCAATGCTACATCTTTTGTCGCAGTTTTCGCAGCAGCTGAAGAAACCGGGCCCCCCCCACCCACCAAAGCACGAACGAAGCTCCAATGCCGAGCGGCGCCCGCCCTGAACCCAAACCCTCATGACCCGACCGTGCTGCATGCGATACCCCTGTGCCCCGTCGTGCTTGCCCGTGCTGCACGACTTGCCAACCTTCACCGTGCACATGAAGGTGCCGCACCAGGCCCATCAGGGCATCACAAGTGACGCTAAGGAGCGGTGTTTCCCCATGTTCCGGACAACGAAAGCGCACCGCGCAACTGCAAAGGCTAGTAGCGGCAGCCAAGATCACAGGACGAGAGGCACAAGCCCGGCTCGAAAGGTGCACGCTCCAACGCCTATAGCCTATAGCCTATAGGTCTCGGTCTCTGCGTGCTGCGGGTTTTGGCCTGCTTAGCGACACGCAGAACCGCCGCAGGAGTGTGGCGTCTGTGTCGGTGTGGTTTTGTTTTCTTCGCACCTGTTTGCCGACTGCAAAACGAAACGTTCGGGTCCCTGTGCTACCTGCGCACTACGGGCCAAGGAGGCTTGGGGTAGGAGGGACTGCGTCGTGCAGCACGTCCTCCTGCGGTGGGAGCTGGGCACCAGGCAGTGCACCACCGACGTAAAGCGCTCCGAGCAGCGTGGCGGCAAGTGTGCTTTGCAAAGCCACGCTCAAGAAACTCCACCAGCGGCGCAACTAACCCTGCCTGGCCGCGGGACGGAGGGCGGCAGGGGCGCACTGGGCTCGGAGGCGCAAGAGCTGGGTGACCACACGAAGCCACTCAAAACTCCAGCACTTTCCGTGCGAGGACGCATGGTCGCAGCAGCTCAGGGTAAGCTGCGCGCTTACGCCTTTCAGCGACAGTTATGGCAGCAGCGTCCCGACAGGCAGCAGAGGGCTGGGGCCTCGCATCGCGAGTCGGAGCCGACACGAGGGTGACATCGCATCGAGGCGGCGCGATCGGCTTGGTTTACCCGAGGGGCGGACGTGCGCGCCAACCACTGCTGCGCCACAACTTGGCCCCGGGTCCGATGGCCTCGCACGCGACGCGCACCCATGCATGCTCTGGCGGCTTAGCGCGGCGCACGGGCAGTCCGGTGCGAGGCACGTGGCGTGGTGGTCACCGGTGGCTCGCCACCTGCCGGCAAGGGTGCATGTGGCTTGGGAGGCCGTCGGCCCGGACAAACAGGTGGTTTTTTGGTAGTCGCTAGCGCACACAACCGCACCCAACGTCCGCTCCGACGACCGCCTGGACCTCGTCATCTACGGGCGGGGCTCTTGCAGCTGGTACGGGATCTCGTCCGCCTCCGTGCCCCACGAGCTCCACCAGCCATGCGACGAGCTGCATCGACGGCACGGGCCAAGCATTGACGGACCATACTGCTAATGTTGGTCCAACACGACACAAACGCAGCTTTTGGGTCAGTTTGGCCTGCACCGCTCCAACCATCGGCCCCGTGGCTGGACCGAGTGCTGGACCTCGCGGATGCGGCAGGTCCGAACCGCCTGCCGCGTCGCGGCCAGTAGGTACGTTGTAGTGTCGTGGTGTAGACAGCTACGCCGCGCACAAGGCATGCAGCAGGAACCCACGCCATGCCGGTGCAAAGGAGGCGTGACCAAAAAACCACCCGCCCTGCCCCAGGAGAAAGACCGGGATGGCAGCGAACGGCATCAAAAGCCTTGCACAAGCGCGCGCTCGAGACGCTTTTCACTGAGCTTGACCCTGCGTCCCGAGTGCTGCTGCTGTCGCAAGGTGGCGATGCCGCGAGCTGTGCCTTCACGGCTTTCCCTACGAGCGCCGACACCCGAGTACCGGACGCGGAGTTCCGAGTGATGCTGCTCCGCAGACTCCGCCTGCCCCTCCCGCTCGCCCCGAAACGTTGCGCTTGCGGGGGACTCCTGGACGCATACGGCGACATACGGCGACCACCGGTCGGCCTGCGCACAGGTGGGTGTCCTGGCGCGACGAGCTGGCCCCTTGGAGCGGGCAGCGGCTCGCATCTGCAGGGAGGCTGGTGCCCGCGTCGCAACGCACGTCGCCCTCAGAGACCTCAACCTCGACGTGCCCGCGAGCGACGGACGCCGCATCGAGGTGGTCGCCAACGGCCTCCCCCTATGGCAGGGCGCCCAAGTCGCCGTTGACGCAACCCTTGTAAGCCCGGTCCGCCGGGATGGCCAGCCCCGCCCGCGGGCTGACCAGCAACCGGGCCTGGCCTTGGCACAAGCAGTCGACCGCAAACGCCGGACTTACCCTGAACTGAGCCAAGCCCGGCGCTGCCGACTGGTCGTGTTCGGCGTCGAGGTCGGAGGGCGCATCAGCCCGAACACGCTCACCTTCTTGCGACTGCTCGCGAAGGCGCGGGCCCGCCAAAGGGCGCCGTGGTGTGCGGTCGGAGCGCAGCGAGCCATGACGCACCGCTGGACGGCTCTTGCCTCGTTCGCCGCCCTTCGCGCGCATGCGTGCTCATTGCTCGAGCTACCCGTCGCGGGGCCCGGTGACCCAACGGACGGCCTGGAACCCCCACTCGGGGAGCTCCTGGCGGGCCACCAGCCCCCGGCGCCCAGTCGACTCTGAGCGCGCAACGTGGGGTGCAGACGGCCCCGCACACAGTAGTGACTCGGGACTTTCTTCGCTGTCGTAAAAAGGCGCGCAAAAAAAAAAGAAACTTTCCAAAGCTGTTGTTGTTTTTCGCATGCGTTTTCTGGGGCAGCTCAGAGCTCGGAATTGTGATATACGTTATTCAGCTTGACGAGATATGGACAAGTGCCGTGATTCTACAAGTTTTGCATTTATGCCCGTTCCCTGTTACATCCTGTTACCACATTGTTCGGGCTCATGCCGGCTGCGCCGGTTTCGTTACATCTTGGTCTTTTTTTTTTTTCCACGCACCTTTTTGACGACTGCTAAACGAGACGTCCGGGTCCCTGTGCTATACCTGCGCACTACGGGTGAATGGAGCTTGGGGAAGGGGGGACTGCGCGCCTTCACCCCCAGCGCGCATCGGCAAGGACCTCATGCAAGGCAGGCATGGGCCCGTCGCCGAGCTCGGCGGCAGGGGGGAGCTCGAGGAGCGTGGCTGCGTAGGCGCGCTGGGCAGCGACAGCCAACAGTCCGGACCAGCGAGCGACCCAGGAGGCGACTGCGGCGGACCGCAGGTGGGCCGGCACCGACGCTGCCCGATGGCCAGCGAGGAGGCACAGGAAATGTACGGCTTCGGTACCAAACCTGCCGCCAACTTCGACGCCGACGACGACTAGCCGACAGCGGTGCGCTCGGTCCAACTCCGGGTAGGTTTGGGTGCGCTTGCGGCGCGCGGCGGCGGCGACCGCGCAGCCCGGCTGGACGTCGGCGCGCGGGTGGGCCTCGCCGCGTCTGGTGAGGGGGGAGACGATGGTCGCATCGACGGCGAGTTGAGAGCCATGCCAGAGGGGCAAGCCGTTCGCCACAACTTCGATGCGCCGCTCGTCAGAGACAGGAACATCAAGGTTCATGTCTGCGAGCCGCACGTGGCGTGCGACCCGCGCCCCAGCTTCACGGCAGACGCGCGCGACGGCATGCTCCAAGGGCAATGCGCGAGTGGCGAGCACGCCCGACGTCGCACAGGCGGTGCGGTGGTCGCCGAGCGGGTCGAGTACACCGTGGCAGCTGCATCTGCGCGGTGCGAGCGGGAGGGGGAGGCGCAAGCGCCGCAGCAAGAGGACACGGAACTGCGCGCTGGGGATGGCGACGTCATCGCGGGTGGGCAGAACGTTGAGGGCGCGGGAGGCGAATTGCCCTGCCTGCGAGAGCAGCAGCGCACGAGACGCAGGAGTGAGGTCAGCAAGATGCGTCTCGTACGCGCGCTCATCGCACGCACGGGCAGCGACGCGCTGCCATCCCCGGAACGGCCAGGGGTCGTCAGCACGGTCAGGGGCGGGGGGGACGGCGACGGCGCCGGAGCAGAGGGCGGCCCATTCTGGCGCCTCGTAACCAACATGGCGCAGCTGGGTCTGGGCATGGATTGCTGCGGCGGCCGAGGGCAAGGCCCCGTCGCCTTGTAGGGCAGCGTGGAGACGGGCGGCCGCAGCAGGCGCCCTGGCTTGGATGACGGGCAAGGTGTCACACCAGGAAGCCCAGTGCGCTGCATAGCGGTCAGCGCTGGCGGAGCGGAGACCGAGCCCGCCGAACCGCTGAGCGAGTTGGGCAGTGCTGAGGCTGGTCGGTGGAAGGGGGGCGTCTCCTTGCTCGAGGAGGGCGGAAAGGCACCGGGCGACAGCTGCATCATGTTCCGCTGCGTAGTCAGCGGTGAGGTGGGGGGGGATGCGCAGGAGGTAGTTAGCGCGCGTGGCGGCACAAGAACGAAGCAGGAGCCACCCTGCTTGCAGGTCCTCTACACCGGGGATGCGCTGGAGGAGCCTGTCCTGGTCATCGCGCTTGCGGCGGAGATGGCGTGCGACGAACGCATCATGCCCCAGAGGGGATCCGAGCACATTGAGGCCTTGGGACTCCGGCGGGAGAGTCCAGTCGCCGACCCAGACGCTCTCTTCGCCATCGCCAAGGTCGCTGATGTTGGGAGGCTCTTCGCCGGCAGCGTTCCAAATCCGCGTCTTGCCCTGGTGCAAGCGGATTCGGGCCCGGTTCCACAACGCAGACGCAAGAGCATCATAGAGCGTGCGGACGCGCTCGGGCGCGGCGACGATATAGGTATCGTCAAGGAACGCGAACACGGCTTCACCATCCTGGAGGTGGCTCTGCAGGTCGCGGAGGGCCTCATGCTGGGCTAGCGCGTAAAGCGCGGGCATGAGTGGATCCCCCTGTTCGCCGCCTTCCCCCTGCAAGATGTCATGCGCGTGATGGCAGTCATCGTACAAGGTGTACGCACTGGGTGCTGCGTAGAACTGGCGCGCAAAGGGGAGGAGGGGCTGGAGCCGCGGCCGCGCGTGCAGGGCGCCCAACATGGCAGCCCGGGAGACATGATCGAAAGCGCCGACCGCATCGACGGAAAGCACGGTAGCGCGCGGGCATGCCTCGGTGGCGGCGCGGAGGAGCCGACACACGGCTTCCGTCCCTGCGCGGGTGCTGAGCCCAAACTGGTGCGGCGAAGTGTTGCGCGAGCACCCGACCTACGAGCCGTCGCAGCACGTCACCAACGATGAGTGCGCGAACCCGGCCGTTGGGCTTTGTGAGGGCGACAAGGCGCCCGACCCGGATGCCCTGGAGCACATCGGGAGGCACGTCTGCATTGGCTAGCCGGACGGCGGCGCCATGCAGCAGGGCGGCATCCTCTTCGTCGTCAAGCAGGATGCGGATGTGCTCGTTGGTCATTCCCGAAAGCCCGGCAGCGGAGCCACGGCGGGCGCTGCGCAGGCAGTGGAGGAAGTCCTGCAGGGGGAGCGGGCACGCCTCAGCCGGGGTGTGTTGGAGGACGTGCTCAGGTAGGGGGGCGTACGGGGCGGGGGGCACCGTTCCGGGTCGCGCAGCTCCGCGAGCGTGCCGTCGGTACCGGCAGCGAGTGGCTGGGCGGTGAGGGCGTGCCCTGCGGCGGACAACTCCCCGATGCGCACGAGGGCAGCGGCACGGCGCGCCCTCTGCGCATCGGAAGGCTCGGCGCCACGTGAGCCCGTTTCGGTCGCCGCGGCGTCGGCGGATTGGCGCAGAAGATCATCCCAGTGACCGGCGCGGAACGATTCGCACCGTCGGTCAAGTTCTGCCGTCGGGATGCGGGACTCACCCGGCGTCCGATACAGCAGCATTCGCGGGGCGAGACAGAAGAGTTTCCAACCACGCGCTGCGTCATCGGGGCCATCCGGGTGGACAGCGAGGCGGAGCCCGGCACGCAACGCAGTGCGCAGCGCTCCGCGGACGCGCGCGGGAGCGGACTGTAGTGTGAGGACTCGCTGACGGCAGGTGTTTTGGAGGTTGACGTGGTCAAGGGAGACCAAGCCTTGCCGCACGCCAGCTTCAGCTGCAGCAACGGCGCGCCCGCGCTGGGTTGTGGGCGTGTCTGGGGCGGGCGCTGGAGGGTCGTCGGGGCATGCCGCAGATTGGCGCCCGCAGCCGCGTCCACGGCGACCTCGTCCTGTGCCCCTGCCAGGGTGAGATGCTTGGCGCGCCCTCCGCGCGGCGGCGGCAAGGAGGGCATCGTCGCCGTCCGCAAGCGCAGCGGCGGGCGGCGGCGCAGCGGCGGGCTCAGGGTGCGGGGGTGCAGGGTTCGCCGCTTCCGGTTCGCTGGCGGCGTCTTCAGCATTGGCGCTGCGGATGGCCGCCTCCGCTGACGGGAGGTTTGGCGGGGTGGATTGCCGTGAAGCGGGGGCGCCAGCCGCGCCGGAGGAGGGCGCAGGCGGAGGAGCTCGGCGGAAGGCGTCAGACGCGCGATCGAGGTCGGATGCGAAAGCGCGGCCGCCAAAAAGCTCGAGGCAGGCCTGTTGGGCAGGGGCGGTGATGTAACCATCCGGCTGTTGGGCGAGGTGGCGGTCGTCCTGTTTTTGGTCCCATTGTGCATGCACTCGGCTGTGGCTCCTCAGGTACGTGCGTCGAGCACCCCAAGCTCACATCGGCCGGCGGCTTCGACGATCCGCAGCTTGCGCTCCAGCGGAGGAGCGTCGCGTTGATGGGGATGCAGCGCGGCGGGCCAGGCCCCTGCGTGGTGCACGGCTACTGTCAGAGCCTGGTCGCAAGCTATCGCACGTGTGTGGCGAGGGTCGTTCGCCACGTCCCACTCGCCGACATAAGAGGGAGAGAGGGAGAGAGGGAGATAGGGAGGGAGAGAATGCACACTCACCCTTTTCAACGGCAGAGGTTGCATTGTCCGTGCCAGGCGTGGCGAGCTTGAGTTCCAGTGCTGTGCGAGGCACGTCTCTAGCCCCCCAACGGGTGTGGAGGGTGGGTAAAAAAAAATGTTGTTCGGGCTGCTGCCCGTGCAGCCGTGTGATCTATGTGGTTCGAGCATCAGTGGCCAGGCGGTGCGTCACATGATAACACATATAGAAAACGCACAGCGAGCATGTGGCACAACACATACCTTGAGCTCTGAACTCTCATACGCGCGCTCATCACAGGCGCGGGCGGCACAAGGACCGCGGGCAGCAGCAAGCTTTTCGCAACCACGGCACAAAACATGATTTCGATAATGTAGCGATGCTTTCCTGCTCTGCGCGAGCTGCGGCCTCAGAAAACCGGTGTATCCTAGAACTGCTCACAAAAGTCCTGGTTTGTCGTAGGTGTGGCGCTGCCAGGAAAACCTGCATCCAAAGCCAGGCGGTCCCAGTGCAAACCCCAGGCAAAGCCTAATACGCATTACATAGCGGCATGCAAGGGAATGCACACGTCAGGCACCGAATTCGATGCTCCACGAGTGACTCTCCTAACAAGACGTGCTTTGTGTTTGAGTCAGCGAGATACTGCCAGCTCGGGAGTGCCGCTGCTGCGGCTCGCCGGGCCGGACCACAGCGGACCAAGGCTTAAACAAGGCTGGCAGAGCAGATCAGAGCAGTCACCAACAGTAATCAACCGGAAACTCGATGTCAGCCGGTCACATCGTTTGCTCGCAAACCAAATGCTCCCTCAGTCAGCGCAGCCTCACCAAGGCCAGAAGTTGTCAGTCTGTCATCTGTCAATGTCTCTCACTTCGTTATCGGCGACACGGTAAAGGAAGGCAGCACAGAAACATGTAGCATGCCCTGTACCAGAAATCTTGCAGGCACGCGGCTCGCCCCACACCAGGTGCAGGGACTCTCCAAGGAGTCACCGAAGCCATGCGTCGTCAATCGATCGTGTCGTCTGCGGCCACATGCAACACGAAGCCAGCACGCAGGCACTGGCCCCGCCAGGCACTAAATGTTTCCGGGAACCACTCACGGTCAGTCAGTCAGTCAACCGGAAGAAGAAGCAGCACGGCGAAGTTGGTCTCGTGTTTGCGAGGAAGTGGCCGGTACAGTAAGTATTGTTTGCATCCAATACCAGGTTGATGACGGCCGCTGCGGGGACCGCGCATTTGGAGACAACTGCAACAAGGTGCATTGAAACAAAAACTTGCGTGCTAGTCACCTGCCTTTCGCCGATGCGCATCCAAATCGTGCTCCGGTTCTACCCCTCCATGCACAACACCCGTTGGCAAGAGGGAGGTGGAGGCGGTCAACGCACAGGTGGGCAGCGACGGCAAGGATGTCGCTCCAACGCAGGACCGACCACCTGGCGGCTTCACGTCCGACTGCTCTGACGAGAGCGGCGTCAACCTCGATCGGCGAGCACGTCGCATACGTCGCGGAGGTCGGGGAGGGAGGCCGGCCATCGACGTTGGCAGCGACTGCGTGGACGTCCTGGATTGTTGCACCCAGATTGCAGTGCTGCAGGCGCGCAGGTGCGGAAGTGCGGACCGTGCTGGGCAGCTGGGTGGCCTCTGTGCTCCAACGTCCGGCTACCTCGACAGCAAGCACACCGAGGCAGCACCACAAGGCGCACAAAAGCTTGCGCGGTAGGTGTGCACTCGGGTTGTTTTGTTTCATGCACCTTTTTGCGATCATATGGGCCGGTCGTTTTACCTTGTATAATGCGAGCACCATTCTCGAGTTCAAAAATTTTAATGTGTATACTTTTGATTTTGCTCCTGTGGCTGCTGCGGCGACGGCCACCACATAGCGACATAGCACGCAGGAGTGGGCAAGCGATCATCTTTCGGGCTGAAAGGACGTGGCACCTTCAGAAGCCAAACAAAAAATTGACTGACCATTGCGGCAACATGCGGCAACCACGCTTCGGCACAGCCGGCACGCAAGTGGGAAGGCACGGACGGCGCTCGGCTGCGGGAAGGGTCTTGTGCTCCAACATTTTGCAACCTCGATGGCATTTTGTTCGCACCTGCAATGTGGAGGGCTGCACCGGCTGTATTAGGCTGGACACCCTCGTGTGCTTTGCATTCCCGTGCATCGCCGTCGGAGATTGGTGATGAGAGGCCGCAAGCGCAGCTGAGACGTCAGCACGACAAAAGGCACAGCCACGGAACAAAACACACCAAAACAAATCGTGCCGGCTTTGCGTACGCTGCGCGGCTGCACTGTGGTGATTTGATTTGCGCTGTAAGAAACTTTCTGGTCTGTTGAGGAGTTCACCAAACGAACGACAGCAAAATGTCGTAGAGTTTGACTGAACAAGCATCCCCGTAACAAATGCTGTAATCGAAAATATTCAGCCGGGCACTTGTCGGTGAGCAATGTTCTGGCACAACGCTGTTTTTTGTGATCATGGCTCGCAGCTGCCGACCCGCAAGTTGCACTCACACTTGTGGCCGGAATGGAACCGAAAGACGTAAATTGAGCGATGCTTTGGCAAAAATTCGAACAAAAGTCTTGGGCCAGCGCCTCGCCAGACAGGATGTCCTTCAGGAGCATCCTCCAGCAAGAAAACAAGCTATGTCACCATGTTGACACTGTGACGAAACTGTGACATCCCCGGCATCATGTGCCACCCGCCTCTGTGATTCGACCGTCTGGTACAGCGCGACTGTCATTGGCCTGGACGAAAGGCAATGATGCAAGCGTCCAACCGCAAGCCACGTGTCCTTTGCCATGCCTTAACGACCATGACAACCAATCCAAACAACCAGACCGGATGCTGCGACCATGGCGGGTTCGTGCTGGCTCTGTGGTCTAAAGCTTCTGTTTGGGTGGGGGGTTGTAAAAACCCGCAGCGGCAAGACATATAGAAACCATCATAAACCTTTGAATATGAGAAAACGCTTGTTTGATGGGTTCAGGGTCAACATGCAAAGACTGAAAGAATTGCCACTGCTACGGGTCTGTGCTTGGCTTCATGATGTATCAACGGCGGAGTTATTGGACTTCGGTGTTTATGAGGTCTACGAGTCTACGGAGGTTCAACGTTTTCATTGCCCATGTTTTGCTTCATGCACGTCATCGAATAGGTGGGCAAAGCGGCTGATGTGCGGATACAGACAATCAAGCACACGCATTTACAATCAAGAAGTTTAAGAACGCTTGCACGATGTTGCTACAAAACTTGCTGCTGCGTAAGAACATTGTGCGTCGTTGAGCACGTCGGAACGAGCTCCAATCTTTGGAACACTCGGGCTTAGCGAATTTTTCTTTTGATAGTAAACAACTGCGGGTCGGGGCATTCGAAACAATGTGGCACACCGAATCTTAGAGAGAAACAATGCCAGAGAAATTGATCGTTGGAGATGTAATTAAATTTTCAATGGCATGCTCACAACCATAAAGCTTGAAGTTTGTAATTAGTACCTAATGACTTCTGGTTGACACGACGACACCACAGGACCTGGAAGCAACCAGGACGACAACAAATGTCCACCAGACGCCAGGAAACAACCAAAGGAACCCGAAGAAACCAATAGTTTCGACTGTCCAAACCGAACTCGCTGTGCCCCATCAGCCACCCACCTGTCCACGTTTTCAAAACCAACTCAACACACGTCATGTTCCAACAGCATGGCGAAAATGCACAAGCCGCTTCTGTGCATGTGGCACAAAAACGAAAGATACTTCAGCGTTCTGTTTCCGAAAAAGCAAATGACCAACGAAGGCTTAACCACGCGCGTCATCATTGTCACGTCTTTCATTTCATGATTTCTCATCTCAATGTTCGTCCACGATGACGGACGAGCTGTGTCCATATCTGCAGCCACAGCAATGAAACCAATTTTCCGTATGTTGGCGACACGAACCGGCAACAACGAAACTGCACAACCGAAAAGGAAGCAGCAGCAACACAAAAAATGAGCAGGATTGGAACTCCACGCCACATTCAGCACTGTTTCATTTAAGACATCACAATTGTGGCAGACCAGCACTTTCTTGTTGGAAGTGCCAACGTTAGGACAAACACAAGCAACTCAAACGAAGCATTTTGCCACCCGACATGTCTTCACAACTTCCACTCACAACTGCTGCAGCTGCCACTCATGCTGCTGCAGAACATCGGCCAAGATTGGTGGCTTTATGTCTTTTTCTTGCAGATCTCGCATCCAAAAGTCACGACATGCCGCTTACTCTAGTGGTGTCCGGAAGTGCCAAATCTCAAGCGCACTCGAGAAACTCTTGGAGAAGTCGACCTAATGGGTTCGCAACAGAACTAACAGAACATGTCGCGACGTGTTATGCCGCTCACTCTTGTTGCCGGCGGAACCAACTTCAGATCATGACCTTGCTGACAGAAGACCTTGACATCTTTGCTCCCGCTCCCCGTACTCGAAGTAGCCAGCGGCAGCTGCGCACATCGACTGGCATCCTCCTCTCTTCAGCGGCACCACGGAGTCAGAAGAGCGTCTTGGTCGTTTGCGCAGGTGTAAAGAACTTCCAAGTCGGAGTCGCTACTTGGCTCTGCTTTGATGAGCAGGAACATTTTCTGAAGGGTTTACACCATCACCGCGATCAGCGGGAACAGGGTTGTCCAGAATGCTTTGAAAGTCATTCAGGATGTCCACAGGAATGTTGTTGACTGAGAAAGGGTTCTGAACCTTGGCCAGAAAGTCTTGTTTTCGCAAAATTCAATGAACTAGGTTTGTGATTGCGAGCTCACTCACTCTGCCAACCCACAAGTTTGAGAAATCTGAAATCCAAGCAGTATGTCAAGCCCAGCGCTACAATCGGATAGATGAAGCACTAAAAACTGAACGGATACCGTCCCAAGAATAAGAGAACTGAAAGATCTGGCCTTAAAATTTGCTGTTTAGGCAGTGGAGCTGTTTGGACATTGAAGCTAAGTTTCGCGAAGGAGCTGCAATTTCTTGCAGCTGAAACACCCTCGAGCAACCCGAGCATCTTAGCGTGCCTCAAGCTTCCCGACCTGCCAGACTTGCGTGGTCGCAGATGTTGCTTGAGCTGACTCGTGACAGTCTATGAAAATAAGCCGTCCAGGAGCCACATGCCTTTCCCTCTCTCACTTTCGCTTGCTTGCAATCAGTACGCAGGAACCAGTGGTTTTGCGAGTGGACAGCTGCAGCTCCAGACAACCCATGACGATCATTTTGTGAAGCCCAAAGAGCGGAGGTGCGAAACTGCGCCCAAACTTTAATTTTCAAGTCTGTTTCTTTCAGAGGTGCATCTGAGCGAAACAATGCAAGGCTCGGGGGAGAACATATAACTCCGGAACTCAAGGTTGAACCTGGAGTTTGAACTCTATGTTCAAACCCTATGTTCAAACTCCAGGTTCGGAAACTCTATGTTCGAACCCGGCCGTTCGGAAACTCAATGTTCGAACCCTGGATTCGGGAGCTCTATGTTCGATCCGGGGTTTGGAGAACTCTACGTTCGAACTACGGGTTCGGGAACTCCTCCTCCCTTGCCAGAGTCCGAACCTGGGTTTGGAACTCTATGTTCAAACCTGGGGAGCTCCGGATTCCGGAACCCCCCCAGAGAGTTCGAACCCTGGGTTCGGAAACTCTATGTTGGAACCCGGGGTTGGAAAACTCTATGTTGGAACTAGAGTTCTGGAATTTGTGTCCGGGGCGTTCGAACTCTGGGTTCGGGAAGTCCACGTTTGGGGCGGAGCTGCGTTCTCCCGACCCCCCCACTGTTTTTAGAAGCTTGCCGAAAACCAAGAAACTACCAATGACCAGTCCCTGCTGAAAAGAAAGAAGCCACATGAAACCGTTCTGTGGTGGTTTTTGCGAAGAAATCAAAGAAAGTCAAAACAAAGAAAAAAGATTGTCAATGACGAAGACTTTCTTCTCAAGCGTAGAATGCTGAAGGCGAAGAAATGAACCGCCCAACCCCGGTTTATAGACTCTCCAGATTTCGAACGAAATAACCTCGGGTACTAGATTCCTCCCAGAGTTCGAACCCAACAATCACCAAAGAAAAGGAGAAGAAGCCAACATAGAGCGGCACAACTGGCAAGCGTTGGACTCCAGAGCTTGTTTTTGTGCTTGGCACGCCTTAAAACGATGGCAGTTTGAGGGTCAGCACTCCTCTTCCACAAGCCACTCACACTGCAGTCTTCAAAATAGTTGTTCAAGAGTGTTGGAAACCCCGGGCTGTGGGAAGGCCTGCCCGGAGTAAAGGGCAAGATCTCTCTCTCTCTCTCTCTCCAGGTTCCAACCCAAGGTGGAACCTGACGTTCAACCTGGATTCAAACCTGGGTTGGAATCTGGGTTCGGAACCCAGTTCAAACCTGGTTTGAACAACTTCGGACCATGGACTTTTGGACTTGGCACGATCGTGAGAGAACAAAACACAGAGGTTGTTCGTTGTCCAACATAAGTTTTTGGGGGGTGTTCGAACCTTGTTTGGAACTTAGAGTTCCGAACCCAGGGTTCTGGAACCTCCGAACTAAAAGTTCGGAACCTCGAACCGAGGGTTCGAACATCGAAGTTCCCTCCGAACCGGGTTCGAACTTAGAGTTGAACTCCAAGTTGAACTCAACTCCGAACTTCTTGAACTGGAGTTGAACCTGGTTGAACTTTGAAAGGCGAAGAGTTTGAACCCAGGGTTTGAACATAGAGTTCCGAACCCCAGAGTTCGAATTCTGGCGGTCCCAAAGAGTTGAGATCCAGGTTTCGAACATTGAGTTTCGAATCCAGAGTCCGAACATGGAGTTTCCGAACCCAGAGTTCGAACTCTTGTCTCATTGCTTCTTGTTCTCTTATTTTATTTTTTTCGCAAAAACCCATTAGCGATTTCGTGTGTCTTCTTCTCTTTTGCTTGTGCTTGCGGTTGAGTTTGTGGTTTCTGTTATTGTAGTGTGCTCTCAGAACTTTTATTCGCAAAACCCCCCACAAAGCGATTCTGTGTGGCTTCTTCTTCTTTTGTTTGGTGATTGTTGGTGTTCTGTTCGAACCCCGTTCGAACTCTGGGGGAGAATCTAGAACCCGGGAAGTTCGAACCCCGTTCGAACTCTGGGGGCAGTCTAGGAGTTGGGCGGTTCATTTGTTCGCGCCTTTAGGAGACTTCATGTCCTTCTGAAGCCCCCTTGAGAAGAAAGACTCTTCGTCATTGACAATCTTTTTCTTTGTTTTGTCTTTCTTTGATTTCTTCGCCATAAAGCGGTGTGGCTTCTTTTTCTTTTGTGGCAGGGACTGGTCATTGGCAGTCTTTTTCTTTGTTTTCGGCAAGCTTCTAAAAACAGCGGGGGGGTTGGAGGGGCGCAGCCTCCTCCAAACGTGGAGTTCCCGAACCCAGGGTTCGAACGCCCCGGAGGGAGGGGCGAATTCCAGAACCCGAGGTTCCAACATAGAGTTGCCCAAACCCTGGGTTCCGACATAGAGTTCCCGAACCCAAAGTTCGGGTTCGAACTCCCTGGGGGACGGGGGGGGGGGGTTCCGGTATACCCCAACTTTGAACATAGAGTTCCGAACCCAGCTAAGCCCCCTCTAAGCCTCCCTCTTCGTCGAAGGTCTGGAGTCCAGCCCCAAGCTTGCACGAAACCGCAACTTTTGAAAAAATAATGCGCTTCATTGTTACACCGACTCTTCGCTCCATTGCATAACTTGTTTGCTGCTGCGGCAAACACCACATCGTTTCAAACATGGCTGTTCACCACGCAAAATCCATCAAAACAACATCGAAACACAAAGCAGAGACAACAAGCAGCAAGAAATGTGAAAATAGAAGAACAATAAGAAGAAGATCAACATTAAGAACTGTTATGAATGCATTATTGTTGTAGGTTTGCGATTTCTTGTGGTAATTGGGCGCCAGAAGCCCAGTGAAGTTGTGATCGCTTGCGACAATGTGCATAACAGAGTCTACACTCGACAAAAGCTTTTTGGATTGAGGATTCCTGTTTTTAGGGATTTCTTCGGAGCTTGCTTGAACGCTACGGGCACATCGCGCCCAGATCGCGACTATTGTCAGCATGTTGGGTACTTGTTGTGACTAGAAGCTTCCAACATTGCGTGGCATGACAAGGAGCGTTGGCATGAGTAAGAACAGATTGCATGTTGATCGATCTGTTCACCAAGGAAATTGCGTGAGATCTTATGCTTGCATTGCAAGGATCGTGACTACATTGGCGGATTGTCATTGTCACTTCTGGCGTCATCGAGATTGCGCCAAATGCCATGAGTCAATAACACTATCTCAGCGAGCGACATTGTTCGATTCAGCTTTCAAGGATTGTCTCGTGAACATTGACGCGCTGCAAGATTATGCCTGTCTGAACATTGAAGATATACTTGCGAGGCATGCAATATGCGCCGTGTTGCCAGATTGAGCATTTTGCGTTGCGTTGTCAGATTGAAGATTGAGTTTGAGATTCGTGCGCATGAGGACGTGAGCATCTATTGCACTTCATGACTCGGTTTTCCGAGAAGTAGAGAACTGCTCGACCTCAGGATTGTCAGATCAACCTCTATGCTGTGCAAGGATTGAGCTTTCAGTCTGGACTCGTGATTGTCAGATACGATGCTGTCGAGTGGTTGCTTTCGAGCATTGTCTGGTGTTCCAGCATGATTGTCGCCATTGTCCCGTGGAACAGGAGCCTGGCATTTCAGATCAAATCAGATTGCCCACTTCTGCAGGATTGTTTCTCTTGGAGCATCATGTCTTCACGTGTCCCATTGCTTTTCCGATTGGATACAGGAATTTCTGAGGATCTAGACGATTGCAAGGAGACTGCTCACCAGCTGATTGGAGAACCAGCCAGTCAAGATGTAAGCATTGCATTTTGCTTCGATCCATGTGCTATTGGTCTTAGGACTTTCAGGAAAGAAGGCTGCGTTGCGAATTGCATTCCTTGCTTGGATGAGACAGTGGCATGTCACACATGTAGCTGTTGTCACAGAGATTGTGACGTCAGACATGGATTGTTCGTCAACATGAGTCATTGACGTTGATGAGATTTTCCGATCTGATTGCGGCTGCCACATGTGAGGTCACGTCGTTATTGTCTGTTCGACCTTGGAACATTGGATTCATTTTGGCATTGCTTCGACTGAGCTGTGATCCTTCAGTCATTCTGATTTCCTTGCACAGGTCTATTGACTTGCTGAGCATTGATCATCTGATTGCCTTGGACCTACCGGTCCGGTCGTTCTACTCTAGGTCCTAGGTACCTCAGATTGTTTTCGATTGTGTCCTTCATTCATCGAATCAGGATTGATTTTGTCGATTCTCTGCGCATTTCGATTACTGATTACTATTGTGTTGGTGCTTTGTCGTGCGATATTGAAACTATTGGCAAGATTGGCTCTGAAGGACTGAGCGACATGACGTTCACTTTGCTACCGACCACCACCATTGATCGCAGGATCAGTAACAAGGTATATCGTCGAGTTAAGCAGTTGACTCGGATTGGTTGCTTGAACTGTTACTCCGCCTCATGTTGTGTCTGCCATTGCTATTGTGAGACTGAGGACTCTTCGAGATTGAGTGAAGACCTTTTGAGATCATGCGACACTCGCATTGTGCTAAGGAGCGGATTTTCAACCGAGGACATCCTTGTGATTGATGAGCACTGTTCAGGAGCCATTGCTGATCCCACTCGAGATTTCAAGCAGGATTCGACCCTCCAGGAATCAAAAGCTGCTGCAGCGGAGCAGTCGCAAAAGCCCGGGTTTGAAACTAGCAAGCCGAAACCTCGCAAGACGCTCTGAAAGGCCAAGCAGAAAGTGAGGTGAGGACGCTGCAAAGCTGTAACTCTTGCGCTTGCTGGAGCCCCTGTTCGACGGGCCAAGAGTGTTGGGCGCAGGAAGTTGCCACTTCCAGAATGTATCTGCGGCAAGAAGTGACACTTGGAAAGCTGACATGCCAAAACTCTGACAGTGAAAGCTCAATGCGGTTCACTGGCTCGAACTTCTCAGGCAAGCTGGAAGAACCGTCCCACCGAGAAAGCAGGTCCGTTTCGACATTCTTTTCGCCAGAAATGTGACTGCAGTCCAGGGTGACGCCGGTGATCGAGCCCCACATGGAAAGCTTTCGAACAAAGAGATTAAGCGGCACTTTCGAGGTGTAGAGTTTGTTACACACAGATCCAGCACCACTATTATCACTCAAAGCTGGTAATGTCAGAGCCAAGCGTCTTGAGCCATTTCCAAAAAGCCAGCAGGACAAAGCATTGAGCCAGAGTCTCATAGCTGGAGATGTCCAAGTTGGCGTCGGGCTGCATAGGGAGACCCAAACTGGTGAAATCTCCGACCGTGTAGCGGTGCGAGAACCAAAGCAGCCACTCGAACAATAAGCGGAGCCACCCACCGAGGATGGGCCCTGCTGCCCCCGGAGTGCCACCACCCCACCTGTAGCTCCTGTCTCCGCAAGCGGCGGAGGTGCGTTCTCCTTGAAAGCGGGACGGCCGTGGCGGTGCCTTGGGCGCGGGCGCGTGTGTGGGCGTCTTAGCTTTCTGTGGCGGGGGAGTGTGCCTTCTGCACTCAGAACTCAGCGAGCTATTGCTCGATGAAGCCCCTTCCCGCGACATCCATTAGGAACCCGCTTCATACGGGCTTGTGAGCCAGCTATTGTCACTGGCCATCGCCTGTGCCAAGACCACTTGGGACTAAAGCTTCACAACAAGCGCTTTATGAGACTCTGCTTTACTGAGTATGATGCCGCCTGACGCGGACCGACACGCTGGAAGCTCAGTCCGCTACAGGCGGTGTCGGAAAGTCATGCCACTTGACTCTGGGCCCCTCCCCCTTTGACAAAAAGGGGAGGCTTTAGCGTGGTGTAGTACTGTCCCGAACGGTTCCTGTGTTTATTCAAGGTCGTTTTAGGCAGTGCTCATCCCGCTGCCCCACTTGGGTTCAAGCATACACCACGCAACAGCAGCTTGCTTTTACAAAACTTTCCCACCCGCCCTCAGCTTTGGGCATGCTTTTATCAACTGGAGCCTTAGAGTCACAGCCCGCTGAGAACACTTCTGTTGTTCTTCGCTTTCGCTTTTCTTGCTTTCCTACATACTTTTTCTACTTTACTACTTCTACAGAACGATACGGGCTTTTGCGACTGCTCCGCTGCACCAGCTTTTGATTCCTGGAGGGTCGAAGACCTTTCCGGAACACTTTACCAAAGACTGAGCAGTCGCTGCACCGGCAAGCCGAAAAAGAGTGAACATCCGAGTGAAGCAACTTTCGACAGTTCCTGCTTTCATGCCTCGCAGTAGCCTTTTGGTGTTGCGTGGTGTAGTACTGTCCTGAACATACAATGTCAGCCAAATCAACCCGATGGTACGCATCCAAAGACGGGACATCCAGCTTTTCAACAGCATCGTGCATGAGAACAGTCATCAACATGATGATCAATAGCGGGCTCAGCGTACACCTTGCGAAGTGCCGGAGTTCTCTGCCTTTCTCTCAGAGAAAACCCGTTGATCTTCAACATAAAAGTACGGCAGTGCATCATGTTACCAATCACTCGCAAGCAGAAATCGTGCATTGAGAAGGCTGTCCGTGTTGATGCTGTCAAATGCCTTCTTCCAATCTTGTGCTGCTAATAAATGGATCTGACCATGGCGTCGCGCACACGTCTGTTGAATTTTGCGCAATGCAACGAAAACGGCATCCTCGGTGCAGTGCCCTTTCTGAAGCCGAATTGAAATTTCCAGAGCCTGGCTTCAACACCTGCATCTAGAAGACGCTGTTTCAGAAGCTATGCAAAAAAAGCTAGTGTGCAATATTCAAAATGCAAATCAGCCGATAATTGTTAGGGTCAGCAGGGTCACCTTTTTTAAATAGCATACTGTAGCCACTGAAGCTGTGGACCATTCACCTGGCACAGTTTTTGGTTTGTCAGCAATGATTGCAAACTTTCAGCAGCCAATCCATGCTCGTGTCAGGTTCCACAGCCAGTGCTTTGAAAACTTCAATGGGTATGTCGCCATCTTTCGTGGCCTTACCAATCGACTTCATGGCTCTCCGAAGCTCCGCCATGTCGAAGTCTCGTGGGCTTACTGCGAGTGGAGGTCCGAGAAGGGCGTGGTCAGGGATCAAGGTTGTGGTCCGCACCCTCCACTGAACACGTTCTAAATGAGTTGCTAGTGTTTCGGCCCGCAGTTCCCAAGAAACGAGAACCCCACCTGCATTTCGCAACCTACCTTGTTTCACGCTGCGCCCACGACGGAGTTTTTTGACAGAGAAGCCGCCAAGTTTTCAAACCATCTGGCTCGATCTGCTTTGGCAGACTTTTTGATTTCAACCCTAAGCCTAAGACGTTTCTCTAGATCCCATTGAGTCCGGTTTCGCGCTGAACGACGTTGCTGTAGCAACTCCAAGGTTCCAGAGTTTATCCAAGGCTTGCTGGCTTTGAAAGGAAGAGCAGGTACATGTTGCTCGACTGCTGCTTTCACGTAAGAACACGCTTCATCATGCTTCATCCCAAAACGCACTTGCATCCAACATTTCCTCGCCAAGTAAGCTTGCAGTGATGCTTTCAGACAGGGCTCGGTGGTAAGCGACTGCAACATAAACCACTCCCTCCGCGTGTTGTGCTTCTTGGGGTTGCCGGCATCACACTCCAAATTTACGCAGAACGCAGCCATGACGGGAAAATGACTAGAGTCCAAGGTTGCTACGTGGTCGCGGCAGACACTTTGTATTGTGTTCAAAGCCTGTTGAGGGACCAGTAGCACGTCCAACATGCAGAAAACGTCCAAGGCAAACGGGTGCAAAAGGTGGCACTCCAGGTTCATGGTAGGTGACCTTTTTGTCTGCGGTAGGGTTGCAAAACGTGTTTGCGACTTCGAGCTCGTGGCTATTGCAGAATTCCAATAGAAAGTCGCGATTTGTAATTTCTACATGGTGTTGTGCTTCAACGCCGAAGCCATGAGGACCAACGACATGATGTTCACCTGGGTGTTGTTGTCCAATGCGAGCATTGAAATCGCCAAATACATCCAAGTAACTTCGGACCATTTGTGGAAGTACGCGTCATAACCAGTCCAAGTCTTTCATAAAAGCACTATTTCTCACACTGCGGCCTTAAACTGTGAGGAGCGAGTAAGGTGACAATGGCGAAAATCCCACAACGGCACTTGTTCTTGAATCTTGCGATTCTTTCGTTCACCTAACAGAAGTAGCCAACATAGGTTTCGAAAAGTCCTGAACCATTGGAAGCATACACGACGCATGCACGTCTGACCTGTTCAACGTCTGGTTTCCTGCAAACAGCATGCATCGACATCAAGCCGACACATACAATGGACCATTTCTGTCTCTTTGAGCTCCGTGAGCCCTTCAATTCAATATTCCAAGACATGATCTTGAATTGGTTCATATGATGGAAACGCTTTTGGCCCATCTCAAAACTGTCCGCGACGGTGCCCCCGCAGCGGGGTGAAGCATAGTCCACGTGCCCCCCAAGCCCCTACTCCCTTGCCCTTGCCCTTGTCGGAGGCACGGGACTTGGCTTTTTCCAAGCGCGCGTCAGCCTTGTTGGTGATTTCTGCCAATTCTACAGATTCCTGTAACTCTTCCCATGCTTGCCATTCGCCATCGCACCAAGTAAGGCGTAATCCTGCACATACAATGTGACAATGTCCCTACCGGCCACGGTGAGATCGTACTTGACACAGGACGGATTGAAATTCCACGATAACAGTTCATGGCGTAGAGGGCGCCCCCCACGGTACGGACATCAAACGGCAAATCGATCTTTGCAAAAAGCTGGGATGATGGCTCTCCTGTGTTCGAATCGCGGAGCTGCCTCGACTTGTCTTTGATGCTTTGAATAAGCCTGTCCCGGTGCACAAAAACCAAGTTGGAGTCCGAACCCTTCTTGTAGACATCTGATGAGCTTGGGGGAGAAATACCAACTGTGCGGCAGTGTTTTTCGAGCCATGAAATTGCACCGTCCACAGAGGAAGCTTTGGGAATATTTCCGATCATTATGGTGAGAGATTTGGGACTGCCACGGCGCTGCGATTCCAGCTGACTTCTTCAGTTTGCTTATCTCCTGTCCCAGCTGATGCACGCGTGCCATGGTTGCAGACACTTGGTTCTCGGTCTAACTGAGTCGCAAGCCCATAATCTCAAATTCAACCCGTACAGACTCTACACTGAGATCGAGATGAATCTGCTGAAGAAGCTGGTTTAACGGGTCCAGCTTTCTGTCCAAGAGCTTTTCAATGGCTTCCAAGGACACCTGCGCCCCGTTCAACCCCTTCCGACACCCCTGTGATGATCACATCTTCATTCAATGGCTCGTCCCCCTTGTGCTTTTTCTGTAAGGGACTTTTCACGGAAGTTGCCATGTTTTCGGCACACGAGAAAACTAATCCACTTGATTTTGAGCCTTGAGCCTCGAGCCAAAATGGCACAATCCACCATGCTTAGTATTGGTTTTGTTCATCATGTACATCGGTTTTCATCAGCATGTGACATTTTTTAGGGTTTGCATGTCCGTTGTTGCAGGCTTGCCTTCAGCAAGGAACGACAGAGCACTAGGCCACTTGGCAGTTTGCCAGCTTAGAGATGCTGGAGGCTCGCAGCAGTGACGTCCGCCCTGCGAATTGTGCATTCGGGCTTCATCAGTTGTTGTTTTTTTTGTTGATCGGTGTGAGACAACATTGTGTCTCATCATAACAGGCATGCAGGCCTCGTCATTTCGGCAGACACTGACCGGACAAATGCACATACTTACAATCTTGCTTGGAACAATCAGGCTACTTAAGTTGTCCACTGCACCTGCGCCCGCGGCTTGTCGATGTTGGAAGATGTGGTGGCTATGAGAAGCTCGGACGCAAAAGCCGTGCTTGCTTGGTTGTGTCCCAGAGCCGTTCTCGAGCTCAGCTTCGGCAGGCAATCAGTTCCATCGGCGTGCGGCTCCAGTAGAATTCCCGTTGCAGCCTCGGGTGCTTTATAAAGCTTCTTCTCACACTGACTAGTTCATGAGCCGTAAGCCGCAAGTAGCTCTCGTGATTAAGTGACGCACTAAGTCACTAGGCTGCTATTCAGAAGTTTTCGTTGTAAATACAGTGTGCCCAACGCATGCTTCAGGGCCGTGTCTGGTAGTCGGAAACTTCGACAATCCACGAGGTACGAGAATGTATCGAAGCGACAGCGGACCGAGCAGCCCAGGAGCCTTGGAAGCACTCTGAACTCCTCTCCCCTTGCCCATATCTTCCCGCTGCCCAAGGCCACCTTGTGCCTTCTTTCGCGTTGGCCGCTGCGCCAAAGGAAACCGGCCTGGTCCTGTTTTGCCTGCAAAGTCTGGATGGGTCCAGAGCATTCTTGGGCGCTTCTCGTGTGCTTTGGAGCCTTGGTGTTTGGATGGATTTCATACAAAGTCCACAAGTCAAAGAATCAAAAGGTGCTGTACTGTAGATCCAGTCAGTGCGAACGTCAGAGTGTGCAGGACCGAACTGCCCCTACGCGCACGAAGATGGAGAAGTGGCTGAAGTGCGAACAAATTCGCACACGCTGACCGTGGCGGTCCCTGCACAGAGGAAGGTTCCGCAGGTCGTTCCGCCACCTGCTGACAGACCTGTGAGCAGACACTCGCCAGCTCCAGCGCCGGCGGATGACTCAAGCACGATGTTCAAGCGAGCCTGGGAAGCACGAGTGTCACAGAGTGTCGAAAGAAGCACCGGAGCATGCGCATGACAAGCCAAGGAACTCTGTGCAAGTTTTTCCTCAATGGGTGCTGCGTCAACGGTGAGATGTGCACCTTTGCACACGGAGAGCATGAGTTGCAACAGCCAGCAGAAGGTGCGTGCTACACATGAGCGCGCCACCACAGTATTCCATTGAAAGGTTGCATGTCCTTATGTAGATGGCCCCTGCCAGGAGGCACATGGGTTTTCATACCTTCGACTGCATCCACAAAGATGGGTGCTACAAGTAGCTGGGGCGCCCCGGCTTCGGCTTCGCGGAAGACGCAGTGCAAAGCTCGGTTCGGCTCGAGTGGATACCCCAGTCCTGTAGCTAGGCCAACTAGTCATGAATGCAACCTTCTTGTAGGCTGTGTGCTTACTTTGAAGCTGGATTTTGCAAAAAAGTCCGCAGCTCAGTTCACTGCATGCACTGTCATGCAATCATTGTGCGAGCCCTTCCTCTGATGACACGATTCACCTGTCAAGCAATTCCATCGTCTCTTGTCCTTCGTCCCTCGTCACCCGTCCCTCGTCCTTCGTCGCTCGTGTCTCTCTCATGGCTGTCTCTCTCGTCTCTCTCTCTCTCTCTTCCTCTTCATCTCGCCACGCCCACATGTCCTGAAGAGTCCGATCCGCCCTGCACGCTCGTGGCCTTACACTTACACCCTTCGGAGCAGCTGTGGTTGAGGGAGCCGGGTGCAACTTCGCGCACGGCTCTTCTGAGCTTGCTGGACCTCCGTTGGCCTGGCGAGAGCCCGCCAATGGCGGCGTGCCTCGTGCTTTCGCTGCAGTTCAACCCAAAGAGGAACCTCGGCTGAGATGAGACATGCATGTGTCCGCACATGAGCCGTCTTACAGCCCTGTGCATTGCCATGAGGAAAGCGAGAGAGCTTTGGAACGCATTTTCACAGCTTTAGCAGGGCCGTCCAGATGTAGGAAGGGAGCTGTGCCCTGCCAGGATGGATGAATTCGGCTCCCAGCGAGCCTCGGGCAGACCACTACAAAACCCGTATGTGCAAGTTCTTTGTGGAGGCACCGGTCAGCCGAACCCACAGTGTGAGAATGTGGAAATCTCCATAATATGCAGTAAGTGTTGACATCTTTTCGGTCTCTCAGCATCTCGAGCACCCTGCAGGGCAACTGCGCTGCCGGAGCTGAGTGCACGTATGCGCACGGCGAGAGTGAGTTGCCAGCAAGTGGAGCCGATCCGCTGAAGGATGAAGGCCCTTCGTATATTCAAGGTCCTAAATCAAAAGAGGGGTTGGACGCTTGGCGAGGTGCTTCTCATCCTCCGCGCGAAAAGCATGTGTTCTTCAAGACCCGGCTGTGTCATCTCCACGTGAAGGCTGGGGTGCAGAGTAGTGAGTACTGAGACGGCTTTCGTCTGAGGGTGCAGTTACGTGGACTGGGCTTGCGTGTCGTATTCTCCAAGCGGCTAAGCCAGCTGCGTGTCGGTGATGGGGTAAGTTCTGCAGATGTCAGGGAATGCAGCTGTGTCTGGCTTTGGTCAGTAGTACATATTGCAAACAAGCCGTGCGCTGCCGAGACTCTGTTTCTTGCCTTCGTCTCATGTTCTGGATAAACAGATAAATATGTCTTGGTTCATGTGTCGCTCTCAGACTTCACTTGGCACCGGCCTCCCATGTTATTTACCTCTTAGCGTTTTTGTAGTGACTGATTGCAGTGGGCCTTATTGATTGATTTTTCAAACTGCCGACAGCCGATCCCTGCCAGGGCATGTGCCACCGGGGCAGTGCCTGCAACTATGCGCACGGCCATGAGGAGCTCCAGAAGCCAGCTGTGAGTGAAGGCGGTTGCATTGTGCCACGTGTGTGACTGTCTGTAGCTCTCGCTGGCCTCCCTGAGGCGAACCTGGCACAAGCACCAATTTTGGGATCGTGGTGCCCAGCATGGCAGGTGGAGCGACTGAAAGGCTTGGTGACACGCAAAAGGAGCTGACCGACCGCGCCTTGTGCAGTAGATGAGTTGCTGGGCTGTCGGAGAGTGTGCACTCACATGCCCTGGCCCTTCCTCTTAGCATTTGGCACAATTTTGTAGAAAGTGGTGACTGCAGCCCCTGCCATGCGTCAAGTCATGCGCTCCGTTCCTGGCAGGCGTGTTCGTGCGCCCTTGCCTGTTCTCTTGGCTTTAATTTGCTACTTCGCTCCAGCCTTTGTACCTGGATCCATCAGCAGTCTCTTGAGACAGCAGAAGCCATGCGCTCAGCTGACCGTCAGCCGAGACGTGCGCTGCAGGGCTAGGGGGGGCGAAGATGACTCCGCCATAGCAGTCGGTGATGCCGTTGAAGGTCTGTACCCAGATGATGAGCAATGGTATCCGGGCGTTGTAGACAAAGTGAACGGTGATGGCACCTACACCGTGAAGTGGGAAGATCCTGATGGTGGGCCAGAGAGCCACAACTTAGAAGCAGACAGCATCAAGAAGATCATCATTTACAAGGACTACAAAGTGGGCGAGGCCGTGGAAGGCGTGTTTCCTGATGATGGCATGTGGTACCCAGGTGAGGTTACCAAAGTGAATGCGGACGGTAGCTTCACCGTGAAGTGGGAGGATCCCGACGGTGGCCCAGAAACCTCCGAGCTGCAACCGCAGGACATGAAGTATCCTCCGATTCCCTTTGAGAAGCTCGAGGTCGGCCAGAAATATTCAGGAACCGTCCGGTCCGTCCTGGACTTCGGTGCCTTTGTTGACATCGGCTCGGAGTCGGATGGCTTGCTCCACATCTCTCGAATGTCCAGGGAAAGGATCGACAATGTCTACGATTTTGTTCAAGAAGGGCAGCAAGTAGATGTATGGATCAGCGGAAAGCGAGATGATGGAAAGTACGGCCTCACTATGGTTGAGGGTATGACTGATGATGGAGGCCGCCGTGCCCCTGCGGACCTCACTCCGTTCCAGGATCTCTCTCCAGATGAATTCCAGACAGGGGTAGTCGCGCGGACAGCTCCATTCGGCGCTTTCGTGACGGTCACGCTTGAAGGGGGTGCCTCTGCAGATGGCCTCGTGCACGTGTCGCAGATAAAGGACGGATTCGTCGAGAACGTCGATGATGAGCTTTCCGTCGGTCAGGAGGTGCAGGTGCGTGTGCAGTCAGTGGATCTAGATGCCGGTAGGATGAGCCTCTCCATGCGCGGCGGGTTCGGTGGTGGTGGCGGTGGAGGTGGCTTCCGTCAACCTGCTGATCTGTCTGCCTTTGAAGGCGTTTCCCAAGATGAGTGGCTGACAGGCAAGGTTGCCAGATTGGCACCCTTCGGTGCCTTCGTCACCGTCACAGCCAACGACGTGTCTGCAGATGGGCTCGTCCACATCACCCAGATCAGGGATGGATTCGTGGAGAGCGCGGAGGCCTCAGTCAAGCTCAGTTGTTCTCGCAGGTCGCAGGTTGTCAGCACACGGGGTTCCTGTTGAATACGTCGCCTTTCTGCTCCCAGGTTGAAGATGAGCTTTCGGAAGGTCAGGAGGTGCAAGTGCGCATCGAATCTGTTGACACGGACAGTGGCAAGATGAGCTTGTCAATGAAGCCCGCAGGATTTTGATCCAGTTATTCAGAGTTCAGCTTGTACTGTACACTTCGAAAGCAAAATATGTGTCGAAAGATACATGGCAGTCTGTGTTAGTCGAGTATCTATCAACATATCTAAAAATATAGAGAATCACCGGAGGTAGCTGCGACTTAGGCTTGCAGTCTCAGTCGTGTGTCAGACGATGCGTTGCCGACAAAGGCAGTTTTGCATCGACATGATGCTTGCTGGTGCGGACAAGCAAGAAAAAGTCTCTTCTGAGATCCACTAGCTACTAGCTAGTTACTAGCAGCTGGAGTGTCACGTCCGTCTCAGTGCCCCCATGCTGAGCTTCGGGAGGTTTGCACTTTCTGGCCCTGCATACTGCGAGAAACTGTTGAGCGTTTGGCTCGCTTGCTGAAAGTCCTGCTGAATCCGCAGATGCTCGCCGCATCGCAGCGTGGTCGGAGCTAGTAACTCCGCCGTTTGAAAGCGGCGCCTCAACAGAGCACGGCACGCACGAAACCTTCAAGCGGTGAGTAGCCGCGGATTGGTGATCAGCCGGGCTTCTGACTTCTGATCGGGCCACCGGAGTACGGGCTCGCCTTGACGTTTCTGCTGAACTCGCCCCCCCCGTCTCGCACTGCCTGGAAGTTCGCTTCATGAAAACCCCGATGCTCAAGTAGCCCTGGAGTTGAGTCGCCATTGTGTTGACAGTCCGCGGCCAGATTGAAATTTTGTTGTGAATGGAGCAGGTGATGTTTACTCAGAGACGGGTTGGTAGGTGATGCTGGCTTCGAATTGAACTGATGGCTGACTGACTTACGACTATACTCCTTTCCTGTGCAGAATCACGACACGAGGCTTCATATTTGATATTCTCCTGCATGCAGCATCGGTTGATCCGATCTTGACTGCCGAAGCAATGCACTAGCATCGTCGTTTGTTTGCAAGTACAATTTCTGCCACCAAATGCTCTGCACAAGTTCCGAAGTGCCTGGGATGCATGCTGTCGCCAGGAGGCTCGGTAATAGCGCGGTTCGGACATTACATTATCGTGTATATCGCGTGTCGGCGCGGACCTCTGCGGTAACACCGGCCAGCACACCAAAGCTTTCTTGGCCATGCAGGCTACGGCATTGCACGCTGCAGAAGGTTGAGTACCGAAGCTTAATCTGTTCCCTCCAGCAGATGTTACCATGTTGAGCAGAGCTCCGAGTGGCAGAGGAGGTGTTGCGCGATGAAAATTTCTGTAGAGGCATTCGAACTTCAAGGTTTACATTGTCAATCTTTCTCGGGAACCGCCAGTTTCCGCAGATAGAAGGCGCAATGGATTGATTAATGTTTGGATTGCACAGACGAAGTAGCTTCGCCGCTCGCTCAAGCCTCAGCGTCCGAGCCTGGAGCTGAGCCACGTGTTGAGACGGCCAGGGCGCTCCACGCAGCACGCCTTGCGAGCTCTCAGCCGCTCGACGCGCTCTCGTCAGCGAGCCTCCAGCAGCGTGACCCTGACCGTCGGCCTTGCAATGTACACCGCTTGACCCTGATCGTTTGTGCTGGCTACCTGAAGCACCTGTCGCAGTGCCTGCGCCAGCCTTGCTCATAAACCTGCGTCGCCCACGCCGAGGCGCAGCACCCAGTCCCAGTGAATTTACAGCCGACACTGCACGCTTGCTCGTCGACACTGCCGACTCCGAAGCATTCTGCGGCATTGCGCTGCTAGCACGTGCCCGCCTCCCCACCTCGATAGCTTCGGCACTCGGCCTTGGGCGCCTTGTTGCACTTCGCAAACCAGACCAAACCAGTCGGAGGCGTCCGTGGACCTTGGTTGTCGGGGACTTCCTCTTTTGGAGCGCCGTTTGGTTGCCCGCTTGCTCGGCAGTACAGCCGACACATAGATGAAGCCACCCGCCCCCACCAGCTGGCTCTGTCATCAGCCATCCTTGGCTTATTGCAGAATGGGTGCACGCACGTATATTGAAACGCTTTTATTCTGCAATTAGCCATGGTTGGGGCAGATTGGGTCTTGAAGCTTGAAATATCCCCGAATGATACGTTCCACGTAGGATTCTGCAATAAACATGTCTTGTGACGGACTTGTTGGTACCGGTGGATGTTTGTACCAAACCAACCTATCAAGATTTTCCGAATTAAGCTTTGCGTGGTGTTCCGCCACAAGGTTCGATTTTTAAGGCTCCAACGACAGAAGGGTATGCGAACGTGCTTATTTTGCGATAACGAGTTTGATATACTTCCATGAAACTACATGGCGCAAGAGCCGCTGCCGAACATTCTGCCGAATCATCAGCGCAGGCAATTATTCAGTTTTTTGCAGAAAAGCGCGGGGTTTTCCCTGCTTCCCGATGCGGCTACGGGAATTAGAGCGAGACAAGGTCCCACCATTTCGTGCAGCAGTCCAGATGGATACACAGAGGTGTAATGATGTGCCTCACGTGCCTCCGCAACCCGGTTTGTACAGGGTTTCGGTTTACGTGCCCTTAAATGCAAGCTGCAACCGATTGCAATACGCTATAAAGGCAACACGACACTGCCGTGGAATCTTCGGGATGCTGTTCAGATTTGCTCGGAGGCTCATTTATTGCAGAATCCGGGGAATCACGTGCCTCCGTACTCCGAGTTGCACAGGGCTTCGGTCTACGTGCCGCTATGCATTCTGCAATAGATCACTAGACACTAGAGGCAACGTGACCCTGCCGTGGAATCCTTGGGATGCTGCGCAGATTTGCTCGGAAGCTCGTTTATTGCAGAACCCGGTGATTCACGCGCCGCCGTAGCGCGATTTGCGCATGGTTCGGTTCTATGTACCCCTACCCTGAGCATCCGGGGTGTTGAATAATGAGGGTTTGGCCGTTCCACCTCTTGGTGCGTCCTTGCATCAAGGTCATCGCATTTGCGGGATTGATGTAAACTTACATTGGGCCGGGGCGTTATATAAGCCAGCCGCTGCACACAAAGAAGTGTTTTCGCACTCGCCGCTGTGCTTTCTCTTCGTCCCCAGCCGCCTCAGAGCCACGATCCTGCCGCACAAGCATTAAGGAAATCAGCTCACGTCTAAATCCCAGTCCCTTGCCTCAAGTACCATTCGGTCAGCACGGTCGATTCCAGTGTTGCTCGGTGTGCCGCTTGTGCCAATCCTTACGTCTCTAGCACAAATGGTCAGGTATACTTGTGAAGCGCACAAATCCAATAAAACGAATCGAACACGAGAGTACATGTGCGAAGTTTGACAGAGCGGCTCTTCGCGAACTTCATCGCAGCTTCACCGCGAAAACAATGGAACGTTCGTGGGTTCACCAATTCGGCAACACAGTCGATCAGTATATGATGGTACCAGTGGTGCTTGGGGCGAAGCTGCCACGCCAGCCTCCAGGGGCGAGGCATGACTCTACCGATGGCACGCGGACTTTGGCCGATGTGCCTTCCTTCAGCCACCGCAATGCGCGCCAGCCTTGTGTAGCTAACTAGGTGCTGTAGCCCCGTGTCGCGTATGGCAGTGGCTTCCTGTTCACGGGCGGCTCACCAAAAACGAACGTAACTAGCTAACTAGCTAACTAGCTAGAGGCACGAAGCGGGCCTCCAGAGTCAAGTACCGGCCTGCAGACTCGATCTTGCAGTAGAAATCGTGCAGATGCCAAACAGCATGGGCGGTCAGTTGGAGCCGCTCGGTCTTGTGCACAAGTGCAACTTCTGCACAAACCGACGCAAGCCACGAAGTAACGACTCGACCGTTGTATGCCTGGTAGCACCAATAAAAAAAGTACTCTAACCCCATACTACACTAAAGTATTTTTAGAATACATTTATAGGGACCAATAAAAAAGTACTCTAATTAACCCCATACTACACTAAAGTAATTTTAGAATACATTTATAGGCTTCGGGTTGATAGGGCAGTCTATGTGATAAACCGGAAGTTGCCAGCCTCAAGCCGGCCCTATATACTTTAAGGGATTAGGGGCATCTCTCGTAAGATGATTGGACTATAAATAGTAAAGCTATACGATCCCCAAGCTGTCTTGCCGAAAATGTTGCAGCTGCCAAGCGTCTTTGGTCTGAAAATAGCAGAACTCCTCTCCGGATTTTGAAACCAACATATATGGTTTGAAGCAGCTCTGCGAGCAGCTGATGCCTTGTTGTCTGGTCCACTGCCGGAAATGACCAAACGCTTTGGTGAATCTCTCCGAAGTACTGGCTCCTGGAAAGGCACCAGCATCCAACAATTCGCGTAGGGCACTGCCGTTCAAGTGTAGTCCGATTCCAAGTTGGCAGGTGTGCATCGAGCATATCCGCAGCATTCGAAAGTTGAATCCAATGCAAAATAGGATCGGGTTCCAGCTTCTGTCGTCAGGAAGTTGCTCGGATATGAATTGCTCATGGCTGCGCTCTGTTGACAACCATCGTGGTTGGGAAGTGAAATCGACATAGCTCAAATGAACAGGCTTCGATTTGGTAGCCAGGCAGCGATGGCAACAGTAATCCGACATCCAAGTTGACTTTAAGCCGAAGACTTGGTAATGGTATTTCCAGTCCCCACGCATCTCCCACAGTCGGCACCTGAACCCAATGTCCTGGCCCGGCGGCAGCCCTTGACTGCGCCAAGCATTGCCGTGGACATCCTTGTGGGGAACCTTGCCCAAGTAGCAGCAATTCAGGGACCATGTGATAAACAGCCAGATTGGCTCCAAGGATTCGGGGCCAGCTATTCGATTTTCTCTCAGGCAGAATAGCGGAAATCTTGTGCGCCATACAGACTTCAGTTGGTCATCGTAGAGCGGCAGGCCTGAGACTTGTTTATTTGGCAAAGAGGGGTTCTGCACGGGCTGGGTTCTGTGCGGATTCAGGCTTTGTGATTAATTCGGGTTTGGGATTTAGGGTTTGGGATTATCTAGGGCATTGGTTTTTAGGTCTGTGGCTCGTAGTACGTAATTAAAGGGCCCAAGGCTGTCATCAATATTGTATACTTGGACGCACACCTCTACGTATCTGATCCCCACATGATTAATTGTATAATTCTATTTGAAACCAGGAAGCTTAAGAATATCATCAGGACTTTCTCCTTCGTCGCAGTGTACTCGCACTCATCACCGTAGAGGGCAACCGGATGTACTACGTAGCCATCTTTCTCGAGTTTGCAGTCACCAAGCCACGGTGTGCTTTGTGTTTGGTGGTGGGACCAGAAGTGCTTCGCAGCCGAGTCGTCGAGTGTCAGAAGCTTCTCTTTCAAAAGGTACATGATGACTTCATGGGGACATAGTACGGGTACATCCGTCAAAACCGTGTCATTGGAACCGGCAGCAGCTGCCGATGCTTCTTCATTCAGGGCGGAAGGTTCCGGCTTCAGAGGGATCTTGATGAAGTGCTGCTTCAGTGCCTGTTCGGGATGGCGAGAATTTGGAAAGCGCGATGCCAAACTATCTGACAATTACTACTGTTGATGGACAAAATCCTGCATTACCCGTTATAAGGAATATACCATAGTTCCCATAGTTTAGGGTCCTTAAGGTCATGCAGGATTTTGTCCATCAACAGTAGTATAGCTGTTGCTAAAGACTGTCGTTAAACTAACTTTGTATTATTACTACTGGGAAGTTTCTGCCTCTGTCTGGAGCAGTGCGTGTGAGGCTCGATGCACGTCCCGACGGATATTTCCCTGCTGACTCCCAAAGTTCCCAGCACTAGCAATCTTGCTGACCGAAGCCGGCGTACGGGACCCAACATCCTGCAAAAAAGCCATTGGTATAATTATACATTGGATCAAAGGGACCAGAACATGTAACTCCTGTGTACACCGTGTCCTCACGAACACATTGTGCAATGTCTTGAGCAACCGAGGCGCTGATCTCCTGGGCGCACAGCATTTTCAACGTGATGTTCAGAAGAAACTCGGATCGCAAGGGGGAATTTGCAGCCCAAGAAGCCCCGCCACCAACAGCAGCTACCAATCTTGATGTCAAGCTCGAGCTGTCTGCGCAATAGAGGACAAGAGCCAATAGGAATTGTTATTCGATTGCGAAGCGTCGAAGCATGTGCAAAACAACATGGTGTGTTTCGCCCGCAGCAGCACACCACAGCAGGATCATCCTAAGACCTTCAAATTTGGACTTTGAAGACTGCTCTATGCAGCCGCACGTAGCGGGATTGCACACCTCCGGTATGAAAGCTATATAACTATAACTGTAACTGCACACGTGGAAAGCACCAGGTTCGTATTAATGATCACGTTTGCATGCGCACTGCTTTGCAGTGTCGCGGCGGCAATCTCTCCGACCCCACGATGAGGGCAGCAGCACCTCTAGCAAAACTTATCATGAAACTAGTCGGCACTCTCATGAGGCTGACTTCGCCTTCGCATGCTTCTTCGACGGCTTAGTCGTCTTGGGCTTGTTGATAGCAATAGTGCGTTTGATCGTGCCTACAGCTTCCTCGTAGGCTTTCAGGGCCTGCTCTGCACTGTTGTTATAGACTGCCAGCTGGTCCGGGGTGACCTTTCCGATATGGGCTTGGAGGGCATTCACAGCATCCTTCATAGCAGCAATCGACGGCTCCACATCCTTGATGAGCGCCGAGGCAAAGTTAGCTGTCCTGGGCAAAACGGTTTCTGGTGAACATCGAAAAGAAAGCTATATGCCCAACACGGGAGTCATAGGTTTAGTATATATACATATATGTATACTAAAAAAATTATTTAGTGCAATCCTGACTTCGAGTCATACCTATACAATGGAACTTGCATATAGACATCTTCGTATAGAAGTAACCACATTTACAAATGTAAGCCCTAACATGATTCCCTGTTCCCTTGGTTTGACTGTCTACCGACATGCTGCTGGTTCTGAGGAACTATGCCATCGGTGCGGATGGTGGCTGCGGGCTTTGGCATCGGATTCATATAGGGAAACATAGAATAATTATGTAAGGTTATAGGTTAGAAGCTGCCCCCACCCTGTAATAGCGGCCATAAGGATTATATAGAATTAGATTAGGGCCCTATATTCCTATTATACCACTATTACAGGGTGGGGGCAGCTTCTAAGTTATAGGGGTTGATACATCGAAGCCCCACTGGGCTTTAAGCCTGAACACGAAAATTGTAATGCAATCCATCATGGTCCTCGGGACTTCTGATCCTGTGGGAAAGAGATATGTAGGCATTCGCACCGTATTATTACCCGGAAATGCTAGACCCGAATACTGATCTATGACTTCCCAGCATCAGCCGAAACCCGATACTCGGGTCTGAAGGGCATGTGCAAAACAATTCCACGTGTAAGGCTTATTCTAGACGCTCTTGGGTTTAGGAGTTTCGGCTCTTTGGGAGGTTTCAAGCATATAGTGTTGCGGTAGGTTCGACGGCTTCATGATCATGGTGATCAGGGTGGCGGCCACGGGTACATATGACACTGACGTGGACCGACAATCACCCTCAATCCTAAAGTCCTTAATCCCCAAACCATTGTATTATAAAGATCTAATTATAGTCTTTAAACCCAAAACCCTAAACCCCAAACGTAAATCCTCAAACCCCAAACCGCAAACTTAAGCCCCAAGGCCCCACCGAGGAATCAGGTCATAAACCCAGAGCTATAATAGGGTCTACGGTTCTTTAGGGTTTAGGGTCTACGGCCGAAAGTTCTTTTGGGGTTTAGGTGTCTAAGGTTCTTATATTAATTAGGATATACATCCGAATCCAAGGTATATTGGAATCGAGGCACACATTGCCCTGGATGCACTGCTCGTAGAGCGAGCCCGCGTCGACCACCGCCAAGGCACCCTTGGACACGAGATCCAGGGCTACCTTTTGCGGCGGTTTAGCCTTTGCCTTCGGATTGCCGTTCTTGCCCTTGCCCTTTCCTTTCGGATTCGAGGGCTCAGGTGTCGTTGTCGTGTTGTTTGCTCCAGGCGTCGGTGCAGTAACGCCCAAGAGCGCAGCCCTTAGTTAGGCATGCCTGGGGTAGATTGCCTAGATACATGCAGAGGTGCATTGTGATTTCGAAGTGACAAGGTTTGCAAGCACATAATGAAGCGAAGCACCCAACCTTGCCAGCTCCCTTCCCCGAGATATTGCCACCCATCTCGAAGATGTGCTCAGTCTCTGAGTCTTCCTCTTCTGTCTCGATCTTACCATCAAATACTCGAAGCAGCTGCCACTCCTGTGCTAGAGTTTGGAACATTATGCAGCTGGTTTTGTAGGGCCGGCTAGTCACTATGGTCTAATAATAGACTATAGTATTATGTAATGTTAGTTATTCTGGTGTGTATATATATATATATATATATATTTACGTATAGCTAAAATGGTCGAGGGTCTTCTTTGTCTGGAACATCGGGGTGCAGCATCCAATGCTTGCCAGTGCAATTCGGATCCAACTCCTTTTTAGAGGTCTTGATCTGAAGGGCCGTCGATTCGCCGTGCCTCAGTACAACCGCATCGTGTAATGACGTTTATTGGATGAAATCATCATGACGTCTACATAGCATGAGGTCCGGGATTCAAGGCAAGGGACTTTTTGACCAGATCTTCGAAAGTGATCCAAATGAACTTGCCCCTTCGCCGATTTGCATTCTTTCGACGAGCATTAAGCACGATGCTCGACTCCAGCCAATTTTCTCCGGCTGACACGAAAACTTCAAAGAGATGGCGCAAGACATGTCGTTGGCCTAAGTTTTTGCAAGTTCTCGTCTCATGCCAATACGTATTGAATGTCGACTTGTGCCTAGAAAGTACGTATAGTGTAAGCGCCTGACGAGGCCGACCATCCGGGTGGAATGCCTTGCACCACACTTCGGGAGGCACGTCTGGATGACCTGGGTACTTGTAGGTAATATATAGTAAGACATATATTTAGATACATATATATTTTCTCTTTTTATAATGGTTTAAGAAGAAGGTTTAGTTTTAAGAAGAATTAACATAAAAAGTGAATATATAGATATGTATATATAAATATAAATAAGTTTATGATTACATGTTATTATACAAACCTTTAAAGAGATCGAGAAAGCTAGAGAGTTAGAGAGATGTGTTGGGTTGGGTTGGGTTGGGCTGGGTGGGTTGGCCTGCTGGGATAGTATCTTAGTACATTCATTGGCTCAGGACAAGTTGCGCAAGCTTCGGTTGTATCGCATCCAGTCTGCATGCGCTTCCCTCTTCAAGCGCTCTTTCTCCTCTCGTGCTGCCCTTTCCTCTGGCGTCTCCTCCTCTTCTTCCTCCTCTGCATTCGGAGCTGCCGCTGCAGGGGCCACGGGTGTTGCTTTCGGATTCGGCGCTGATGAACCCGGAACTGGTGCTGCAGGGGCCACGGGTGTTGCTTTCGGATTCGGCGCTGATGAACCCGGCACTGGTGGTGCAGGGGCCACGGGTGTTGCTTTCGGATTCGGCGTTGATGCATCCGGCACTGTTGATGCAGGGGCCACGGGTGTTGCTTTCGGATTCGGCGCTGATGAACCAGGAACTGGTGATGCAGGGGCCACGGGTGTTGCTTTCGGATTCGGCGTTGATGCATCCGGAGCTGTTGATGCAGGGGCCACGGGTGTTGCTTTCGGATTCGGCGCTGATGAATCCGGAACTGTTGCTGCACGGGTCAGGGGTGTTGCCTTCGGAGTCGGCGGTGATGCATCCGGAACTGTTGCTGCAGGGGTGACGGGTGTAGCTTTCGGATTCGGCGCTGATGAATCCGGAACTGTTGCTGCAGGGGCCAAGGGTGTTGCGTTCGGCGCTGATGCATCCGGAACTGTTGCTGCAGGGGCGTCGGGCACTGCTTTTGGCTGCGCAAAGGTTACCCTGGATGCTGGCGGAACTGATCTGACACCCAAAATTGGGGGAGCTTTGGGTGCTGCCTTGGGACCTGTTGGGGTATCCCCAACTGTTGTTGCAGCGGGTGCTGCCGTCGGAGCTGTTGCAATTGGGTTGGCCGGAACTGACGTGGCATTCGGAGCTGTTGCTGGCGATGTCTCACCGAAAAGCTGTGCCATTCCTTCCTTGGTCAGCAAGCCGAATGTCTTTGAGCTGGGTGCTACGGAAGCCTTTGGTCGGGCCGTGTGTGTTTCAATGTCCGTTGTCGCTGGTCGTCTCAGCAAAGTGTGGACGGTTTCTGGATTCAAACTGGCACTTGTGCTGCCGTTTTGTGCTAGCAGCATCTGCAGCATCTGTTGCACAGCACCAAGTTGCGCTTCGAGCTCTTGGACTCGGGTGTCGCCGGCTGTTGCGGTCGTCGACGGAGTCGGTGCCGGTGCTGGGGGTGGCGTGGTATCCGGAGGTGGGTTGGCTGGAGGCGGGGTTGGTGGGGCACCCCCCGCATCAGCATCATCACCCTCGCCAAAAACCTGACTCTCCAGCTCCTTTAGGATTTCATCATCATCATCCGCACACTCGTGTTCATCATCCATAGCACTCTGGTTGTCACCAGGCAGCGACTCAGGCAAAGTTTCAAGGGAGCCCCCATCCGAAATGAGAAGACCAGCTCGAGCTCTATCAGACCCAATCTGCGTAGGCTCAGCCGCATCCATGCATGCGGCACCACAGAACATCATACCGTCCTGAACCCACATGGTACAATCACAAGGAAACAAGTTACATATATATATATATATACATGCATGTATATAATAAATATATACATACATTATAACTCGAATGATACAGTGTACATATATATATATATATATGTATGACAACTTATTTTTCCAGATCTCAATATAGGGAAACAGATATTTATACCTAATATAATATAAGCAACTGCACACTCTCCTTCTCCACAATGTCACTCGCCTTGAATAGCTCCCAGCACATACAGCACTGGACGCTCTGAGGCTCCTCGGTGTCGTCATCGACAGTATATAATCTGTATGAGATTAGAATCGAAGGGTTTACGGTTTATGTAGGGCGTCTGGTGCTTGAGGGTACAGGGTTTAGGTTTAGGTTAGGAGGGGATTTATTGTTTAGGGTATGTGGCGCTTGGGTTTTGCGGGTAGTTTGGGTTTTTGTTTGTGAGGGGGTTTAGGGTTTGCGCTGTCTTGATCGCTATATATATATATGTATATAATATAACTATATATAGAGTGTTTACAACTCGAATTATAAACGGAGGTTCAAGTGGGATTCTCGTGATGGGGCCCCTGATTTCGAAGCCCTGACAATCGATGGTTAACCCCGCACCCGGACTCAATGATTGTGAATGTCCAGTTGGAGAACGATAACAGTGAAATCCTCAAGCTCTGATTCCACACACAAAAACCCTCTAACCCGAAACTCCCCAAGCCCTCAAACCTTGCAGAAGCAACCCCTCCGAGCAAAGTCCTGGATCAAGCTAGAACACACACACACACACACCCTGCAAAACCTCATGGAACCCTAAACCCTAAACCCTAAACCCCTAAACCCCTAAACCCCTAAAACCCTAAACCCCTAAACCCCTAAACCCCTAAACCCCTAAACCCCTAACCCCTAAACCCCTAAACCCCTAAACCCCTAAACCCCTAAACCGGGAAATGCATTGCAAGGCACAGCTCCGGCGGCCGCAGCTGCACTATTGGCCACATCATCATGAGGTTGTAGACTCTCGGATGAACCTCCTGCAGTGCTTTCAGTTTAGAGGTTATTTAGATCCTAGGGTTATCATGAAATTAATAACATAGCCGATACTTCAGCGAGCTTGGGCCTCCTGAGATGTGTAGATTGGCAATGCCATCCAGAACTTCTGTGTTGATCGTAGACTGCGTGTCCGTGTGCCGTGGGGCCGAAGGCTTCTCTGAGGATGTTGCACCGAAGCTAGGCAAACGGGGCAAGCTGTCGGTGCTCGGGAGGGAAGCAATCGATCTGTACCGCTTGTTTAAGGGCTCCTTCAGGGGTGTCGATATAGGGGTTGCAGGAGCCGCCTTAGCCAGGGCTGGGGTCGCAGGCTCCGCTTCTGGAAGCACCTGGGGAGGGACCCCATGTGATCGTGATGGGGTCGCCAAAGGTCGGGAGGCCTTTGCGGCAGGGGCTACTCCACCATACATCGACATGGCATTCTTCACCATATCTTGAACGTCTTTTGGAATCTTCGCAGGTTCCTTCACACGTTTCGGCATGGTCGCCGAACCGAGGCGATAAAGCCCAGGGCCTTTGATCAAAGAGTGCCTGCTGTTACGTACACAAATTCGCTTCACACATCTAGCACTGTATTTACATTTCTTGTTGTTGACAATAACCAAAGCTGTCATGCTGACTCGTCTCGCTGCACGATCGTAGAAGACATCGGCTCATCACAGCCAGAAGACAATATTCTTTACCCCATTGCATCAGAAAGAGCTCGGACAGATCCGGATCACAAGCGCGAGCAACGGTTGTGCACGCTATATCGTACAGCTGCTGCTAGATCATACCAAATTCACGCAAACTCACGCAAACTCACGCGAGGACTTCTCTGAAGCGTCCTTTCATGTTGAAACTCACGCAAACTCACGCAAACTCACGCGAACTCACGCGCTATAGGTACCCAACCCCAACCCAGCTATAGAACACCCACTGTCACATGGCACTTTGTAGTCCAAATGTGGGATCACATATTGCAGCTGCACGGACCAGGATGCCGTCTGGGCGCTATGTATCCCGCTGCACTTGCTGCGACCAGCTCCAATCACCACGGCTGCAATTTATGAGCCAACATAAAGACTTCAATCAGGTCGATGTGTGTGTGGTTTAAGGAGCTTATGGATGACAGGGTCGGTAAACAGATATAACAGCACCCGGGACGGAGCGAACCGATTGTTTATGGAGGCTAAGGAGACTAGGGTTTAGGGCTTAAAGCTTGGAGCTTCGCTGCTTTATACAGGGTGTAGGTTTAGAGTGCAAGTTTTAGGGTGTAGGTTATATGGTATTTATAAAACTAGTTTATAATTGTTGGGACAACCACATTCCTATAATAAGAGCGTAAGCAGACAGTGATGCGAGTGGCCGCTGTGTGATGAGGAGCTCAGCACAGCATTGTCGAATTTGTGCGCCCAAAGAGCGGGTGGTACTAAAAGGTATCGTTGCAACACCTGACGTAAACACTTGTTGGGATTGCTGCTGTGTACGTATACTATATAGTCAGACATCTATATAGATAGGGGCGGCAAGGCCTCTCCAAACAGAAGCAACAGTGCCAACAGTACCGAAGGATCTCTAAGCAGAAGCGACCGTGCCAATAAAGATGTTGCAGCTAAGGTTTGGAGCATTACACAAACATTGGAGGTGTGGTGTGCCTTGAGTATTCGGAATTCAGGGCATATGCATTATACTCTCCAAGTCGGGAAGGGGAGAGCGGGGCTACCTGGATCAGTATCTAAACCGGATAGCTAATGGCTTAATAAGCAAGCCGCAACCTTTCCATCGAATTTCTTCCAAGCCACATAACCCCAACCCCGGCCACAAAAGCTTCCGGAGATGCTTATGGTAGGACGACTATGCATGCTAGCTGCCATCCATGAATTCTCTGTATCTACTTTGGGATGTATCCTGAATCATATTTGTAATACACCGATATTTATAAGTAAGGCCCGATTTATACTTGCAGCATATATACAATATACACATCTGACGGCATGTAGTAAGCAACCCGCCAAGGCAAAGACCTGATGCCTCATGGTATGATAAAGCGCTATATATAGTCAAAGCTACTTGGAGTGGCAGGGGACTTAGTAAGTAGGTTATAAGTAGAGTTAAAGGTACCCTACATGGAGTTACCCTATATATATATATAATAAACGACTTACTAAGTCCCTTGCCCCTCCAAGTAAGTAATGCCTACTCTCGTCGGATCGCAAGTTCTAGTTGATTAAGCTTCAAACCCCCCTACCCTACAAAGGCACGTCCTTCAACGGAAGCTATATATAGTCAAAGCTACTTGGAGTGGCAGGGGACTTAGTAAGTAGGTTATAAGTAGAGTTAAATGTACCCTAAATGGAGTTACCTTATATATATATAATAAACGACTTACTAAGTCCCCTGCCCCTCCAAGTAAGTAATGCCTACTCTCGTCGGATTGCAAGTTCTAGTTGATTAAGCTTCAAACCCCTCTACCCTACAAAGGCACGTCCTTCAACGGAGTCCAAGAACCCCTGTGAGCTTCCAAAATCAGGAAAATGCGCACATCGCCCAGCTCAGCCTCGGCCCACGATCCTGGCGACTCCTCGGATTGCATTGGGGTCTAGGGTTTAGGGTTTGTGCTTAAGGGCTTATGGTTTGCTTCCAAGGGTCTACATCCTTTACGGCAGCGGATACCGCATCCACGTCCAAGCGGAAGCCATCAGCTGCCTGCATATTGTTTGCTTTCATCTAGACAAATTGGGTTTGGGTGCATGGGTGCTATCCCCTCTACGTATACGAATAATTACATAGGCTCCCCAAATCGGCCCAAATCTTTTGAACATAACCAAACAGGCCCACTGGGAGCGAGCATCATAGTACTACGGTTGATGATATAAATCCTGCATGACCCATAATAAGGAATATACCATAATTCCCATAGTTTAGGGTCCTTAAGGTAATGCAGGATTTATATCATCAACCGTAGCACTAGTAATAGTACTAGTGCTAGCTCGCTAGTTCTAGCACGACTACGACGACGACGACTACGACGACTACTACAACTACTAGAAAACGCTGCTCGTCGAAAGAGAACAGTAAGACACCAGTTGCAAAAGCAAACCGGGAATAAGTTTCCCTTTGACCGCCGCCATTTTCCCAGGCCGCACAAACGGGCTGATGCTCATAATGATCGATTTGATTTCGCTCCAAACCACTTCACGACGAGAAATCACAGCAAGAAAGCGGGTGCTTAAGCAAGGGCTTGATTTCGCTCCAAACGAGAAATCACAGCAGGAAAGTGGGTGCTTAAGCACGGGCTTGATTTCGCCCCATACTGCTTCATGACGAGAAATCACAGCAAGAAAATGGGTGCTTAAGCAAGGGCTAAACAACACTGGTCCTCGAACGATAACAGCAAGAAGGCGGTTGCAACAGCAAGGGCTGAACAAAAACACTTAGCAACAAGTGGCTTCAAAAGCAAGGGCTGAAAAACACTTAAGTCCCGATGCCAAGGTTCCAAGAACACAATCGCCGAACTAAATCGCGACCCTAAGCTTCGAAGCTACCGGGTTCTCCGCCACTAGGGGCATGCATATATAGCTCGCACACTTACAAAGGTCCCGATGATCGCGACGAAATCTATACATGCGCAAGATTCAAAACTAGTCGCTTTCGCAATTTCTTCACAGATTGCGGTGCCGCACATGCCAGATAATGCCTCAGCATGCTCGTTTTGGATGCCCCACCAGGCTGAGCTTGATCTCAAATTTCAAGATCAGGTCGTCGCATACATGTGTATAAAGCTTATCGCCCTATGGCTTTTGGGTTGAGTGGGATGCACATTGGTATTTATGTATGGGTCATTGGGTCCTCTCCCGGCTCCCCCTTCCACCTGCCCTCGCCCTGGACAGAAATGTGTGTGCCTCCTCGTGTAGCTTCTCCAAGTGAAGAGTTGCAACCGCTTCTGCAAAGCCAGCAGGGTATTCTTGCGTAGATCGCAGTGCAGGATTGATACCAGTCCTCAGTTCATAAATTTCTTGACACTCTGCAATTTATCAAGGGATGTCAAACTTGAAACTTGTTAACTCCCAACACCGGATTGCTGAGCACCAAGCACAGCAGTAGAGCCGTCAGTCCTTCTGACTCGCTTCACCACTGTTTTCGCTGTGTCTTTGAACCGGTCACGCTGGGCTGCAGAAAGCTTGTTCTTCAGCTTGGGAATGGGCTTCCTGAAGCAAAAACCCTATATGATATAGTTGTATATAACTCATGCAAAGTACTGGGGTCGTTGGCTGAGAGCCTGGCCATGTTCCGAAGGCCAGAGATGGTTTAGGATTGCTGTGACCGTAGAGCCCCATCCAACTGAGATGTCCGTGTGGCAGCAAGGTGGCAAAAAACAGCCAGGCATCAGGAAATTATCTCAATATTGCAGGCAGGGGTCAAAGAGGTGGATAGCCATCTAGGAAGCTTCCCGCAGATGCTCAGGACTTGCTGTAAGAAGAAGAAATATGGAAAATGCTTGTGTGCACTCGATAAAGGTTGTTCCACACAACTCCATGCCCCTCTTACCGTCGCAATGAAAAGTAGGATCGCGAAGCGCGTGTTCACGACATTGGATCGCCGAACACCTGAGCGACAATCTAGAACGTTGAATATTGATCAGATGAGATCTATATTTTGCTTCGGTTGCTCTTTGATTATGAATTCGCTAGGCACAGAAGAGGCACTTGGCAACCATTGGTTGCCCAGCGGACACTCCGCGGAGCGACCGTGTGCTGAGGAGCTCATAAAGACTTGGTTGGAGCAGGGATTCCCACCCCACAGTAAGCCGCCCTGTTTCAAGAGGAGGCCATACTTCAGCAAACACAACCACCCACGTGTCGTGGTAATGTCCATAGCATCTTTGTCCATTTCGATATCGTAGCGAGACCTCGGTCAACAATTGGGCAACCACAATGGCCGAATCCACTTATGACATATGCTCTAGTACGTGCTTCGAGATTGCAAGTTTGCTTCGTGGTGTAAGCTGCAGACGCCTTGTGTCCACGCTCACCTTATTACTAAGATCGTCATCGCTGCAGCAACTGCTTCATTTGCTCACCGCATGATTCGTTTGGGCACCCGGCTGAACTGAGTCCAAATACGGGCTTTTCCAGCAAAAACTTCCAGGAGTACCAGATCCTCACAATCCGAAGGCCACAGGTGATTATACGACTAATGCTCATTATTAAATGTCCTGAAGAAACCGTGTGATTTGCTCAGAACCTGGCCCTGGTGCAGCCTTCTGCGCCGGTGTCTGCGATCGTGGCGACGTAGTGGCACATCTGGAGCCTCGGCTTCGCAACTATGTATGGCAAACGATATTTCTGTCATGGATCACACGTATGCAAAATCTGTGTGCTAGACAAGACACACTATAGGAGGGACACCCAGTATCATAAGAAGCACAGAAGCCCGGCTGCTTAACTGAAGAGGGTGTATGGCGTCCATTGGCCAACGTGCTTGGCCCGAGCAAAAAGCCCGGGACGAGGGTTTCAGAGTCCAGTTCGGTAGTATGCATTGCAAACCCGATGATGAGATCATACTGAGTCCTGCAAATGATTAAGTATATAACATTGCACGAGTTATGCATCAAAAACACCAGAATCTGTGAGCCGCTGCCTTCATCACTTGCACCTTTGCACGCAAGAGAGCACATAAACAAGATAGCCGAAGAGCTGCGTGAGTCTGACGGCACAGACCTGATTTTGCACGCCAGCTCGAGAACGAGAATATGTCCCGGGCCGGCATCCCGCTCGGCATCGGAAATCCTACACCCCTTTACAGCTGATCAGACGCATGAAGCTTGATAGCATGTGGATGTTTTTCGCACATCCTCAAACCCGCCCGTGGAGCGAAAAAGTTTCAAGCCCCAGCAGGAGCCATCATCATGGGAAGCACCTCCGGTGCATTAGGAAAGACCTCCTTCCAGCGACGAATAAGCTCGGCTTCAGTTGAGATAGCCGGCTCTACCTCTTTCTGCACCGAACAGATCGCAGCGATCTCCCAACCGAAAGCCATGCCAAACTTGGCCCAGGTGATATTCATCCCTGACGTATTGGGAAAGACCTGGTCAGACAATCAGAACTGGTCATGTGGGATCTAGATTGTATAGCTCGATTTCGAAGGTATGGTTTAAACTGACCTGCGCCTTCAAACCCAGCCGTTTGCGAACCAAAGCAGGAAGCCCTCCGGGCGGAGTTTTGGGGACATAGTACAGCTTCTGCGCCCCGGCAACCACCCCGACAGAGCTCGCACCGCACGACTTCGCCGGAATCGTATAGCTCCTTATGACAAGAACAAGCGAACAGAGTTCCTCGACAATAATCCCACCGCAAAAACATGTGAACTGTCTATGAACCCGAGGCACTTCTGCTGCTGTTCCTTTACGGAGGGCGCTGGCATTCCAGCGTCGAATGCGGGCTGCAGGCGGTCCATTAGGGAGCCGATGGTGGCATCCTGGAAATTTGGAATTTTGCGGTTATTATTCGAATATAAGTTTCTTGGCATGTTCAGAGGTCCTGGGCCTTCTTCTTCTTGGCAGGGTTCTCCTCAGGAGCATGCGGAGCCTCCCAAAATTTCGGTTGTAAGCAGCTGTGCGTGTGACCAGCTCTTTCACGTGAGACCGGGGAGAGAATAAGAGAGAGAGAGAGAGAGAGAGAGAGAAAGAGAGAACGGGAACCCTAAGGGTCCAAGTATATAATAATCATATACTCTCTTAAATATTAAGCTACATAACTACTATCCTAAACCCAAGTACCTGATTATTGGGTCCTTTGGACCCTTAGGGGAAGAAACAAAAGCAAAAATACATAGGACATGTACAGCGGAAGAGCATAAGAATAAGAGACCTAAACATGAACTATTCAACAAGAAGTATTTAATACATATATCTTCTTATTTAGGGGTTAGGGTTGAAGGTTTTGGTGTGGGTATATTATGAACTTGTCTAGAAGTTTTGTTTCTGTGGCCGCTCTAGAACCGAGAACGACTGCACGGCATTGGTTGAACCAGCCTCTGGGTCGAGTGCATCTGCCTCCGTCGTCGCACCGCCCTGACAAGTGCTTGTAACAACGTCTTCGGGACTTCTGGATGGGTCTATGATAAATCGTTTACACATCTAGAAACGTCTGGGCTTGGGGTTCGATGCTTCGGGTTCTCAAGGCTTGGCTGGTTTTGCAATTCGGACCCTGCCTCGGGAGCTGCTGCAGCTGCAGGCACTTTGCGTTTGCTCTGGGTTTTTGCTGCTTTCGCTGCCGCTTTCTCGAGAGCAGCTGCCGCTGCTTTTGCTTTCGCTTGGCCTTACTATGCCGAGAATTTGGAACAAGAGCAGACTGTGTAATTTGGTGCCACTACCCAAATACAAACTAAGCTCAGCTCATTTGGCAAGCGCTTTCTGGGCTTTCTCTTCTTTGCTCGCAGCCTTTACCCCCTGCTGTTCCAGGAGCAGGGAAGCCTGAGCCTCCATCTCATCAGCATCCTGGAACTGGGCAGCAATGCCGGGTGGCATCACCGCTGTCGACGGCAGCAGTGGTTTGGAGTCCTGTGCTTGGAGGCCCTTTTGACTTAGTAAGTAGGGTTAGTAAGGTGGGTTATGGGGATTATAATGGGGCTTCTAGGGGGTACTAAGTAGACTTACTAAGTCAAAAGGGCCTCCAAGTGGGCCATGTGGGATTCGAAAGATCGGTTGTGGGGCTGGTTACATCGAAGGGATCCTAATATATAGGCTACCTACCTACCTATAGTAGTAGAAGCCAGAAAGTCGGAACATCATTCTCCTCATGCCCTTAAGGTTTTAAGGTAGAAGGGATCCTAGCACTAATCCTCCTAAAGCCATGTTCCAACTTTCTGGCTTCTACTATAGCTGTAGATCGTATCTATCGAGTCTATCTATCTATCTATAGAGTCGATATCGAAAAGACTTGTTATACATACATATATATATATATATATATATATATGTAGGCCCGTAAGCAAAACTTAAACATATTTATCTATTTGAAGCCCTGCCCGGATCCTATCGAAATAGCCCCTAAATACCTAATGCACTTATCAACGTGCTGGAGTTGCTATACCTGACTTGCATATATATGAATATGAATGATCCGAGGTTGGAATGTAGGGATACGCTCCACATGTTATTGGTGTATATTATAAAGTATTGTAATTATGGGCTCCAAGCAAAAATAATGTACGATTTAGAATAAGCCCTGCCTAAGCCTTATCATCGCAGCCGTCTAAATACCCAAAGACCAACCCTCCTATATCAGTGGGTGACAGAAACCACCAGGATGTCCCGAAGCGCTGGTCCGCACTTCTCAGATCGCTCGACCTGTGCCCAAAGTAAACGTGGGATTTCTTGCACATCCACACTGACCAACTGGCCTCATCCAACTCTTCTTTCGTAGCTTCCTGGCCCGGACCCCGTCCCGAAGCTCGTGACAAACCGAAGAATTGGGATTGAAGCGCACGTGCCCTACCTCGTCGTAGTTGTCGGCTGCCTCTGCATCCTTCTCCGTATCCTCAATAAACTTATAAAGATCGCATAAGGGTTTCCTTGCAGCACTGTCGTCCTAGCCGAGGCACTGGCCGGTGCTGCAGCTGGAAGCGATTCCGCAGATGTCGCTCTGGAAGTGCCCTGGCGAATTGTACCGTAGGTATCCATAGGGTATTGGGTCCAACAGGCCTCGGATGGCTCACTCGAGGGCGTCTCTTCCTACCAAGCACCACGTTGTTTACTCAGCAATTGATATCGATGTGTTGAAACATCGAAAGCAGCAGGCAGGCCTCCCGCTCAGCAGTCACGGGCATACCCTGTCATGATTACGTACCACAGGGATCTGTGCATTATAATTAGCAGCACGTGTGTAAGCCGTTTGAAGACTTGCCTCGTCACTGTCTCCCTCCGTGTCATCCCCCTGAGCGCATGAAGTGCATGGGGACGCCAACTTGAAACAAGCGGATGCGCCTGCTCATCAAAGCCTGGCAGAGTGACGATAAGGTCCTTGAGGGCTTGAATCTCGCCACTCCTGCAAGATCATGCTGTATGTAGTATTTTGCAATATACAGATGCATCCCATATCCCAGCAACTTTGCAATAT
>CAJNDT010006067.1:169459-412120 GCA_905221615.1 Symbiodinium sp. CCMP2592 | reverse complement strand
GCAACAGCACTGCTCACGCTGCGGGGCAGCGTCAATCCGCACCGGAAAAGGAGGCCCTCACCGATCTCATGATTGCAAGGCACCTGGTTGCCCTCAATACATGGTCAGGTCCGAAAAGACAGGCGTTCACCTTCGAGCATCAGGGGTGTCGCACCCAGATTGATTATGTGTTTGTAAGGAGGCACCAGGTTACCAGTAGGATGAGGTTGTGCAAGCCTTTGCAGGCATTCCCCGTCACTGCGTGGCGCCATTCAGGGTTGCATAGGCCGCTTGCTGTTGCTCTTGACTACCGTTGGCAACCCCAAGCTCACACCTGTGCATGTCGAAGGGTGAATGTTGACGCCCTGGCCATTGCTGTGCAAAAGTGCTTACCCCAGCTGCAAGCCTTCAGGGAGGACGTGCAGCAGGCACTACAGCACCGAGTGATCACTAGCACTCAGGACCTACATCAAGTGCTGTATGACTGCAGTGTGCTGCACTTCCCAGCGGTTCCGGTTAGGCGTGAGTACCCTCATCAACATGAGGAGGTACAGCAGATTGTAAGCAACAGGTGGAGACACCTGCAATTGGGCAGGATGTTTCGGCGACAGGCAGCCGATAGTTTGGCAAGCGCATGGAAAGCCTGGCATCACTTTGCCAGGTTTCGGGCACTGCGGCGTGAGGCCAACCGGGCGTCGAGGCAGGCTCGCAAGCAACGATTCGAGCATCTTCTGCAGGAGGCTGAGAAACAGGCTTCCCAAAACAATACTCACAAGCTGTATGCCATTATCAGACAACTTGCACCGAAGCAGCCTTACCGCAGGGTCAAGATCTACGGGGTGGCAGGCGAAATCCTGAGCAGGGAAGCTGAAGCGGATCGGCTCCGTGAACACTTTCAGAGCATCTTCCAAGGCAGTGCTGAGCCGTGGACTCATGCCTGTGATGAGCACGTCGAGCCGCCCACACTGGAGGCCGTCCAATGGGCTCTAGAACAAACGCCACTACGGAAAGCGGTCCCGCCGCACTTCGCGCCAGGTGCGGCATGGCGTGCAGCGGCCACTATCCTAGCGCCGTATGTGCACAAGACTGTCCAGACCATCTGGAGCGGTGCGAGGGTGCCGCAGCACTGGAAGGACGGCTGGCTCGTACTACAGCGCAAGCCCAACAAGCCAGGCCGTGGCCCTGGCGATTTCCGTCCTTTGTGCCTTCAGGATCCATGCGGTAAAGCGGTTGTTAAGTTACTGGCGTGCAACATCAAAGACACGGTGAAGGCATATGCATCTAGGTGCCCGCAACATGCGTACCTTTCTCAGAGGTCCACTGAAACAGCTTTGTTGTGTGTCTTTGCCAGATGCCGCCGTATCAGACATCTCACACAGCAGGCTGGCAATAGCATTTTCGCACGCAGATCCGGACAAACTACCGCATCATTTACCGGAGGATATGTGTTGTCCCTCGACATGTCGATGGCATTCGACGCGGTACCCAGAGCTATGGTGCGTGACTCATTGTTGGCAGCGGGGGTAGGAGGACGAGATGTGCAAATAATCATGGCATGGCTTACCGAGTCCACCTATCACTTGCAACATGCTCACATTAACCTTAAAATCATGACTGAACGTGGCATCAGACAGGGATGTGTTTTATCCCCACTGATTTGGACTTGCTTCACATGTTATGTTGCGTACCAATTGGAACCATTGATTTCTCTTGAGGACCTTCAAATGTACGCTGATGATTTCCTGTTGAGCAGAATCTTTCATACGAAGCAGCAGTTCCTTGAAGCTTTGCGGACCATCCCAAAATTTCTTTCCAAACTTGCCTCTTTTGGTCTTAAGGTCAATGTGGGTAAAACTGCCCTTCTCATACGCATGGCACACCACGAAGGGCGCAGGTTGCTTGATCAGCATATGCACACAACGGCCAAAGGCACATACTTGAGCTGGCTGCAGGACACACCGCTCCATATTCCAGTCAAGAAGACACATGTGTACTTAGGCTGTGTCATTTCCCTTTACGACTTTGAAAGCCTTACGGTGAACCATCGCATGGAGTCGGCTAAGAATCAATTCTCAAGGCTGCGGAGTGTCTTGACATCCACCAGATGTCTGAGCCTCAAACGGCGTGCACGCATTTGGCGCACATGTATTTGGACCACCCTGGTCTACGGCTGGACATGTTGTGGTTGCTCCAGCTACGTGTTGTCCAAGGTGCTGGGGCTCGTGAACACGCAGCTCCGTCCGGTAGCCAGGTCCCCCAGACATATCACACAGACCAGTAATCAGGAGGTATATGCTATGCTGGGTATGCCGGACCCGGTTGAGCTCCTTAAACAGGTCCTTGACAATCTTCGGAGTCGCCTGGCCCTCGCCATTGGTACGCCAGACACTGTCATGCAGAGCCCTGCACTGCAGGAGCAGGCCGGTTGGGCGCGTGAGCAACTGCAGGATGCAACCAAAGGTTGTCGTAGGCTTGAGCGTATCCTCCCGACTGAAGGTGTTGCGTGCCCTGAGTGCGGTATTTATTTTGATTGCGAGACGTCCATGCGTAAGCATAAATCACGTAAGCACCCAGTAACTGTTACCGCTCCTCCCATAGACCTCAGCACACTCTCTCGCCATGACTTTTGCGTAGATGGGATGCCAATCTGCAGAGGATGCAACAAGAGGTTCCACCACTTCAGAACATTGCTGAAACATGTGGAATATGATAGATGCCCTGCTCTTCGTGCGCTTTTGCAGCCAAAGGCAGAGACACCTCACAGTCATGTGCAAGCGTCAGTTGAGACTGCTGCCACTGCCGTCGGTACGCCCAATCAAGTGCTGGAGCCTGAACCTGTGGCTCAAAGAGTGTCGCTACTTACAGATATCGCAGCCGGTGGGGTGCATACACTGCTCGACAATTTGCGTACGACCCCTGACCTTAGGGTCGAGCTTACCTCGCGTTGCTGCTTCTGTAGGCAATGGTTCTCAGACTCCAGACACATCAAACTCCATCTCAAGCAGTCTCATAAAGCCCTCTTCGAAGCACATCAAGAGCAAGCCTTGGCCGACTGCCGCGGCCTCACAGGTGCCATCAGTAGTCCGTGTGAGTTCTGTGAACAGCCGTTCACCAAAAAGCCGCGTCATGCTGTAGGATGCCCGGTGCTGTTTCAGGTTGCCCTTGCCTGCAGAGCACATGACGGAACTCACCAAGGAGGGGGTCGCCTCACTCTTCGGGGCTGTATTGCCAGCAGTGAGCATGAACGGGGCTCTAGCGGGCCAACTGGGAGCTCAGGCGACCCAGCTTCAGGATCGCAGGCCGCCGGCAACACCGCAGTCAGGTCGAGCACAGGGGTCACAGGATGTTTCGAAAAAGCCGGAGAGACCAGCCAAGTTCCAGAGGCAGCATGCAGGGATGGACAACGGGAAGGGCAAGGGCAAACACCAAAAGGCCAAAAGGCTGCGAGAGACCTCAGGAGTTTCTTCGGCGCCAGATCCGGAGGGCTCCCTGATACCACTCCTTGCTCAACTCTGCCTGAGACACGAGGACTCCATCAAGATTCTTCAGGTGGATCGTGCATACACCATGATTTTCAAAACCAAGGGCGAGGAGACCATGCTGGTGACCATCAACGCTCTCTCGGTCAAGTGGAAAGAGCTTCAGGCTGCGGGGCAGACGGAGTGTTCCAAGCGCATGGCTCTTTTCAAAGGGGTTCTCCTCGAGCTTCAGACCAGAGCAAAGGCACTCCTGGAGGTGGAGGCCAAGGTGCAGTTGCTAGTGCAGTACAATTGGCTCACCAGGCCGGAGGGTCGGGAGCCAGCTTGGATGCCGTTGGTATGGAGTGTTGCACAGCAAAAGGAGATACCCTGCCCGGAAGTCGGCCCATTGTCACATTCGGATGCTATGAAGGCCATCGAGACACTGCTGGAGCTAGCCTCGGAGCAGATTGTGCAGCGTTTTCATCCCACGAGACAGCTTGCGGAGGAATACACCGGAGAGGTCTTGGAATTCAAACTGGAAACCAGTCTGAAAGGGGATGCAGCGATGAAGGTCCACGAGGCTTTGGAGCAATTATGCAGTTCAGCCATTTGGATGCTGGTGGGAGCTCGCCTACGTCCGCAAGGGTTGAAGCGGGACCCGCTTGCGCGCAAACTCCAGGAGCTGCTATCCAGAGAGTGTTGTCCTTAAAACTTTGCAATCCCGGCAATCACTGTTACCAAAACGCGTTCGTCATGTCGTGGTTGTGGTCCATTTTGCACGCATACACTCGTGAGGTCGGGGATGTCGTCGATGACCGATTAGGCCGTTGCGCCCACCTTGTGCAAGCACTATTGTCAGGAAACTGTGATCGCCTTACGAAGGTCTTCGCTTGGAGTGCTATCATGCAACAATGGCCACGCCCTCAACAACAACATGACATCGGCGAATTTGCCATGCATGCTTTGCCGAAGCTTCGTACACACATGATGCGAGGTGAGTGGTATGCCAGAGTGAGAGATGGGATTCCCGGGATCCCGGAAGGCCACGAAGTTGACAGGGGACCATTGCATCAGCCCATCACGATGTCTATACCGGAGGATGCGTGCAACCTGCAACAATGCATCGAGGCTTGGTGCCAACAAGAAGATGTTCACGGTTTGGGGTTTGCCTCGCCCTTAATCCTTGTGCAACTTGGTCGCTTCCGACAGCGATCACACCGACATGTGCATAAGCTTAAAAGGGCCATTGAGCTTGATGGGGTCATTAGTGTGCCGGTTTTTGTCGATGGGCATAGCCTTACGTTAACTTGTGCACAATACCGTGTCATTGCTGGTACATTCCATATCGGCAACACCCCGGCATCAGGCCATTACCGCGCCCTCTTGAGTGAGGCAGGTGACGTGCCGGGTCAGGACAACCAAGGGGTGCCTCTGCGTGTACTCGAGAACGCATTCGAAACTGATGATGGCCGCATCCCACGCAAGCTTGAGCAAACTGAGCATCACTTGATTCTTACCAACATGTATCTCGTGTGGCTGCTCAAACAATGACACTCATTGAGCTGCAATTCTGATGATGCGTTGAGGCTAGGTTTCCTTAACTGTTTAACCAACGTTTTCACTGGCGGCATGCAGCTGTCCGCAGCGGTGCCAGGGACGCTCGCAGTCATACGTGACGGAGCATTGTCGTAGGATGAGATTGCCCTTGTTTTGGGTTCACTGATGGTGCTCTTTGTTCTTCGGGGGCTTGGTGTGTGTTGGGGTTTTGCGGTTTTCGGCTTTGGTTTCTGCTCGCATCGTGATCTCAAACATGGGCTTTGCCACCAATCGAGTGGCCGGGATTACTCCTGCTCGCTTTAGCGCTAGCCGTCCTACCTTGAGCGGTGCGTGTGGAAAGGAAAAAAGGCCTGCGCCTCGACCAGCTGCTGGTGCCTTCTCCGGAGAAGGGGATTGAGGTTATAGCTGGGATACATCCGGCTGAACTGCCGCAGCATTTGCGGTTCGTTGCGCCTCTCGAGGGGCATCATCGTTCCTTTTACAGTTCGTGAGTGTTTCGTGCGAGCAGCTCCATGTACCTGTCCTGGCGCTGCATGTACCTTAGGGCACGCTCTTGCGCAGGCGTCATCCTGACGGGCTCCGCGGGGGGCTCGGGCTGGAGCTCCGGCTTCGGAGGAATTGCTGGCGTTGGAGGAATATCGGGGGGAGCACGCTCGGGAGCTTGTGCTGGGACGGCCTCTTCGGCGGGCACCGTCCTCGGCGGCTTCGGTTTGTTTTTGGAGCCGGGCGGGCGGCCTCGGCGCTTTGGGGCTGGGGGCTCGGCGGGGATCGGCGGCTCCGGCACGGGTTGCGGAGGAGGCTGCTCTGCAGCTGCCGCAGGCTCTGGCGCAGGCTCAGCCAGAGGCTCCAGAGCCACGGGGGGTTCCGCATTCTCGGCCATTTCCTAGATTAAACATATTAATTCTCGTAATCCAGAAAAATCGCAAAAGAAACGCTGGTCCCGCGGGTATTAACCGTGTTGCCGTCGACGTCTGTCAATTTAAACCGCAGGGTGCGCAGGGTAATGGGCCCGTGGAGTTTCACGAAATGGCCCTCGTCTGTTCGGGTGGACATCACAAAACCAAGGCCAGCGTTAATAATGCATTTGCAAAGGATATCATTGCCCAGAGGCCCCTTGATATCCGCCCCGGTGGCCAAGGTGGCGCAGCGCAGGAATAGCTCGCTGTAGGGATTCATGGTGACAAAGGTGAAGATCTGCAGCGCCCCATCGATGAAGCTGGGGCCTAGCAAGTGGTTGATGGAGAGCGGGCGGCTGGGCGTGGCGCCGGCGGGATAAGAACCGGTGCCGGGGAAGAGGCTCCGGATCTGCTGGTCGTTCAAAATGCGGCGGTTGCCGTCGTAGGCCACGCCTATTTCATTCGTCTGCTCCACATAGGTGGCGCTCGCGAAGTTGCTGCTGATCCAGGCGGCCAGTCGCGACCCCGTGTAGGCCCCGATGGGGAGCACCGCCCAGTTGAGGGTTTGCAGCGCTTCGTCGATCCAGTACAAGTACTGTCCCCGATCCGTGGAGAGAAAGGCATCCGCCACCCTGAACTTGAAGACGGAGAGCTTGGCTCCCGTTTGCAGGTGGAGGGTCTCCCCGATGTCAAATTCGAAGCTGGAGTCGTCCCCGGCGGTTCTCTTGCGACTATCGACATAGATCGTTGTCGACATCCTTTTCTTACGTCGCCAGAAGCTCCGCGCCGTCGAGGCGTCGGACTCGTTGCTGATCTGCCGCGCCCGCTCCGGGTAGGGCAGCCGCCGCGGGTCATACACGCCGCTGCTGCTGCAGCACCTGATGTTGTGGCACTCGCTCTCGCACAGCGGGCTGCCCCCCAGCAGTTTGCCCACCACTTGGCTCAGGATCGTCCCCATTTTCGATCACGAAGCGTTCCTCCCAGCGCTTGTAGAACATTTCGGCTCGGGGCTTCAGGTAGTGGATGAAGAGGAAGCTGTAGGGTAGGGCTCCCTCGTCGCTTCTTCGTAGATGGCCTGCAGCTCCTTTTTCGGCAGCAGGGCCGTGAGCTCCTCCAGGACGGCTTCCAGCTCGAGCTGGTTGCGGAGGCGCCAGACGCACATGAACTGCATGTTCACCCGCACGGCGGCGCTGATGAGCCGCAGCTTCTGGGAGGAAACCCAGGTCGAGATCTGCATGTGGCGGCCGCGTATGAAGAGAGTGTCGAGCGCCCCGTCGCCGGTGCGGCGGTGGAGCTCCGGCTGATCCGCGAAGTCGTCGATCACGATCAGGATCTGGTAGAGCTTCTTGAAGCCCAGCTCCTTCGTGGTTCGGGTGATCTTCTTCTGCTGCTGGATGATGGTGCGCAGGGCCGCCTCGTCCCACTTGTCGAAGTAGACCTGCTCCCGCTCCGTGTTGACGCCCATGCGGTGTTCGATGAAGTCCTTCACGGGCTTCCAGGCGTCGTCGATTTCGATCGAGGGGCTGAAGATGTAGATGCGCTCGAAGACCGACTCGCCGCCGCTCGTCATGTACTGGTCCAGGATGGCTGAGATGAGAGCCACCGTCTTCCCCGATTTCGAGGGCCCGAGGAAGATGCCCGTGCACGGCACGCGGGGGACGATCGGGTCGCGAGGCTGTTTTGAGGTGTACTCGGCGGTCGGGAAGAGCTTCACCTTTCCCATTTACAGGCTCTCCGCGATCTCCTGGCAAAGTCGGGGCGGCAGGGAGTACAGCTGGTCCCGGGTCTGGCCGGGCCAGTGCCGGCTGCCCTGCCTCTGGGCGGTTTCGGGGTGCCGGCCGTCCCGGAAAGCTTCGCAGCGGCCGTGCTTGGAGCAGACCGCTTGGCTGGGAACCCAAGGCAGGTTGTTCCAGATTCGGGTGGTCTTCTGGTACCGAAAGCCGTACATGCAGTAGGACACGTCGTCGTAAGGCAGCGCCTGCATGTAGGGCCGACTTTTGAGCAGGCCCGTTTGCGGGTTCTCCACGGCCCACCACCGCGAGGTCGGAGGTACCCGATGATCTCGATGGTCTTCAGGACCAGCCGGTCGCCGTCCTCCAGCCGTCGGGGTCGTCGGGTCAGGGCCCTGGAGAACTCCGCGCAGACGGGGGAGGCCCAGACAAAATCGAAGTGCTCGGGCGGGTAGGTCCTGTAGTCCCACTCCTGAATGTCGGCGCAGATGGTGGGCCGAGTCGTCGAGTCCGTGTCAAGACTCGTTACCTCCCACCCAAGGGCCTCGAAGGCACGGCCCACCGACTTGGTGCCGCTGAACAACTCCAACAGACGCATTTTCGTGTGGCGATGACAAAAGCCACAGGCCGACAAAGACGCCCGCCAGGGCGACGGCCGCGCAGATTCGTTCGGGCGACGGCATTTTTTATGTTACATGTATAAAGGAGCAGCATGGAGCCGCAAAAGCAAGCCACCTGCGAATCGGCAATTCAGCTCGGCGATCTGACGATCAATGCGAAGGGCGGCAAGTACGTCCCCCTGCGCCGGAACGGCGGTCCGCCGGTGTGGCAGTCGGCGGAGTGGCAGAAGATCATTTGGCACCCCGCCGCCTTCAACGATCCGAGTGCCACGCACGTGGGTCTGTGCCTGGAGCCCGACGAGGCCTCCAAGGCGCAGCTCCAGGAGATCGAGCAGCACCTCGTCAGGGCCCTGACGGCGCTGTCGCTTTCTGAGCCGAAGGTCTTCGGCAAGTTTCTGACCGAGACGGACGTGAAGGACCGCTTCCAATCGTGCCTGAAGACGAGCCCGCGGGGCGGCTCCTACCTCAAGCTGAAGATGGACTGGGGGCGAGTCCGCATCTGGGGGCCCAACCAGGAGGAGCTGGCGGAGCCCGGCGACCTCGCTGGCAGGGAGTGCAGGGTGCGGTGCGAGCTGCGCCAAATATGGGTGATGTCCAACCAGTGCGGCCTTCTGCTCGAGGTGACCGATCTGCAGCTCAAAGCCTACGAGGCCGCCGGTCCCGTTTGCCCCTTCTAGAGCACGCTCAGGAGCTCGCTGCTCGTGGCCCGGCTGGTGCCGACGTAGAGGTGCCTGAGAGTGAAGTGCGGGCTTCCGGTGTCGCGCAGGAAGACCCCCCCCTCAAGCGTCAGGCCCTGGCAGGAGGCGTAGGTGATGGCGTGGCACAGCCGGGTGTGCTTCAGGAGGGCGGCGTGGGTGAAGGAGTCGCCGCCGTCCAACACGATTTTTTCGGGCCCCACTTCGGTCACGTGCACGTAGATGCCCTTGGCGACGCGGCCGCCGGCCCCGATGAGCTTCAGGCCCGGCCAGACCCGCATGGTCTGCGGCATGTTGGTGGTCGCCGGGCCAGTGCCGGTGTACTCGATCGTGACAGCTTCCGGCGGGGCCAGGCGGTGGTTGTCGCGGGCGTTGATTCGGATGCGGCGGGCGTGGGAGATGACCAGGCTGACGTCCGCCTCGCCTTGCCGCGGGAACCCGGGAAAGTGCCTCGGCCAGGGACTGCTCGCGGGGCTCGTCGACGCGGAGCCAGGTCAGGAAGCCAAAAATGCCCGGGTCGCTCCTCATGTTCTCCGTGAGCTCGTGGTGCCAGCCGCCGGTGAGGTCGTGGAGCAGCTGGCAGTGCTTGAGCTCCCGCAGCACCGGGGCGCCCGCGAAGTTGTCCATGATGGCGGGGAACTGGCGGAAGTCGCCGAGCAGCAGGAACTTGATTTTCCGGTTCATGGAGACGCAGGCGATGTCGTTCCACAGCCCCGTGTCCAGCTGCGTGATCTCTTCCGCCACCAGCCAGTCGATGTTGCAGTACCCGTTCCGGACGGTGCTCCGCACCCAGTGGTCGGCCGTCTCCGCCTGCATGCCGAAGTTCTGCACGGAGGAGTGGGTCTTCGTGATGATCTTGACCTTGTACCCTTCTTCCCGGAGGGCGGTCACGATCTGGCGCGCCAGGTAGGTTTTCCCCGTGCCCGGGTAGCCCGTCAGCAGAAGGCCTTCGCCTTCGAGGCAGTGGAGCACGGGGTCCCCCGCGACCTTCCAGTTTGTGGTGCTGCAATAAGGACACTTGGCCTCGATTCGGGGGATCCGGTACTGGCCCTCGAGGCCCTTGACCTCCTCGCACCGGTACACGGGCGTGCCGTCGGGGTGCTTTTCGCGGACCAGGCCGTCCACCAGGCCCTGGAACTTTTTGGGCAGGTCCTGGAAAACAACGCAGTCCGTTTTGACGGCCTTCAGGTACCTCGACGGCACGGTTGCGAGCGCGTCCCGGATGCGGCAGACCGCGACGTACTCCGAGGCCATCACGAAGTCGTGCACGGGCCGGCAGCTCCGGTTGGACAGCAGCTGGGTCACGTAGATGTGGTCCCAGTGCATCCCGCCCGCGGCGTCCAGGAACAGCTCCCGGTGCTGGCAGCCGGAGCCGTCGAACTGGTGGTTGCTGGTGCGCATGGTGTAGATGAGGTCCATGTTGCGCGCCCAGAGCCCGATCAGAGCGTTCACCGACAGCTTCGCGTAGTGCTCCTCTCCCTCCGGCCAGGCCGCCTCCATCTGCTGCAGGGCCTGGGTCACGGACTCCTGGTCCACGTGCGCCGTGGCGTCCAGGCTCCACGCCAGGTCGTTCCAGGTGGCGATGCCCCTTTCGAGCATGTAGGCCACCGCGGGCTTGGCGTACCAGCCTTCGCCCACGTAGGGGAGCCGCGGGAAGGTTGCCCAACGCCCGTCCTCCGGGAGCTTCACGTAGGTCAGGTCGGCCAGGTGCCCCTCGCGGGCTTGCTCCACGTTGTCCTTGGGGCAGAAGATGGGCGCCGGGAACTTGGCATGGGCCAGGGCGTTCTTGCGGCACCGGACCACGTCGATTCCGTGGCAGATGTGGTCCGGCTTGTGGCTGTTGAGCTTGAAGACGAGCGGTGGGAGTCGGGGCGATTCCACGTACTGCTCGTAAGCCCGCCGGCTGAAGCGCGACTCCAGTGTCGTGGCGTGCGAGAACTCCAAGGCCGTTTTGTTCCGGTGGCACTCGAGGCACAGGGCCTGGAGATTTTGGGCCTGCGCGGCGAAGGACTGGTGCACGGGAACGATGTGGTCCAACTCGCATGTGGTTGCGGTGATGGGGGCCCCGCAGAGCTTGCACTGATGGTCCTGCTCCGAGAGCAGGGCTTGCCGAGATCCGGGCGGATCGCGGCGGGCCTTGAGAAGGTGAAGGAAGACCTCGCTCGAAGCGCCTGCCAGACGCTGCCCGTAATAGGGGAGCCCCAGCCGCCGCATCCAGGCCTGCAGCACGTCCAGGTCTTCGTGGAAGGCGGAGATGACGCAGTCCTCGCCGCCCCGCACCCTCAGCCGCAGGCACCGCCACTCGCTCATGCTTCGCATGACCACCTTCGGGCAGTGCTCCTCGGCCAGGAGCTCCCTCCGGACCTGCTCCAGGTCCTCGGCGTAGAAGTGGCCGCTGGTGACCTCACCCTCCCACTCCCGCCAATGCTTGAACTCGGGCGTTTCGCCCGGCCTCCTCTCGCCCCTATACCTGGCCCGCTCCCCGATCGGCTCGCACTTCGCGACGGTGCGGGCGGATTTGTAGAAGAAGGCGTGGCCGTTCCAGCTCGTGAAGGCCACGGCCCGCTGCTCCTTGACGGAAGGCTCGTACTTGTCCAGCAGGCGGCCCTGGCAGTCCACGTAGAACATCGGGGCCGAGCGCCAGACGCAGAACGATCGGATCTCTCGGGGCGTGATGCCTTGCTCCCGCCACTTGCTCCCGATACCGGTGATTGCGTCGAAGTCCGAGAGCACCTCCTGAAGCGGCAGCCGCATCAGCTCCGCGAGCTGCCGGGCGACGCAGAGCTTGTCCGGCCGTTGTTCGAAGGCGGACTCGAGGATCTCGTCGCCGCAAAACAGCTGGTAGGAGACGTCCCGCAGGGCCCCGAGGGGCTGATCCAGGACGGTGTCCACCACCACCTGGTCGTCCACAACCTGCATGGCCTGCTGGCTGAAGGTCCACTCCCTCGTCGCGTCCAGGTAGTAGGTCTCGTCGGACAGCTCCAGGATGATGTCGTTCGGCTCGGGATTGCCGAGCTGCGCGAGCACGGACGCCTTGAGGTTCCGGGCCGCTTGGGAACTGAGCGTTTTCCTCGAGACCTAGCCACGAGGCCCGTGGAAATGTGAGACCGAAGGGGGCCCATGGACATGTGAAACTGAGCGTTTTCCTCGAGACCTAGCCACGAGGCCCGTGGAAATGTGAGACCGAAGGGGGCCCGTAAACATGTGAAACTGAGCGTTTTCCTCGAGACCTAGCCCGAGGCCCGTGGAAATGTGAGACCGAAGGGGGCCCGTAAACATGTGAAACTGAGCGTTTTCCTCGAGACCTAGCCACGAGGCCCGTGGAGATGTGAGACCGAAGGGGGCCCGTAAACATGTGAAACTGAGCGTTTTCCTCGAGACCTAGCCACGAGATGGATTTTCACGGACCTTGACATTGAGTTGGCATGGATTTTCACGGACCTTGACATTGAGTTGGCAAAGCTCCATTCGAGGTGAACTGGGTATTACATCATGACATGTTGCAAGCACGCACGTCTTGACCCAGAAAGGTTTAGGATAAGTAAGAGTCAGGAGTACCGCAGGGTGCCAATCATGACATGTTGCAAGCACGCACGTCTTGACCCAGAAAGGTTTGGGATAAGTAAGAGTCAGGAGTACCGCAGGGTGCCATGTCGGACGAACCTGCGCAGTTGCCAGACTTACAGGCGCTGCTACGTGACACAGAACAGGAGAACGAAGCTGAGCGCCGAGTTGCTGAATTGCGTGGGAAAACGTTATTCAGTGATGCCGAGGCATCACATGAACGTGCATTGACGAAGCGAATGTTGTTGCAGGCTATTTTGCAGGCACCGACTCCTTGCGACAAAATGAGACGAGTATCTCAACCCGTGGCTCCAGTGTCACATGACGAGTTACAGGAGAGAAGGCCCTTGACCACACAAGACATCCTGGAACATGAAGACAGCTTTGACTGCGGTGGCGGTGTTGGCAATGTTGTTGCGGGTGTACAGGAAGACAGCTTCGTACCAAGGCGCATACGGAAGAAACAGCCGAGACCTGATGGCACAAGGTCTCCTTTCTTCCATCACTTCTTTGCCAGAACCGTGGTGACTGCAGAAGAGCAACGAATCATGGATGATATAAACGCTTCTGGTTTGTGTCACCTTCTACGTCAATGGGCTTCCGGTCTCTTAGAACATGCGCAGTCCGTTGTTCAGGAAGAACTACATCATCTGGCATCTACATCCGCTTACAAGAGGGATCCCTTTCAAGATGATTTTCCACGAAGCTCTTCTACAGACGATTGGTTGTTGAATCGGCCAACCTGGCATGTGGAGGTACTAAACAGCAGCACTATGTCTGATAATGAGATTATTGAGAAAGAAAAGACTGTTGTTGGACGGCAAGGCTTCGTCAGTGCAGAGATGTATCGTGACTTCTTGAATGCTGAAGATCGCCGCCCCAAAATTTCAGACATGCCACAAAATATTGTTGATCTTCGACACCGAGTACTGGGTCTACTCCAACGAATGTATAAGCTCCATGGTCGTGGTGCTGAATATTGCGATATCAAGGATGTGCGTGACCTCGGTCCATTGTTGACTGCTATCGGGATCAAGTCCGAATCACGAGCAGCGGCTGCAGGTGGACGTATACTAACAAAGTCTACGGTTGCCAGCTGCAAAGCGGGCAACTGCAGCTGCTTGAGTTTGTTGCCAAAGCCGTGAACTCCAAGGGGGCAGCGTCGGAGTTTCGAGGAAAAGGATGCCAAGCGTTCGCATGTGAGACTTGCTTGGCTTTGCTACCATCCTAAACCCCTAAACCTATAAATCATAAGATGAACGCATATAGTATTTGAAAAAATACGGGTTGCTATAAAACTATAGGCAAATCCCATACAAAATACAATAAAAATCTCAGAAAATATTAATATGATAGACCACGAAAAAAATAATCCAATGATCCCCAACTTAGCCCGATGCATTTTTAAATGCATGAAGAGAGGTTTTTTTGTAGTTGTGTCCCTAAAACCCTAATGCGTGGCCCAAGTGTTGGCTCAAACTGCGAATAAACCATTAAAGCCTTAAATAGGGGTTTAGTGTTCAGGGTTTTGTGGCTGCGTCCCTAAAGCCCTAAACTCTGGCTCAAAATGGGCGCTTCCAGGCCCTTATGGTCACTAAAATGGGCACTTCCAGTCCGAGAGGCCCTCGCTCTGCCGGGACAGGGCGACGTTGAGGTCGCTGACGGGCAGGCGCTTCGTGCGCTCGTAGGGCATGCCGCGGTTCCGGCCGTTTCGCCGGACGCCGCGGATGATGACGGGCACGTGCACCACCCAGTCCACCCATTTGTCCTTAAAGAAGCTCTTCCCGAGCTTGGTCAAGTGGTAGTTCCCGTTGGGCTGGAGGCTGCGGAGCAGCTTCTTGGCGCCGCCCCGGAGCATGATGTAATCGTTGGGCCCCTCGCGGATGAGGGGCTGGTTGCGGTCGTACTGCCGACTGGGGGGTGGCTGGCCGATCAGTTGGTAGTAGTACTGCCCGGCCCTCGTCAGCTCGCCGTTGGGGCGGCTGAGCATCGCGTAGCGGAGGTGGTGGTGTCTCAAAGGAAGGGTTTCTGAGCCTGCCGCCGAGGTCCTCGCCCTGACCCCGGCCTCGGCTGCAATTCTGATCGCTTCTCGTTGCTGAGCCCAGCTCATGACTTTTGAACCACCCGCCCGGAAAAAAGGTCGTCCCCCGAGCGGGCGCCCCTTCGCGGTCGAGTCTTGTTGTACAGTTGTTGGCTCAAGTCTTCGTGTACAGCTTCGGCTCAAGCCCTCCCTAAACCTTATACTCCCTAACCCTTAAACCTTATACGGCAGTTTTTTCGTTTTGCACGAGTTTCTTTCACGTTTCACTGCTCTGGAGCGAGCAGGCTTAGTCACTGCTCTGTGGCGAGCAGGCCTACTTCACTGCTCTGTGGCGAGCAGGCCTACTTTGGAAGCCACCTAAACCGAATGCCCGCATTTCGCTTTGCATGAGTTTTTGGCATGGATTTTTGCATGATTTTGACACGTTCGATTTTTGTGAGTGCTTGTGCCGCGCTCGCTCCCTCGAAGCATGAGCAGCAGGCAGTGGCAACAGGCAACAGCAGCAACTCGTTTAGCAACAGAAGGACCTGGCAAGACGCACTTAACGAAGACAGACAGCAAGCACGCAAATCCTGACACAGAGAGGTAGAGTGCGAACGCCGGGTGCACAGAGGTTTCAGGGTTTTTTGGAGGTTGCAGGCAAGGGGTTCTGAGGCTGCCAGGTTTGGTCGCACGTGTCAGGAGTGCCCTGTGCTGCTGCCCTCACCCCTCCCGTAATCTAGAGTGTGTGCGCCTCCCCTCCCCTCCCGGGAACCCCGGGCCCCCTCCTGTGATCAGGTGCGCTTCCTGACTTTCGCTTCTTCGACAGCATCCAGCAGAGGTGGGGTTAGTGAAAGGTTTCTGCTTCGCGGTAGTGTTTTTCGCGGCTGCGTGGTCGAGGAGTCCCGTCCTTTCCCGAGCCCCGACCCTTCTGCGCAGGCGCTCGTGTGCTGCTCGTATCTTCGTCCTCGACCTCTTGGCTCGGAGGCAGGGTCAAGGGCCTAGGAATCTTGCGGTGTGAAAGGGCCGAATTCGGGGTCGCAGGGGGCGTGAAACGTGAAACCTGGAAGGAGGCCGCAGGGGCCGTGAAATGTGAAACTTGGGGGGCCGCGAGGCAGCACCGGGGGCGTGAAATGTGAAACCTGGGGGGAGGCCGCAGGGACCGTGAAATGTGAAACTTGGGGGGGGGGCCGCGAGGCCGCACCGGGCGTGAAATGTGAAACCTGGGGGGAGGCCACAGGGGCCGTGAAATGTGAAACCTGGGGGGCAGCAGGAGGCGTGAAATGTGAAATCTGGGGGTGGAGCGGGGCGTGAAATGTGAAATTTGGGAGGCGGAGCGGGGCGTGAAATGTGAAATCTGCGGGGCCGCAGCGGGGCGTGAAATGTGAAATCTGGGGGGCGGAGCGGGGCGTGAAATGTGAAATCTGGGGGGCAGAGCGGGGCGTGAAACGTGAAATCTGGGGCGCCGCAGCGTGGAATGTGAATCTGGGAGGCCGCAGGGGGCGTTTTGGTCAGTGGACCAGGGTTTCACATTTCACGGGCCTTCGGGACGCCAGGGTTTCACATTTCACACACGCCTTCGGGGGACCAGGGTTTCACATTTCACGGGCCTTCGGGGGACCAGGGTTTCACATTTCACGGGCCTTCGGGGGACCAGGGTTTCACATTTCACGCCGGGCCTTCGGGGGACCAGGGTTTCACATTTCACGTCGGGCCTTCGGGGGACCAGGGTTTCACATTTCTCGCCAGGCCTTCCGGGGGGGGCGCCAGGGTTTCGCATTTCACGCCAGGCCTTCCGGGGGCCAGGGTTTCACATTTCACGCCGGCTTGCGCTTGCTTGCTCTTGTTGCAGTCCTTTTCGTTTTGTTGCTCGTGCGTTGTAGGCAGTCCTGGGAGCCGTGATGTTGCAACTTTGATTGCCAGCATCCGTTTCGCGCTGTCGGCACTTTTGGGTCATCTTGCAGCCGCCTGGGCACGCCAGGCCACACTTGCAATTGCTGCGCATGTTGAATTGCAGTTGGTTGCAAACTAAACACTTGGCATGCTACACGGTCGCGGACAGGATGAATCAAGACATTCTCACCGAAGGAAAGCATATGCACGTTGTCATGTTTGTAACGAACCACAACACAAATTCTCACGCAGGGCCGATCTGTGATGCGCTGGCAAGCGTGTGCGAGCGGAAACAGGTCACGATTGTTTTGATTCAGCAACAGCAAGAAGACAAGCGAAGTGGCTAACAAAGCATACGTGAGGTAACTCACCCAGTGAAAATAATGGCTTGGAGGGATGAACCAGCAGTCAAACTGAAAAAGGTGGAGATTGCAGTGCTTTTGCTCAAGCAAGAGGACAGCTAGGACGATTGCCGCCATGAGCCGGCCTCCAGCAACATCACGCAAGCTCAGGCGTGTGCTGGTGCTACTGGCGCTGTTCTTGACGTGTCAGCCAGAGCCTAAGACCGGCGCTTTGAACAGTGTCAGAGGAGGTGTTCGCGAGCAGCTTCAGGCAAGCAACGCAGACGGCGAGGGCTTTGCTTGGAGCGGGGGCCGTGCCGTTTCCAAGGTGGGATGTGATGTATGGCATGGAGTCCCAAAATCCGCAAGCCAGAGCGAGGTCGGTTCCTGCAGGAATATGGGCACGCAGCTTGCTCGTTGCACGCAGGGCTGAGGCGGGAAGCCGAGACCGAGAGAAGTTCAGTGTTAAGCTTATGTCCTGCAGAGCTGAGGCTGATGGCACTTTGGATGGTGGTGAGGCCGAAGACAACGAAGAGAAAGAGGTTTGTCGTGTTGCGTTACTCGTGACTCACGCTAAAGCATGCTAAAGCAGGCTGTCCCATCACAGACCGCTGAAACGGTCGAAGATGCCAAGAAGGGTATTACTGGGAAGAAGGCGTGCACTCATGTCCTTTGTCAGTCAGCTTGTGTTCGTGCCAGCACTTTGCAACTCCAGGCCCCAAAAGCAGGTTTTGCCATGTTTTGCCTTTCTGACCCGCTTCAACTTGTCTGGTGCTTATGATGTAGGTGCTCCAAACGCTCAACTCTGCCAGCAGCACATGTCTTTTCGGGTCAGTCCATGTTTGGAGGCTTCCTCAGCAAAGTATGAGGTGGAAGAGGTGGAAGAGGCGACGACCCAGGCACTTTCGGGGAGTTTGTGTTTTTGCTGGTGCGGGCTTCGCATGTCTGCGTGGCTCCTGCAGGCCAAAGCAGGCTTCGATCAGGCGAGCTGTCCGTGCAGCCTCGCGGACTGGAGCATCCTTTAGGCTGTGCCCATTGGCGCAGGCCCAGTGGCTGCAAAAAACAGCTGAGCAGATCCGGCAGTTTGGAGTGGACGAGGCGATTTGCATGTCTCTTGCTTGAGCTTCGGGTCTGCGAGCATGGATGGCAGGTCAGTTCTTGGGTCCGGGCGGCCTTGGAAACGGAGAACTACGGCGACAAGCACCAGAGCATTGCCGAGATTTTGAAGCAGAACGACGTGAGGGGCACCGCGCTCCTGGAGTTGACTGCGGAGAAGATGCGAACGGTTGGCATTCTCATGGGCCCCGCTGAAGTCCTGGCCAAGCGCATCGCTGCTGTTTCTGCCCCGCCGACGGCCGCAAGCGGATTCCAGGCCGGGGGCTTGAACAGAGCTGGCTCGTCACATCATGGGTTTCGTTGGTTTCGTGCCTTTCGTGTCAGACCGGAATCTCATAGGATCCCCTCTTCGTTGAGCTGTCCCCACACTGCCTTCTCGGTTTGTTCTTGGCGTCTTCAGTGCACGGACGATCCGGCTTGAACAGCAGCGTTTAGCATGAGGCTTTTCGTGAGAGGTTGCAGAGAGGAGCATTCGTGTGGTTGTTTCTTGTTGTTAACTCTGCTTGTACGTGTCGTTGCTTGTGTTGGGCCAGCAAACATCAGCAAACGTATCTAGCGTCAGTTACTTGTGTTGTTGCCTTCAGGTTGAAGCCGTTCCGACAGACATTGCTTTGATAGTGGAAGCAGCGGTGACGAGAGCATTGGCTGCGGATACCGGCCTGTCGATCTCGAAGACCAATCTGTGGAATGGTCCGTGAGGGGGGCTCAAGGATAACCCTGGGTTCTTCGTGCTTGCCTTTAGCATGCGGACCTTGAAGAGCAGTGGGGTTCCGGTGGGGGCTTCTGCGTGAGCATGTTGGCTTTGGCTTGTAGCACTCCTGCATGTCCGGGGCTCTTGGTCGTCGTGCGTTTTTCGTGCAGTCCAACCGTTTTTGCTTTTTGGGGTCATGCTCTCCTCTCAGCAAGGGTCCGCTCGTCGACAAGCTTCACTGTGTTGGCTTGCAGCACTTCGGGGAGCGGGAGGGGCTCTTGGCTGCTTCAGGTTCAGGCAAATCTAGTTGCTCTTTGTGTTTTGCCGATGCTTCAGAACGGGGTGTCAGTCCTAGGCTCGAGGTGGGGGGGTCAGCCTGTTTTGCGCTCGCTTTGCGCTCGCTTTGCGCTCGCTTTGCGCTCGTTCTCCAGGTTGCGGTTGTTTTTGTTTGAGGCTCGACTTTCAGGTGTCCGTGAAGGGGGAGGTCAAGGGAGTCAACCCTGGGTTCTTAGTGCTTGCCTTCAGCACGCGGACCTTTGAGAGCAGTGGGGTTCCGGCACGACGAGTGCAGGCCGGAGGCTTCTGCGTGGGCATGCCTTTGGCTTGTAGCACTCCTGCATGTCCGGGCTCTTGGTTGTTGTGCGTTTTCGTGCGGTTTACCGGTTATGCTTTTTGGCTTCATGCTCTCCTCTCGGCAAGGCCCTCGTCTTTAAGCTTCACTGTGTTGGCTGGAAGCACTTCGGGGAGCGGGAGGGGGCTTTCGGAGCAGAGGGCTCTTGGCTGCTTTAGGTTCATGCAAATCTGGTTGCCCTTTGTGTTTTGCCGAGGCTTCAGAACGGGGTGTCAGTCCTAGGCTCGAAGTGGGGGGGTGTCAGCCTGTTTTGCGCTCGCTTCGCGCTCGCTTTGCGCTCGCTTTGCGCTCGTTCTCCAGGTTGCGGTTGTTTTTGTTTGAGGCTCGACTTTCAGGTTGCTGGGTCCGTGAGGGGGAGTCAAGGGACCTGGGTTCTTAGTGCTTTTCGCATGCGGACCTTGTCGAGCGGGTTCCGGCAAGACGAGTGCCGGCCGGGGCTTGTGCATGAGCATGTTGCCTTGAGTTTGCAGCAGTCCTGCATGTTTGGGGCTCTTGGTCGTCGTGCGTTCTCGCGCTGTCCACCGTTGATGCGTTTTGGGGTGCTGCTTTTTTTCCTCTCAGGATCCCCTTGTGGTTAAGCTGTCTCCACTGTGTTGGCTTGCAGCACTTCAGGGAGCGGGAGCGTCTTTCGGAGCAGAGGGCTCTTGGCAGCTTCAGGTTTCCCCAATCTGGTTGCACCTCTTTGTTTACCGGGCGTTGGTGCTGTTCGGGTCGGGCACAGCGCGCCCCACGGTCGGTTTCCTGATTAGTCCAGGTCGAGCAGGGTCTTCGAGGTGTAAAGACGGGCTTATGCGGTGAGCTGACCAAATGTCCCAGCCTGCAGGTGCCTGATGCACAAAAGGCCATCCAGGACTATCCGAAGTCAACTCCGGCAAAGTCCCCGGTGAGCCCCACCCATTGAAGACAGTCGAGTCCGAGCCAACCTCCAGTAGCCCAACTGCAGGACATCCTTTGCCCAAGCTGGACTGTGCGCTCTCCCAGGGCGATGATGCCACAGCTCATCGCGCGCGAGGAGGCCAAAGATCAAATCCTGGAGTACATCCAGGGGGCCTTGTCACAGGATGACTACTACTGGGAGTCCGGGTCAAGCATACACAAGTGTGCAATCCTGACGACGGCCGGAATAAAGGGCACAGGCAAGACTCGAGTACTTCACGAGATGTGCACGACATGGCGGGACGAAACCGGGGCGAAGGCGGCTGTGACAGTGGACTTCAATGGGGGGAGCTATTGGGACCACAGCAAAGCTGCAACCGAAGTGTTTTCAAAGCTACTCCTTCAGCAGTCAGGCATGCCTGCGGAGAAAGCAGAAAACTGCGCGGCCGTTCTTTCATTCAAGCAGGTGATGCAGTGTTTGCGAGAGAAGCTGAATTTGGGCGCCGACGACCTTCTGCTGGTAGGCATCGATGAGATTCGGCAGTTCGAGACTCTTGCTGGCAAAGACAGGGCCGTGCAACTAGTATCCAACCTCATGGGAGCCCAGGACGAGTCCCTCCTCCAAACAAGCAACTGCCCGGTAATCTTCGTGTGGACATCGCTGCTTGAGAGCTACATGTCGACGCTGATGAGTGACTCCGGGCGCTCTGTGCTGCTGCCGATCCTGTTGAGGGGTTTGCCACTTGTAGAGGCTTTGCAGCTGCTGCCCGAGGAGCTTCGCGAAGAACTGGACAAAGAACCATCCGGACGTCAACTCGTGCGACAGCTGCTGGGTCATCCGCGGCTGATGTTCGATGCTTTGAGAAAGGAGTACTCCAAGCTCAAGAAGCCTCCTCGGAATCCACTTGCATGGAATCAACTTCAGCATGCCATGGTAACTCATGCCAAGCTCGGAGACCGAAAAGCCTTGGACAGCGTCGAGGTGATTCACTGGTGGTCTCCTCTCGCTTCCACAACTCGATCAGTACTTGAAGACCTCCGTCTGCGTGGTATTGTTCATTCCGTGCGATGTGGCAGCAGCTTCATCAACATCCTTCATCCCGTAATGCTGCAACTTTGGGCGCAGAGTGACGGAACCAGTCTCGCAGGCCAGATCAACGAGATGTTCGAGCAGGATGCGATCATGGAGGACACAAACGAGAAGAAGTTTGAGGACATCGTGGTCCACTTCGACTGTGCTGTGCGCCTGGCGTTGGGCAAGAGCAAATGCACACTCGAACAGCTGTTCCATGGGGCGAGCTTTCGACCAACAACAAGTCGTTTGCAGAACGTCGTCGTCACCTCCACGCAGAATGTTCTTGCACCGTTGGAGTATGTCAAGTCCTTCGTATGTGTAGAGGAAGTCCTGCAGTCCCTCAAAAGCGGTAAGATCGTCGTGTCCAAGCTGCGCGACGAGCCGGGCATCGAGTACCTGATCCCGTGGATGGTCCCGGATCCCGACGACCGAAGAAAAATTCGTGACTTGAAGTCGGAGTGCAATAAGACAGAGGCAGCTTCTCTCCTCGTTCTTGGCATCCAGACGAAATGTGTCAGCGAATATGTCCCAAACTGGCCCAGCGTTGCAAAGAAAGCAGAGGATGCGCTGGATGTCTTCCAAAACCACCCGGACGTTCTTGGAGCCCTGCCCGTCTTCTACACCACCGAGGTCCGTGTTGATACCCCCAATCTCGAGATTCCCAGCATTTACTTCAGCGAAACGGGGCTCGCAGAGCTAATGTTAGAGCGGACCGGTCCACTGCGGCTATTCTTCGAGAAGCCCGGCGATCGGCTCAAGAAGATGCTTCCGGACTTTTTCGAGCAAAAGAAGGGTTGCATGCAAGAGCTCTGGTCTTGACGATATCTATATCTATATATCTATATATCTATATATCTATATATCTATATATCTATATATCTATATATCTATATATCTATATATCTATATATCTATATATCTATATATCTATATATCTATATATCTATATATCTATATATCTATATATCTATATATCTATATCTATGTATATGTGTGTGTCTCTCTCTCTCTCACCCTCTCCCTCTCCCTCTCCCTCTCCCTCTCCCTCTCCCTCTCCCTCGCTCTCCCTCTCCCTCTCCCTCTCCCTCTCCCTCTCCCTCTCCCTCTCCCTCTCTCTCTCTCTCACTCGCACATGTTTGTATATATATATATATATACATACATACACGTTCTCGAATCAAGGAAGGATGTTGAGAGATCGCCGCTCACGGATCCATGCATGTGCGCGAGCTTGATAGCCCCCTTGAGCGCCCGTCGGGCAGAAGAGCATTTCTTCTCATCGTCCCCGTAAGCGTGCATTAGAACCATACCGGAAGAGAGTCACTGAGAAATGCTTGTCTGTGCATGCTCGCCTCGTGATTTCAAAACAGCGGATCTGCGTCTGGCAACCTGCCCAAAGAACCTTCCTGAAACACATCCCAGCAGGAAACCAACACGAAACCCAACCACCCAGAACAAGGGTAAAACTTGAAACTCAAGGTTTCCCCGGGCAGAGTCCCTGCCAGCTCCGTCTGCTTAGCTACAGGTAACGTGTATGTATATATACATACACGTGTGTGTATATATATATATAGGAAGCAATTTGGTTCAGCTTGATGCAACGAGGGCACATCAAGCAACGGATGCTGACCAGCCCGTGAGAATCTTGTCTTGAATTGTTTTCGAGGCTCGCGCACAAAGACTCTCTCGTGTGCGCACGTGTTTGTGTGTGCGTGAGTGCTGCTGAGATGCTGTCAAAACTGCTGCTTGGATCCCAACTCTTAGCTGCATAAGCTTTTGGGCCGACAAACCCAAACTTGCGAGTATCCTGCTTGCAGACATGCATGTTTCTGTGTGTGGGCTGGTGCTTGAAGATTCGCTCAAACTTAGCACCTTTCGGTTTCGTGCAGACAAATGCTGGAGTCAGCTGTGAAGCTTTTGCACGGCCACAGACGCTGACCGGGGTGATGCAGGGCAACTGTTTTGTGTTCTCCTGGGCCATGCTATGTCTGTGCGAGTCTCTGCTTGCTGAGCTCTACAGAGTTGTTGACACGCTACCGCCGCATCACTTGCTCTGCGCGGCGCCACGCTCTGATGCCGGTGCGGTGGTTTATGCCTGCATTTAGTTGCTTCATGTTACGATCTAGTGGCCAGTGTTGACCGACTGATTTGCTTTTTGCCGAGTTGCACAAAAGCATGTTTTCACGCCACATGTCTTTGTCTTGGGTTTGAGGGTCTCTCTCTCTCTCACACACACACGCGCGCGGAATTTGCTCGTGACACTTTGTTGCAAGCTGGATTTGGATTGCGATACGGGCAGCGTCGCACCGACGCAACAGTGCAGCACGCGTCGTCGGAATATCGCCTGCAGTGCTCATCGGTGTGTTGCAATTCATCGAGATTGCAAGCATCGAGTGAAATTTCGGCTAAACAGTTGGAATCTTTCTGGAATCTTTCGAGGCTTTGTGGAGTCTTTCGAAGTTTCTAAGCCTGCAAAGATCTCAAACCGCGCTATGGCAGAAGAGCATTTCTTCTCATCGTCCCCGTAAGCGTGCATTAGAACCATACCGGAAGAGAGTCACTGAGAAATGCTTGTCTGTGCATGCTCGCCTCGTGATTTCAAAACAGCGGATCTGCGTCTGGCAACCTGCCCAAAGAACCTTCCTGAAACACATCCCAGCAGGAAACCAACACGAAACCCAACCACCCAGAACAAGGGTAAAACTTGAAACTCAAGGTTTCCCCGGGCAGAGTCCCTGCCAGCTCCGTCTGCTTAGCTACAGGTAACGTGTATGTATATATACATACACGTGTGTGTATATATATATATATAGGAAGCAATTTGGTTCAGCTTGATGCAACGAGGGCACATCAAGCAACGGATGCTGACCAGCCCGTGAGAATCTTGTCTTGAATTGTTTTCGAGGCTCGCGCACAAAGACTCTCTCGTGTGCGCACGTGTTTGTGTGTGCGTGAGTGCTGCTGAGATGCTGTCAAAACTGCTGCTTGGATCCCAACTCTTAGCTGCATAAGCTTTTGGGCCGACAAACCCAAACTTGCGAGTATCCTGCTTGCAGACATGCATGTTTCTGTGTGTGGGCTGGTGCTTGAAGATTCGCTCAAACTTAGCACCTTTCGGTTTCGTGCAGACAAATGCTGGAGTCAGCTGTGAAGCTTTTGCACGGCCACAGACGCTGACCGGGGTGATGCAGGGCAACTGTTTTGTGTTCTCCTGGGCCATGCTATGTCTGTGCGAGTCTCTGCTTGCTGAGCTCTACAGAGTTGTTGACACGCTACCGCCGCATCACTTGCTCTGCGCGGCGCCACGCTCTGATGCCGGTGCGGTGGTTTATGCCTGCATTTAGTTGCTTCATGTTACGATCTAGTGGCCAGTGTTGACCGACTGATTTGCTTTTTGCCGAGTTGCACAAAAGCATGTTTTCACGCCACATGTCTTTGTCTTGGGTTTGAGGGTCTCTCTCTCTCTCACACACACACGCGCGCGGAATTTGCTCGTGACACTTTGTTGCAAGCTGGATTTGGATTGCGATACGGGCAGCGTCGCACCGACGCAACAGTGCAGCACGCGTCGTCGGAATATCGCCTGCAGTGCTCATCGGTGTGTTGCAATTCATCGAGATTGCAAGCATCGAGTGAAATTTCGGCTAAACAGTTGGAATCTTTCTGGAATCTTTCGAGGCTTTGTGGAGTCTTTCGAAGTTTCTAAGCCTGCAAAGATCTCAAACCGCGCTATGGCCCGCAAGATTTTGCATGGACTTTGCGCGCACTTTCGGGCGTTCTAAAAGCCAGCCCTGAGCCTCCTAGGCCGCGTTTTGGAGCGAGTTCCGGCCGGAACCGGGGAGAAGGACTTACCCCATGAACGAAACAGCAGAGACTACACCGTAACGCAGCGCAGTTTTGAAACACGGATACAAGAGACAGGGCCTACGCGGAACTCTGGCCAAAGGGCGGTGCTGCTCGGTCCCCTTTTGCTTGCAGGACTTGACCGCACACCCTGTCTAGATTGCCACGGGCTCCGGCCTTTTTGGCCACTTGCGCGCAACGACACAGACACCGCTTGGCTTGTGCCGGTGAAACCGACGACATACGTCGCTGTGGTTCCTTCCTTTCTTCATCTTCGGCATAGGAGTCGGCCCGACAACAAGCTGGGTTCATCACTTCTCCGATTTGGAAGGCTGATGCCACTTCAAAACTTTTCACCCGCTGCATTGGCCTCCTATTGTGGTCTGGAGGCTCATCCGTTTCAGCCTTTGGTGCTTGCCGCTTCTGGTTGTCTATGAGCAGGGTCGACGCAAACTGGTCGCGCCGCACTTTCTGGGCCATTGGACTTGGGGCCAAGGGGGGGCGCCTGCGCTGTGCTCTCCTCCCCTCGGACTCCTAAGCTTGCCGGCACGTCGACATACGTCGATGTCCGTTATTGACATGGTTTGGCCTTCCCTCTTGCCTTGGTAAGTGCGTAGAGCGAGGATCCGGCCAACGTCATTTCTCGGGCTTCGACATGCTCAACGGCAGGCAGGGGCAGAACCCCGCACCTTCCCTCTATTGCACTCTGCAGGGTGCATTTTGCTGCCTGGTGGAACCCTTGTTTGGCCTAGTTGCACTCGCCAAGCAGCCTGGGACGCGTGGATGCTGGCCTCAGCACGGCCAGACTCTTACCATGACTTCGGCTGCCTTGGGCGACCCAATTTGGCTTCCACCGTGCATTGCATCGGCGACACACCGTGTGCGCTCAGTCTGCACACCTGCCGATTTTGACTTTGCGCATTGTCTGACGGAAACGTCTGCCGGCAACTGCGCCACGATACTGCACACCGTTTCCTAAGGCATTGGACGTTTGGACTTTGGTGTGCTCGATCGTGATGAAACAAAGCACAGGGGCTGTCCGTTGTCTGTCGAGACTAGAACGGCTGCCGGAGCTTGGATTCGGCTCCACCTGCTGCTTTGGGCGGCTCAGAGCGACGGCTCTTTGTTGCTTCGGATCGGTCGCTGAGGCTTCGTAGTTTGCTGAACGGCTACCACCGGCAAAGCCTGTGCGCCGCAGCTTGCAGAGCTTCGCTTTTGTCTCACTGTTTTGTAGTTCTCTGCTTTGTAGTTGTTTGTTTGCTTGTAGGGACCGAGTGCTACAGCCGTAGTCGACGAGGCCCATTCACGCCAAAAAAAGCCTCGTCGGCTGGTAGATGGACGTTGGCCAGGCAGAGGCAGCCCTTCGTGCCTTGGGGCAACTTCAGAGGGAAGTTGCTGAGGTGCCGGCCCTGAGGCATCAAGTTGCTGTGCTGCAGGGTGATCTCACGGGTTACCATCAAGAGGTGGCTCTCTTGCGCGCTCGAGTGCAGGAACTTGAGTCCTTAGGGCTCGAGGTTCTGACTGAACGCGTTCTGCATCTTGGAGATTGCTTCCAGTATCTTGTGCTTCAGCTCTGCCGGCTCTTTCCTGCTGAGCGTTTGCAGCCTCTTGACGAGGCTTAAGTACTGGGCCTGAATGTCCGACTCTTCGGCTTCATCCGGCGCAGGGGGTGTGGGTTCAGCTGCTAAGCCAGACTTGTCGCGCTTAGAAGAGACAATCCGCGAAACTATTTTCTCTTCTAGTGAACCTCAGGTTTTGAAACTGCCTTGGGAGATGCCAGGGTTGGATTTGATTTTCGGGAAAGGTGCTTTGGAACAGATGTTGCCTTCGGAGCCTCCAAAAATCGAATTTCCTGTGCCTTCGACGGCTGAGGCGTCGATTGAAGAGCAAGCCCGTGCGGCTAAGAAAGTCAAAGTAGCTACTTTCGGCAGACCTTGTTTCGTAGGCTGTGTTAACTTCAAGAATCAAGCGTCAGATGCCGAGCTTGAAGCGGCTGCATGGCAAAGATCCCTTGAAAAGTGGCATTTCTTGTTGACTCTTGATTCCTCTGTCTCCTTGGTCGGTTCGTCTCTTGCCGGGATGAGCCAGGCAGAAGGTATGCAGGCACTGCGAGAACTCTTTGGAAGGAAGAAAGAAGCAACGGTGAAGAAGCGTGCTGCTTCAATGCTCAAGTATGCAAAGTACTTACAGGAGCACAGGCCCTTTGCCTCGCCCTTTCCTTTCAGCACCGAGAAGTCTGACGAGTATATAAGGCACTTGCGGTCTATCAAGGCAAAGGCTGGCACGATTGATTCCTTCACGGAGGCAGTAAGGTTCTCCATTCATGTGGTTGGCATTAGTTGTGCAGGAGAAGCATCCAAGCTCTTCAACCCGTGGTCTGTTGGACTCAGAGGCCTCATGCAATCGCAGAAGCCGGAGCGTGTTTCAGCCCTGGGCTTGACTGTGGACCAGGTAGCTTTTCTTGAATTTTGCCTTGATGATGCTGAATTGGACCTGCAGGACCGATATGCAAGCGGGGCTTTCTTGTTTTGCACTTTCAGCAGAAGCCGCATCAGTGATGTAAAGAAGGTTCGCAACTTCATCATTGATACTGTCGTTGCAGGGTCCGATGTTCAGGGATACCTTGAGTGCGCCACCAGGGCACATAAGACATCCAACCAGGCGGCAGTGCAAGGAGTGTCAATGCCTCTAGTGGCTCCCATATGCGGTGTGCGGCATGAGCCTTGGGGGCCGAAATTCGTGGCAGTCGCCGAGGCTGCAGGCTTGCCGTTGAGTCCTGACAAGAATGGACCGTTGCTGCCAGCCCCTCTTGAGGCAGGCGGCTGGAGTGAGCGAGCAGTAACGACTGACGAGGCCGGTGGCTGGCTTCGGGCTTTGCTTAGCCGAGGGAATAAGTGCACTGATGGTGTGACCGGTCATTCACTCAAAACGACCACGCTTGATTGGTGCGGTAAGTTTGGTGTCAATGAAACTGCCCAGACACTGCTGGGCCATCATGCGCTCAAAGGTTCAGCCATGTATGCATACATGCGAGACAAGCTTGCTGCTCCCTTAAGAATCTATGAACGTATGCTCAGAGCAATCAGAGACAGCTTGTTCATTCCTGATGCCACAAGATCGGGTCTTATCAGGAAGGACCCCCTTCCTGCAGAAAGCTCCTTGGGCGAGCCGAACAGTGACCAGTCGTGGCAGCATGTTGAGCCCATGCAACCTGGAATTGGTGAGCCTGGAATCTTTGGAGTGTTGGAGTCTGAAGGGGAAGACAAGCACTACCGTGCGGCGGCGCTGACTCCTGAGGAAGCGGCTGAATCAGTCCTTGATGATGCCTTTCAGGACGACGGCCCGGAGCCCTCGCAGGCAGGTGACGGTGAGGAGCATTCGTCATCGTCCTCATCTAGTGAGTCCGAAAGTTCTGAAGGCCCAGAAGGCTCTGACTGGGTAGACAATTTGAAAGACACGTTTGACTGTACAGTTGAGAAGTCCAATCTTGCTGAGCTTGATTTTGTGTATTGGAGACATGATAAAACAATGACCATTCATACGGTTGCTGTTGGTTCTACGGGTGAGACGTTCACCTGTGGGCGTAAGCGAACGCCTGACTATTCCAGGATCACGCGAAGTGCCTTCGCAGAAACTCGGCTATGCACAAACTGCAAAAAGAGCCGACCTCTGCGTGATGTGGGGGCTCTGAACGCAGCTTTGGCTAAAAGCTTGAAGCGCTGATTTCTATGCCACGGTCCGAGGTGGGACTAAGCAGGAAGTTCCACGAAGAGTGGTTGCCGGGATGTTCCGGCCACGCCTGCAAGTTTCAAGTTGCGAGGTGCAGCTTGAGCGGTGGTTCTATTTTCGACCAGAGAGCATGCTGGGAGGTTCCGGCTACGCCTGCAAGTCTCGGGTTGCGAGGTGCAACTTGAGCGGTTTTGAGCGGCCTGCGAAGGGGCGTGAACAATGTACAAGTGCTGCGTCCTGCCGTGGGCAAGTGCTTCATGGGTGATTTGAGCGAAGTGCTTCTTGTGATAAGGTTTTCTCTCGAGCCCGCTTTGTATCAGGTGAACTAGCCATGGCTGGCGTCCCTGCTGCGACCTCTTTCACTGAGTCGAAGCCGGCTTTTGTAAAAAGGGCCTTAGAAGTGGGGTTGGCCCAGCCAGAGGTTGACCACTTGGTCGCGAAGCATGTGGATACGCTATCCAAGCTCGCGTTTGTGCTAGTCCCTCCTGGAAAGGTGCCGGAGGATGACGCTGTCACAGCCCTGCTCCCAGCCGGGACCAGTCAAGGGGCTATTGCAGGCCTAAAACGACTCCTCTTCGAAGCTCATACCTTGATTGTTTCTGCTCTTAAGCAAAGGGTGGAGCGAACGGATGACAATCTGCCAGCATCTCTGGATGTCGCAGAGCGTGAAGACAGGCTGACTAGCCAAAAAGCCCGTCTCGGGGGATTGACCTTTCAGGCCGAAGAGGAGGTTGCCCATGGGGCGTACGACATTGTCTTCGCCATGGCCCAGAAAAACGAGCTGGTGTGGCTGGCTCCCGAAAAGTTCGGAACCCGTCGAGCGGAGATCAGCTCTAAGAAGAATCAGAAAGAGCTTGTCATTGACGGCACAGGTGTTGCCGTCAAGGAAAAGGTTCAATCCATTCAATGCGCAATCAACAGCGATCTTGACCTGGTGTTAGCCCTCAGGCGCAGAGCCTTGGCCTTTGATCTCGTTGGCATTCTGACGTTTGATGTTGCCAATCGGTACCATCAAGCACTGGTACAGCGGCTTCGGGAATCTCCGCCTCCTGACTATGCAAAAGTCTCCCTCGCCCAGGTTATCCGAGCTGACCGTGCCGCCTTCTTAAAGATGGCAGAGACTTTGACAACACTTCGCAGGAGTGGCAGTGGTGTTTTGCCGCTTGATTCGATGCTGCCAAACATTTTGCTAGACCCAAGCGTCGCTTATCATCTGTTGCCTTTGCATGCAGGCAGCTCGTCCAGTGGCGGTAAGGCCGATAATCATACGACTGGCACGCCGCCGCCACCCAAGCGGCCATTCGCTCCGAATCCGCGTCAGCCCAAACGGCCGACCAAGCGCACAAACTTTTCTGTGCCAAAAGAGTTGATTGGCAAGACCCACCAGACTCCTAAGGGTCATCGCTTGTGTTGGGGTTTCAACTTGCCGTGCGGTTGCCAGGATGCCAAGCCCGGAGGTAAGTGTGCAAAGGGCCTCCACCTGTGTGCTGAGCCGGGCTGTCTCAAGCCCCATAGCATGCAGAATCACTCGTGACTGCTGTCACCCAGCGTAGGCTGCAAAACTTCTGCCGCCGCGGACAGGTCCGCCCTTGATGAGGCCCATCTCCATAAGTTAGAGGGCCTCTCACTTGAGGAGGTAGTGGTTGTGGAAGTGTTTTGCGGGAGCGGGAGACTTAGTTCTTCTATGAAGCGTGAGGGTTTCGACGCATTTGGCGTTGACCATATCGTCTCAAAGACTGCATGTTGTTCTGTTCTGAAGCTTGATCTTACATGTCCTGATGCCGTACAGCACCTCTGGAGCATCCTCAAAGATCCTGCTGTCAAATTCGTTCATTTTGCCCCTCCTTGCGGTACCGCAAGCAGAGCCCGTGACATAAGGTTTGAAGGTGCACCGCCTGTTCTCCGAAGCGAGTTGTGCCCGGAAGGTGTGGATGGTCTTGAAGGCCTCGACGCCATCAGGGTGACCAAGGCAAACGAGTTGTACCGCCTTACCCTCGAGTTGTGCATCTTTTGCATTGCATGGAAAACATTTTTCTTGTGAGAATCCCGCTCGGAGTTACCTCTGGCTCCTGCCAGACTGGAAGCACTTTCTTCAGCGACGGGATATTTTCCAAACTATTTTTCATCACTGTGAGTATGGTGGCATGCGTCGTAAAGAAACACTTCTTGTGCACAATGTTCCCAAATTCCGTGAGCTCCAGCGAACTTGTTCTGGAAAGCATGTCCATTTGGGCTGGGGGAAGGTCGGGCCCAAATGGGCCACAGCAAGTGAGACTGCCTATCCGTGGGGCCTCTGCAAGCTTATGGCCAGTTTGCTCAAGGAGCACTTCCTGACTCTCGGGTGTGCTGCGCCCCCGTCTGACATTACTGGTACAACCAATGCAGTGCAAGCTTCGCGAGCATTCACAGGTATCCAATCTCGCAAGCGGGTGCCCCCGCTGCTCAGCGAATTTGCTTCTGTGCATTCTGTTGTTTTGCCCTCCAGGCTCGCAAATTCCTTTCTTCGTCCCGGCCACAAGCTTGCCTCGGATTGGTGCCCCGGCACCCAAGTTGCTTGCACTCCAGCGCTGCAAAAATTTCCTGCCGGCAGCCGCGTTCTTCGCGCCCATGTGTTGCCCAAGGGGTGTGAGGAGGACGCTAAGCCCGCTAGTATGGTTGAGCTCGGGGCCCCCCCTAGTTTGGGTTTAGGCCCTACCCCGCCTTCTGGGACCTCGAAAAGAGGCGGCAGCACGATTCCAGTGTCAATCCGCACAGCTGCTTTGGTTTAGATCCCGACGCGCCCAAAGTTCGGGAAGCTATGAAGTCCGGCTGTGCTGAGAGTGTGGCAAGATTGATAAACGAGGGACATCGTGTTCATCGCAAGGACCTGTGTCTGCTGCTTGACTTGCTTCCATCAGAATCCTTGAGGTGGGAGGGAGACTCGGGAGCGAAGTCATTCCAAGCCGGCAGCTTTGTGCATGGACCTCTGAATGGAGTCCGCTCTGTGACCAAGCAATATCCCGAGTCGGTCAAAGCTATGTGCTCGAATGTAAGAGGCCTCTTTCCTGGATTGGTTTTTGGCACTGTGGGTCTGTTCAGGGACTTAGCCGCCTTGCCCCATAGAGATGCCAACAACGAGTCCTTTACGGACAATGCGCTGGCAGCCCTTTCGGACTTCGAGAGGGGATCCTTGTGGATGGAAGACCCAGATGGGGATGTTGAGCATGAGTTCCGTGGCCGGTCGATCAGAGGGGTTTGTTTGCCTGTAACACCGGAGGGCTTTCGGTTTGACGGTAGGAGGTTGCACGATACAATGCCTTGGAACGGCCGGAGAGACGTGATCGTGGCATACATGCCTCGAGGACCGGAGAACTTGAAGTCTGAACATGTCAAGCTCCTGGAGGGTTTAGGGTTCGTCTTAGATCGCTCCAAAGCGGCCACGTCCGAGTCTTGTGATGGGCTTACCAAGGCTGTCATTGGTGTGTACCGGACTCCTGAGCAGTTCGTTGAACAAGCTGCGCTCATCGGCCATCCTACTCAGCTGTCCTCTCTTCTCCCGCACGAGATCAGGGCTGCTGTTCAGAAAATCCATCGCCAAGGCGAGGCGAACGTTGCATTGGAAAGGACCGAAACTCTTCGTAGGTGGATTGCTCTTGCGTCCGAGCTTGAGCCAGTTGAGAAGGCCTTGAAAGCTGATTTGCCTGAGTTCCGGAAGGAAGTTCTTTCGACCAAGCGTTTGGCTTTGTTCCGAGCCCTCCTGAATGAGGTTCAGCATGAGGACGTCACGCTTGTGGATGACATCCTTAAAGGGTTTGATTTGACTGGTAAGCTGCCCTTGTCCAATGTCTTCACCCGGAGGTTCAAACCAGCGGAGCAGTCCGAGGACCAACTGAGGTCTGGGGCCAAACGGTTGCGAGACGGCTGGTGGCTACTGTCAAGGCCTCCGACGATCCCGTGATTGACCAAGGGGTCCTGAAGGCCACTCAGAAAGAACTTGAGCGAGGGTTCGTGGAAGGACCCGTTGCTTTGAGTGACGTTCCCTCCAATGCATCGCTCACGCACAGGTTTGGTGTGCGCCAAGGGGAATCCGAGGATGGGCCCAAGATTAGGCCTATCGACAATTATCTGTCGTCGCAGGTGAATTCTGCCGTTTCGCAAACTGAGCAGATAAGTGTCCACACGATTGACATCGTCGCTGGCATGTTGGGGTGTTGGTTAAATGAGTGGTTCCGTAGTGGTCGCTCCGAGCATGCGGCACCTGTGTGCAAGGCATGGGATCTGCGTACCGCTTATAAACAACTCCCGCTATCCGACTCTTCGTACGAGCTTGATAGCTACTTCATCTTGTTCAATGTCGAGCGGGGCGAAGGTGAGGTCTACAAACAGCGAGTTCTTCCGTTCGGATCAACCGCCAGCGTCACCAGCTTCATCAGGGCAGCATACGCGATTTGGAAGCTTGGGGCTGTAGCCCTCACGCTCGCTTGGAGTGAGTATTTCGACGACTACTTGAACGTTTGTGGGGCAGCCTTCGCTAAGCATTGTGATTTCGTGATCACGATGTTTTTCAAGTTGATCGGCTGGGAAGTATCCCGGGACAAGGAACTGAGTTACAGTTCCATGTGTGTGGTCCTTGGGGTCCAGATCAATCTTAGAGACGCTAAGCTTGGTCTCATCTTCCTTGAAAACACTACCAAGCGACGGTCGGCGACGGTCGGAGGCCTTAAAGGATATCGATCGCGCCCTTGCTTCGGGCCAGCTCGACCCTAGCGAATGTGAGAAGCTACGTGGTCGGCTTCAGTTTGCAAGCTCCCAGGTTTTCGGCCGTCGCCCAAAGGCAGCGCTTAAGCTCTTAGGACAGCACTCTCGACAACGCAAGTGGGAGCTCAGCCCTCTTGCCCGTCTTGGGTTAACTCAGATTAAGCAGTTTCTTGAAACTTCGAGGCCAAGGCCAGTGCGTGCTAGGAGGGATGAATATGTGCACATCTACGTGGATGCATCCTTCGAGCCCGGTGGCTACTGCGGGTTAGGAGGATTGATTTTCAACTCATCTGGCGCCGCCTTGAGTTGGTTTGGATACAAGCTGCAACAGTGTCATGTGGACAGGCTGCTCAAGGATGGGGAGCGTGAAAAGGAAACCGTAATCTTCGAACTTGAGGCGCTTGCTCTGGCCATTTCCTTGGAAGTTTTCAGGCCGCTCGTAGGGCGCAAAGGCGTGGTGGCTTTCACTGACAACGAAGGTGTGTTTGGAAGCTTTGTTCGAGGACACAGTGACAATTCGGTCTGCGCATCGTTAATCGACTTCTTCGCTTGCAGTGAAGAGGATCTTGAAGTAATTTGCTGGCTGGATCGTGTACCATCGCTGTCGAACCCAGCGGACAATCCGTCCAGAGGACAACAGATCTCAGGTGTGCCCAGGACCGAATTATCAGCTGCTTTACTCGCTCGTGCTCTCCCTTTGGTCTTCAAGTGAATGGGGCACTGGTGCTCAGGGGGTTGCGGGATGTGCCGCATTCACTTGGAAGTCAAGTCTTGAAGTCGTGAAGTGTTTCCTGAGACATCTTTCGAATGCCCCATGCGACCTTAAAGGAAAACAGTGGAGTGCGCGAGTGAGATCCACAGTACATGTTACAGTGATTGAGTTTTTGAATATTCTATATGATTGGACTTATTTCGAAGTGGAACAAGCCAGATTTCATCGTTTACGAAATACGTCATATCTCTGAGTATGTTTCGAGCTTTTAACATTTCCAGTGAAAATAAGCCACCTTCGCAGCCGGCCTGCGTACGGTATTATTTTCACGGAAATGGTTTTTGGATTTTGTAGCTTCGCTTCAAAATCCTGCTCGATTTAAGTTTTGCCTTGCCACTTGAAAGCATCACACATGATTGTTTGAAGCAAGTCGATGTGATGCCGCAAGGTTCGTGCTCTGAGGTAGGGCACGTGATTTTCAAAACTCCCACCCACCCACCCGGGGGTTGCGGGATGTGCCGCATTCACTTGGAAGTCAAGTCTTGAAGTCGTGAAGTGTTTCCTGAGACATCTTTCGAATGCCCCATGCGACCTTAAAGGAAAACAGTGGAGTGCGCGAGTGAGATCCACAGTACATGTTACAGTGATTGAGTTTTTGAATATTCTATATGATTGGACTTATTTCGAAGTGGAACAAGCCAGATTTCATCGTTTACGAAATACGTCATATCTCTGAGTATGTTTCGAGCTTTTAACATTTCCAGTGAAAATAAGGAAGGAACCCCTTTGAAGGTTCGCCCTTCGTCCATTCAGGACGCACAAGGAAAGGCAATAAAGACGGAAGGCAGAAGGATGCTGATCTTTGATGACGACGGAAGCTTTTGTCGCATCCAGGAAGCCTTCACCGTTGCCTCGGTGATCAACCCGCTGATGGCCATAGGCAAGCTGTTTCGAGAAGGTTGGGAGTTGCGAGTGAACGAAGAAGAAGGTATGTGCCTTACAGATGGAAGCTCAAGAATACCAGTGCATCTCCACAAGAACAGCTTGGCAGCCTACGCCTACGTACAAACTCCTTCAAGAAGCAGAAGTTACAGCAGCAACAACTACAAGATGGTTCGCACAGTTGTTCAGCTCAACAAGCACGTTCAGGAAGCAGTGAACAGAGAAGAACCTGGTTGGCACAACACAGACAGCATGGTGATCGTGAAGTACGCCACTCAAAGCAGCTATGAGAACCCATCTCTCATGTACAGCCCTACGCACTTTCCGTACAGAAGCACTTTGGTGAAAGAAGAGAGAGGATGGAGAGCAGTTGAAGTTTCAAGAAAGTACTCCGAGAAGGCAGACCCTTTTGAAGAGTTTGCAGAAGGAGAAAAGGAAGTGGTTACAGCCATTTCAGCAAAGCCAATTCCACTTTGGATCCTTGGCACCCTTACGCTGCCGGAGACCGAGCAGACCAAAAAAGCCATGGTCGTGACTACTGGAGAATGGACCTCGAGAAAGGAGAAGTTGTTCGTCACCACGTAGTACCAAGAACTGTACTGTTTGACCCGACAGGTGTTGCCAACTGTCCTGTCCTCCTTGGAGATCTCGAGAACAGCAGGTATACCCAAGGAGACTGCATCTACAGTACAGAGATCTATGAACACAGCGACGACTGGAGAGCAGACCGTCTACCTCTACGTGAACATTTCCGTTTACTGTGGTTTGGTCAAACAAGGTTTCGTGTGAAGCCAGGAGTTGTTGAAGACCTAAAGGCAGAAGCTGCAGCAGAGGAGCTAAAGAAGAAGAAGGAAGAGCACTACAAAGAGAAGGAAGATTCAGCAGCACCACCAGAAGCAGAGGAATGTAAAGACGAAGAGATGAGAGAAGCACAAGCAGACCAAGAAGCACCACAAGAAGTTGTTGAAGTTTTGGAGGAAAGCTTCTACCACGAAGGCGTCGAGTACACAGCGCAGAAAAGCAGTCTTAAGGAACTACAAGCACTTTGCAGAGAGTACAGAGTGAAAACAACAGGAAGCAAGAAGCAGCTCTTGAAGAGACTCGCCACAGCAGTCAGAGAAGAAAGGCTCAGCACGCAACACAAGGAACAACGGGAACACCACCAAGCATACCACCTAGCACCACCACAGGAACCAACGGAAGAGGAGAGAGCGTACCACAACTTGACGCACCTTCCGTATCAGCCTTGGTGTCCCCATTGCGTTGCTATGAAAGCACGAGAAGACAACCACAAGAAAGGATTGAGCAAGCCAAGCAGCTCTACGGATTCCGCGAAGCCCGTCATCAGTTTTGACTTTTGCTATACAAGCACAGGAAGTGAAGAGCCACCAGCAGTGACTCTTGTCGCTGTGGACAGCTGGAGCAAGGCAGTTCTTGCGGTGCCCTGCAAGAGGAAAGGAGGTGCAGGAAGCACGACGCATCTCGCGGAAGCACTCGTGCAGTTCACCACGCAGCTCGGGTACAACACCCTCGTTCTCAAAGCAGACAACGAGAACGCAGCCAAAGCACTCAAGGACAAAGTACAGAAAGTACGCAGCAGCCTTGGACTTTCTACAACACTGCAGGAAAGCATTCCTTACGACCACGAAAGCAATGGAGCCGCAGAAAGAGCAATACAAACAGTACGGAGGCAAGCGAACACCATTCTCGATGAACTCAGAGAAAGAACACAGCTGGCAGTACCACACGAGCACGCAGTAGTAAGCTGGGCGTTTAGACACGCCTGCTGGCTACTCAACAGGTTCGCAGTGAGCAGCTCCACAGGAAGAACGCCACAGGAAGTTATCCACGGATACCCCTATTCAGGGAAGCTTGTACCCTTTGGTACTGTTGTGATGGCGAAGAGGTTGAAGATTAAGAGGAAAGGTGACAGGATATGGAACGCAGGAATATTTTTAGGCAAGACAGAGCAAGACACATGGATCGTTGCACAGCCTGATGGCATACATATCACACGCAGCGTGAGACCACTACCAGAACAGTACGACTCCAAAAGAACAAGCAGCATAGAGGTCCATACCTGGAACCTCAACACACCACTCCTTGGAGCAAGAGTACTTCCAGAGAAGAAGCAAAGACAACGACCACAGCTAAGCATCCTGCCCCCTGTTGCCGAGGAAGAACGCGAACAGCTCGAGAACGACGAGGCCGCTAGCGACCCTCCGAGTTCGGAGGACAGCAGTGAAGAGCAGCAGCGAGCACTTGAAGACAGAGAGGAACAAAGCGAAGGCAGCAGCATGAGTGTGACGAGAGACAGAAAAAGAAGAGCTGAAGTTGATGACGATACCCTTTTGGAGGAACTCAGAGCAGTTGAACCACTTACAGCCTCAGCAGAAGCACTTTCAGCACCAGCTGAACCAAGAGCAGAAGCAAGCAAGCACAGCCTTGAGCCTGAGGAACCAAGCTCACCCAGCAAGCTACGAAAGCAAGTCAACAGAGCAGAGGAAACAGACGGTTACCTCAATATGCCTCATGATGATGAAGTCTACGAAGCAGATGATGAGTTTGTGTACGAGTCGGAAGAAGAAGAAGAGGAGACAGAGAGTGAACCAACGGAAGTTTCTACCAAGGTCCCTGTCGAGTTCTTCGACGAGGAGAAAGGACCACCGAACGTGGATCCGGCTTTTCTTCAGAAGTTGGATGATGAAGCTACAGTCAAGGAAATCAAGAGGTTAACAAAAATGGGAGTTATTTCGTTGGTTTCTACGGACCCTCAGGAAGCAACTGAGAACGTACCTCTGGTAGACTCAGAGCAAGAACTTCACAAGTGGTTGACAACAAAGTTGGTGAAAGATTGGAGGTTCAGAGAAGCTACAGGTTTTGAAGCTGAAGAAGCCAAAGAAGGAACAACAAAGCCCAAGCAGATTCAGAGATGCTGGCAACGACGTGCCAGGCTAGTAGCCAGAGAATACAAGACAGAAGGAAAAAGGGAAGATATATTTTCTCCTGCGACAAGCACAGGAATTACAAAACTGGTGCCCATGCTGGCTCTCGCCAACCATTGGGCTATCTACAGTGTCGACGTGAAGGACGCGTTTTTACAAGTCCCTCAATGAACACCTTGTTTGTGTCGAGTACCTGAAGAAGCAGCTCACGTCGTACAAGCAATGCAGGAACAACAAGAACGCAGCCCTGGAACTTGGTGTTGGAAGTTAGGAAGAGTTTTGCCAGGTCAACGCGACGCATCCAGTCTTTGGTCAGACTTTTGTGATGGACTTTTGGGGAAGAGAAGTTTGAGCATTGTACAGCAGTTCCAGCACTTTACCGTCTTCTACGGCAAGGAAAAGTGGTTGCAGTTTGCATTGTGCACGTAGATGCCTTGCAGTTTGCAGGAAAGAAGGAAGTCATCGAACCAATCCTCAAGAACCTCAAGAAGAAAGTGAACTTACAAGTTGAAGGACCTCTTCTGAACGAGGAAGACTACGAGAAAGGATTTTTCTGAGGAGACCGTGAAGTTTCTCAAAAGGAAGTACACGTACGAACACCATGAACTACGAGTACATAGCGATAGCAAGTACGTGAAGAAACTCGTGGAGATCCTCAAGCTGGAGAAGAAGAAGGCCAAGAACTCACCTTGCACACCGGCTAGTCAGGAACCTGACGTATCCCAAGAACTGGACGAGGAACACTCGAGAACGTACAGAAGTTGTGTCGGCATTTTGCTGTACGTGGCGCACGACCGTCCGGACATTCAGTTCGCAGTACGTAGCCTAAGTACTGCCATGACGAAGCCAACGGAACGCAAAAGAAAGGAGTTGGAGCACTTGGCGCTCTATAGAACGTCAGACTACGCCGTTACGTACCACAGGAACAGCCCAGGAACGTCAGCTCTACGTCACCGCGCCGAAGAACCACAAGAACCACAAGAACCTCGAGAACAACCACGCGAACGTTTGCTCGAAGTTTTCAGCGACTCCGACTGGGCCGGAGACAAGCAGACTAGGAAGTCAGTGAGTTGCGCCATGTTCTACCTGGACGGTGCGTATTTCTACAGCTACAGCAGGACACAGAAGTCAATAGCATTATCTTCAGCAGAAGCAGAATACATGGCACTTACAGGAGCAGCAAGCGAAGGAATAGGTTTACATGCAGCAGTTCGTTTCCTTACAGGAGAACGAGTACTACTCAAAGCATACACAGACAGTTCCGCATGCCGCGGAATCACAAACCGCCAAGGAACAGGAAGAGTCAAGCACTTGCAGACTCGGTTACTTTGGCTACAAGCAGCAATACGCGAAGGCAAGCTTACTGTACACGCAGTCGGCACAAAGGAAAATACAGCAGACCTAGGAACAAAGCCTCTCAGCACGAAAAGAGTGAAGTTTCTCCTGAATATGATCGGCATGTGCAACAGCGAAGGAAGAGTTGGAGAGCAAGAGCGAGAGGAAGAAGAAAAGGCACAAGTGGTGAGAAGACTCGAGAAGATCATGAAGAACAAAAGCAGCATGTTGTTTGCACTTTCGAGTTTGTTTGGAAAGACTGAGGCAGCCTACGTACCTTTCGCCGCAGCTCAAGAAGTAGCAAGCCCACAAGAAGTCCCAAGCAGTCCTGGAAGCATGTCGCTTCTGGAAGTCCTGGTGACGCTCGCCATGGTGTGCATGGCGGCATGGTTTGTCGTGAACGAGATGAGAAAGCCACAGCAGCACAAGAAGCCGAAGAGAGAAGAGAGGAGCAGCGGTGAAGAAGAGGAAAGCAGCTCAGGAAGCAGAAGTGGAGAGAAGAAGAAGAAGAACCGAAGGAGGAAGAAAGCAGAGAAAGACGAAGCGAAGACTGAAGCTCCTGCCGCTCAGGTGAACTACGACGTGGACTCCTTCGACGAGGCAAAGAAAGAAGTGACAGAGAGAGCAGAGAAGTTGAAGAAGGTTGAGGAAAGCCTGGAGAAGGAAAAGGAGGAGTTCGGAAACCAAAAGACAGAGTTTGAGGAGACAGTGAAAAGGTTTTTGAAGAAGCAGAAGGACGTGAAGGAAAAGGAAGACAAAGTTACAGAGAAGAGAAGTTAGAGAAAGACCAAGAGACCCTCCAAGAGCAAGCCAAGGTCTTAAGCGAGAAGGAGACAGCCCTTGAAGAAGCTGAGGAGAACGTCAAAGCAAAGGAAGCAGAGGTTGAGAGGAAGAAGAAAGAGGCAGAGAAGAGAGAGAGAAAAGCCCAGGAAAGAACCGTCGGGTACGACCAGGAGAGAGAAGAGTACGCCAAGAAGTACGTGGACGACGCAAAGAAGGACTTGGAGAGAGAGCTTAAAGTACTAAAGCAAGAAGAGAAAGTAAGGAACCAGAAGCTCGACGACCTCCAGTACAGTACGACTACAAGAGCCTCAAGGACGACTACCAGTACTTCAAAGGTTACTCACAGGAAGTGGACGCACTTCTACTTGCAGCTAAGGACAAGATCGTGAAGTACAAGAAGAAGGTCAAAAGCCTCAAGGAAACCATAGGTGCAGCCTTGTCTGGAAGCGAAGGTGAAGAAGAGACAGAAGAAGCGTACAAGACCAAAGCAGAAGAAGAGAAAGAGAAGGCAGAGGCGAAAGCAAAAGAAGAAGAGAAGAAGAAAGGAAAAAGGCCAAAGCAGGTAGAGACAGAAGACCAAGAAGAGAAGCCCTCAAGCAGCCAAGGAGAAGAGAACACTTTCGACCCGAACGACATAGCCGAGTTCACGCAGCTTGGCTACGTGTGGGAGTTCAACAAGAAGACGCAAGAGTACCGCGCGAAGTGTGAGGACAAGAAAGGAGCCCCAAGAATCAAGAACGCTCCGGTGAAAGGCCGCCTCCTTTGGAACAAGGTGACGGAGTGCTACAGAAGACACAACGTGTGGTTTACAGACGGAAAGGAATTGGATAAATTCCTCGAGACCAAGGAGAACGAGAAGATCGAGGAAGAGGTGCAGCGACGCATCGGCATGAAGGGCAAGAGCGACAACACAGGAACCAAGGGAAAAGGCCCTTCCTGGGACGACGGACAGAACGACGGTTGGTGGTACAACGACCAGTGGAACAACGAGAACTGGAACACCAACGACGACGGCAGCAACTGGTACGAGAACGCGAACCCGAACAACAAAGGCTACTGGCAGTCGCCAGAAGAGTGGGCGCAGCAGAACCAGTGGGACCAGTGGACACCCAAAGGAAAGGGTAAAGGCAAGAAGTCCAAGAACTGGGTGCAGACCCAGTGAAAGGATCCCGAGAAGGGATGATCGAGCAGGTCAAGCAGTGAACGCCTGTACATATGTACATAGCTAAGCAACGTAAGACTTGATGTATACTAGCACAAGAATTCATGTACAAAGTGTGAGCACATGTATAGACGTAGCAAACTGGGGCAGTAAGCCTAGGTAAGCTACAACCTTCCAAAGTCTCACAAGAAGTTTCACAACAGGCAGGCTAGGAAGGCACAAGGGCCAGAAGAGGCAAGAAGCCGGAGAAGCCAAGAACAAAGAGAAGAAGCCCGAAAGAAGAAAAGCCCGTAGGCTACGTAAGGGCAGAAGGAAACCGGGGTACGGGCCTCCCCGCAAAGAGTCCATAGGCTGGACCTAACTAGAACGTAGCTGTATATACAGAGTAGGCTTTTCAAGAAGGCCAATGTACAGACATAGAAGGCCTAAGTAGCAACAGGGCAGGAGTGCAGCTAGGTAAAAGACCAAGAACAACGGAGACGAAAGTCCCTAGCAAAAGCACTGTACAGAAAGCCCTAGCAGTTTCCAAGAACACCCTAGGAACCCGCAAGAACTTTCTGAGGCGGGGTGTTCGTTTGTAACCTAGTGCACGTAGTCCCAAGTAGAGTGTGTAGAGTAATCACAAGAACACATGAAACATGTGTGTGAACCGCGACACGAAGGCTTAAGCAAGTCAGCCCGCGAAGTGAGAAAAGTGTGTTTGTGAGTAGAGTGGGAAGGAAGGCTTGAGAAGCCTTTAGTTTCAACAGATGTTGAAGCAATCAGACATCACCTCTGCATGTCAAAGTCGCACGAATTGAAAAATCATTGATTACTAACGAACTGCGGTTCTCACGGCGCATGTCTGTGATCGAGCCCTACCACTGTTATGGTCCAACAATATAGTCCAGGCATCCATTTCCCAGAGTGCCTGTACTACGCTTTTCTACTTCATGACGAACTTAGCACGCTATACAAGTCAATACAAGATCTGACTTGTTGAAAAAATAGTGCGCTTGGCTATGTCACATGTGCTATATTTACTCGACCACATGACACACCACATGTGACCACGCAGATTCATTACATGCAACTGCTATGCTGGTGCCTTTCTTCCACGTTTCAAAGAGTAGCCTTTCTCACAGAAACAAAAGTGTCCGCATTGTTGCTCGTTGTCATGGTGCAAACCCATGGTTTCAAAACCGACATGCTCAATTGTGGCATTCACACGCGCAAGTCACAGGTGCGAACACAACATGAGGTCCGTCAGCTTCACCACTTCTATTGGTGAACAATTATGATTCACGTGCTATTTAGCAGCTGCGTGTGGCATGGCTATCACCAGGGCGTGTCATTTGAGTTGCTTCGGCAGTCCTGTTTGTGGTCTAAGGTTTCCAAATGCGGTCGCGGAGCACCTGCCGGTAACCGGCCACAATTCTTATCTGCTAGTTTCTCAAAGTTGGGGGTCCATATATGTATATAGACCACCCAATACAGCAATGTCAGCATTAGATTAGGGGAATGGGGGCCCTTAATTTTGGAACCCCAGTCTTGCTGTCGATTCAAGCACGCCAAAGCCCTTGGTGCACGTCAACGCAGCTAAGGTGCGTGATTACACTCAATTTCGGGCTTCTTGCCATGGAGTGTACCAAGAATTGCACGCAAAGGCTGGCGCCCAAGATCGCTGGCAGCTGTCTTATCACGATGATCTGCAGTGCACAAGTCGCTGGGCCTTGTCACTGTGCTAAGCGCGTCGGTTCTGGATTCCAGGCTTTTCTGCAGCACCTCACTCACCTGATGAACGCAAGGCACGACATTGTATCAATAATCATCCCCTGACTTTTAGCTTGAGAAATGCAGGAGCATGTAGTGATGCACAGTGCACGTCTTGAGGCCAGGTGTTGTTGTGGTGGCTGGTGAGTCGCGCAAGATCTCAGAGGAAGACAGAGCGTCTTTCTGGTGAAGCAAAGGCGAAGACTCCCACATCTTGCAAGAAGGTGTCACAGGCGTGTGGCTTGTGGCTTGATACGGTTTGATTCTTTGGATCTGTTAAGCCTAGAACCTTGAAGCCCCAATGGGCCCCTGCCCTCATGCGACGCAGGGCTGTGGACCATCCTCCGAAGCGCCAATAAATGGCGAAAAACCTGGCCAGAGCTCTTCGTTTCTTTTCCTGCATGGTTGCGCCGGTACTGCTACGGCACTGATTACGATACAGTTGGCAAGCATGCCCAGCACGCGCTGGCCGCTTGTGCGAGATACCTTTTTGCGAATGGCGCCATGCAGGATGTGAGGCACCTCTTCGTCAAGGATGCTATCCATTTGCTGCGAAACGGACGGGATGAGATTCGCATTGAATTCTGCGGTGCATTGTCGCACTGCAGGCCAGATTTGCTCGGTAGATTCGACTACGCATGTGCAGCGGCCTCGCTGGAAGCATGTGAGCGCCAACGCCGTGGACTCTGTCGCCAAATTGCCTTCCTGGCATTAGTAAGGTTCGCAAGATATGATTTCAGTCTGCACAAGCCTATGCGGGAGAAGCTCTGGGAGCTATTCAAGTCTGCGCCGGAGCTGATGTTCGACACTGTGGGCATCCTACTGCTGGAGCTGACAGTTGTCGATACCGTCGTTGCCCTGACATGCTACTGAGCCGACAAGGCCTGGCAGACATCAACGTTTCGTACATGTACAAGCCCGTCCTCTGCATGTGGGATTTATAAATCGGCGACGTGGCTGCAACGTCGACGGTCAAGAAGATCTAGTCCGAGATCACCAGCATGCTCTGCACACAACAGTGAGTGGCAGCAGCAAGTGCGAGAAGTGAAGCGACCTGCCCAAAGCCACCGACAAAGCTAGGGGCTTGCAAAAGCTGCTCAGTGAACGTGCCATGTCGCCACCTGAGACGACTCCGAAGAAGAGTCCAGACCCAGCAGATCAGATGCTATTGCAAGGTTGGTAGCTAACAGCTAACCTGCCGGAACCCAAAACCCTCAAGCCTGAGACCGCGCGAATCTGGTACTAAATCACTTTGCTGCATGTTCCATATGCCCGCAACACCAGGATCGTTGTGGACACCATGCCATATTGTTGTAGTTACCAAGACCTCCCTTCACATGATCCGGGAAGTCCGGCGCGAAGCGGGCGATCGGCCCGGCTACGGTCCTTGCTAGGTTGTTGAGCCGCAACGGTTGGTCCCTCAGTCAATATGGCGTTGCAAAGGGGCCGGGGCACCTGCAGCTTTCTCTGTTTTCCAGCACACCACGGGCCATACGAGCTGCGGTCCGTCAGGCCTGGCGTGAACTTGTCCCAACGAGCATTGCCCACCGTAACGGCTTGGCCTTTACTGAACCACCTGCGCCTCAGGTTACTCATAAGGTGCTGCAGCAATTTGATGAGGGTCTTCAGGTGCATTTGGCTCGCGTTGTGGTTGGGGCATTGTTGTCCGGTGCTGCTAAGGCGAAATGGGACCGACTCCAATCGCCACAGTGCCAGTTCTGCGGTGCAATGGACACCAAACACCACCGTTTGTTGCATTGTCCGGCTACAAGTGCGGCGCAGCAACCTTTTGCGCCTCTGTTGCAGCTCCTACTGGATGAATCGCCCGAGTGGTTCCATTGCCCGTTTCCGGGCGGCCACAAGTCTGAACCTTTTCTGCGCCTGTTGTGGCAAAGTCGTAAGATTGTGGCCCCGCCGCGCATTGAGTTGCACATACCTTCGCTTGTACAGGCTAGTGAGCTTCACTTCTTCACAGATGGTACCTGCGCACACCCTACATGCCCGGAAGCTCGTCATGCAGCATGGGCTGTACTTGTCTACACTGGACCATGGCCGTTTGAACCGGAGTGGTTACAAGTCCAATGGCAACAACGCAACAACCTGGCCGCTTGCTTTACAGTTGTGGCACAGGGGGTGGTTCCCGGCCAGCAAACCATCTCGAGAGCAGAAGTGTTGGCGCTGTGTCAAGCCGCATGGGTGGCGCAAGGATACGATTGTGAGCAGGCTACGACGTGGAGTGATTCTCAGACTGCATTGAAACTGGCGCGAGAGCTGCAACAGAATGTGGCCGATAAGATCAGATCCACTTCGCAACGGACCTGGTCCAGTCGGTTCCCGAGACACTTTTTCAGGGCATGCAGCTCAGGAAGATTGCAGCTCACGAACAAGTTCAGGATGTTCCCCGAGACCTCGTCTTGCCGACGGTTGGCAATCACCTCGCCGATGCTGCTGCAAAGGCGGCCCGCCAGCACGACCTACCGGTGGCTCGAGAAACTTGTTTGGAAGTGGCTGCACATTATCAGGAGCAACATGACCGGTTCCTCGCCTACTGTCAGTATCAGGCTGAGTTGCTGAAAATTGTTAAACCCCTTCGTACGGCGGCAAACCGCGAGCAGCAGTTTGCCTACACGCCCGAAGAGTTGACATTTTCCGCGATCACTACCAGGTGGAACAGTCTGCAAACGCAGACAGCAGATCAGGACTGCGAATGTACAGCGCTGAGGTTGGTGTCTGAGTGCAGGGACTATACCGATGCAATTCAGCGGTGGAGTGCTTTGCTTGAGTGGCCATCTGACATACAACAGACACATGGATACATTGGCGTTACCTTTCTTGAGCTCATGTTCAATTTCATCATGTGTACAGGCATGCTGCCTCGGCTTGGCGCAAGCCGTACACAGGATGGAGTTGATCTTCTGTCCTCTCAAGGAATTCTACAGCCGGTGGTGTTGCGCGAGTTGGTCGTCGCTTTTGTTGCTTTTGTCCGCTGGAGAGAGAAGGCTGAACATTGCATACTGTTCGACGGCCCGCCACACCGACGTGTTCGCAGTCTAGAGTTTGTCGGTTTCGGCACCGCACGCAAGGGGTTACTTAAGAGACCGGCTCTGCCTCGATATGGTGAAACCATTCGGTGTGCTCATGCGGTCTTGACAAGTCAGTCTCCCGGTGAAACGCTGAGGGACTTCGCTCTTCAAGTAGTTCGGGAACGGTAAGACACTGTGACCGCGAAGGACTTTGGAAGCTTGGACTTGCGAGAGATGCGGTGTCGCTGCTTCGAGGCTGGCCCGCATTCTCTCTTCAGAACCCGTTAAAGGTTTAGGGTTCACCCCCCAAACCCCCCTCAAGGGGGGCTTTCTTGCTCTTTGCTTCCCCATAGGGTGTTCTGATGACCGTTTTCAGCCATTGGCACTGCGCTGCTCCAAGGATCAGTATGCGTTCTGGAAACCCCGCGTGATTTGTCAAGGAAGCGGTGAAGGTTGGACATCCCAGCACGCTCTCGGTTCTAGCAGGGAGGGCCCGGCCTCAGACATTGCAGATGCTGTTCTCATGACGTGTGAGGAGAGGGAGCAGCTTGCTGTAGACACGAAAGCCCGCTGGGACCGGATCGAGGCGGACACCAAGCAAACTTGATCAAGGCATTGGGCGACAAGAACCTCCTGGCATGGCGGTGCATCCTTCAAGAGAACGGCTTCCAAGACTAGCAGCTGTGGTCTGATCTTCGCGACGGTTTCCGTCTTACGGGATGGATGAGGGATACGGGCATCTTCGACAAGAGAGTTAGGCCGCCTACCGCGACGTTTCAAACTTCTCTTACGATGAACCGTCTCAAGAAGACGGTGATCGACGACACTGCTCGCAAAGCCTGGGCGGAAACTGTGGAGGAGGTGGATCTTCCGCGACGCTGCCGCAAAACCTTCTGAAATTATCCTTGCTCACAGGTTTGGACTGAACCAGAAAGGCAAGGTAAGGGTGATAGACAACGGAAAGGACTGTGGCCTGAACCTTGCATGCGGGCTGCACGGCTTAGGCTCAAATTTTCCTTTTGTCAGCGCTTCTTTTCTCAGTCGTGATGGCACTGCAATGAGGCGACGTTGGGCGGCACAAGCAGCCCTCCGCAAAGCCACCGAGCGAGAAAAGTTCACACTGCACGGTGTGGACGTGCTGGCTGGCGTCTTCGTTGAACTCCTCAACAGGGACGTCTCGAAGGGATCGAAGCTCAAGGGCAAAACGATCGATTTGGTCTCCGCTTACAAATTTTATCCCATTCATCCGCAGGACAGAAAATATCTTCGCATTGGGGTGTATGACACTGACTCGAATGTCGTTCGCATATACGGCACCAACGTGCTCCCTTTCGGAGCGACGGGGAGCGTGGCGGGCTTCTTGAGGGTTTCTGCAGCGCTGTGGCACAGGAGTTCGTGACTTGGGACTGGGATGGTGTGCCTACTTCGATGACTTTCCCCTGTTGGCTTTGGAGGGTCATGAAGCTCAGGTGGAAGGACTTTCAAGCGAAGTCTTCAAGGCTTTGGGCGTCGAGTATGCCAAGGAGGGCCGCAAAGCAACGGAGTTCGGGGAATCCTTCAATGCTCTCGGACTGACCTTCGACTTCAAGGACGGCGTCGTTACTATCACCCTGGGCATCCAACGCATGCAAATGTTGCATACATTTGTGTACGTGTGCCGTTTTTGCCTACAGAGGCCTGTTTCTGGGCAACGTTAGCAAAATTTGCATACAAGGTTCGAGGCTAGATTCCATGGAATTTTCAGGTTGGCAGAGTCACGAGAAATCACGCCGAACTCCGTCAGCGTATACAGATTTTATAGGGAGCCCAACCCAAAATCACGCAGAATCACGCAAAATCACGCGGAAACCCCTTGAACGTCCATCGACTTCCCGCAGACTTTCTTGAGCGTTATCAAATTTTTAGAGCGACGTTCGCCAATTTTGCATACATTACAACGTTGGCCTTATTTGCATACACGGACGCCCGGGGTCAGACACACCGAGGCCAGAACCGAGGAGCTCGTTTCGAGCCTTGAAAGCGTCCTCCAGGAGGGAGCCCTCAAACCCAAGGATGCGGAGGTGCTGCGCGGTCGCATGCACTGGTACAAATCATACCTCTTTGGAAGATCCCCTTGTGAAGCTATGCATCAGATATCTTTGAGGGCACAAAGTCACGACACCCACTCCGAGTTGAATGATGACTTGGTTTCTGCGCTTGAGACTATGCTAGCATATCTTAAGGAGGCTCGCCCTTTGGAGATTCGACAGACTACGGGACGAGAGATATTTGTCTTCAGTGATGGATTTTACGAGCCGACTTCGAAGATCAAAGCTGGCATTGGGGGCGTGCTGTATGATTGCACAGGTACGCCCTTGGCTGTCTTCAGCTCGCATGTGCATGAGGATGATTTGCAAACCTTAGAAGCTGATTCAGAGCACCCCATATACGAGGTAGAATTGTATGCCGCAGTCGTCGCTTTCAAGCTTTGGGGGCACTGGCTGCAGGACAGTTTTTCTGTTTTCTATCTCGATAACGAGGCTGCTCAATCCGCTCTGATTGCTGGCAAATCTGGCACCAAGAATGGACGCTCTCTAATCCAGAGTTTCGTCAGCCTCGAGCACAAATGGAAGGCTCGCCCATGGTTTGGAAGGGTTCCGACCTACTCTAACCCTTCTGACGAACCTAGCCGTGGGATCACCGAGCACTTGTTGAGCCAGGGCGCAGAGGAGACAGAATGCCATGTCGGCAGACTGCTCGCTTGACTTGCAGGGACGAGGTAGTGCACTTTGCCTGGGGTATATCACGGGTGCACAAGTGTTGAACGCGTGCCTTGGGTGTCCTCGTGACTCTTGTGCCACGTTTTGGAAGCGTGACCTTGTGGTCAGGGGAGACGGGTCGAAACTCGTTTCGGATTCTACCCCACGACATCGACGATAAAACAAGAGTGCGCGAGAGCTTCTGCCAGTGTTGACTTTTGTGATACCGAATTTCATATACATATTTGTGAATGAGATTATATTGCGATTGAAGATTATCCGTTTGTGGATTTGGAAATAAGTGACCTCATCACTTGTGATTATCACTTTATTTCCTTTCCACAACAACCGGTTTTTCATGTTTTGAAACACGGTTGAGGAATTATCTTCAATTGTAGCGATGACTTTGATTGCCTCATGTCACAACATTTCCAGCTCAAGAGAAGTTGGGAAAGATTTGTTTACCCGCCCACCCGCCCGGGGTATATCACGGGTGCACAAGTGTTGAATGCGTGCATTGGGTGTCCTCGTGACTCTTGTGCCACGCTTTGGAAGCGTGACCTTGTGGTCAGGGGAGACGGGTCGAAACTCGTTTCGGATTCTACCCCACGGCATCGACGATAAAACAAGAGTGCGCGAGAGCTTCTGCCAGTGTTGACTTTTGTGATACCGAATTTCATATACATATTTGTGATTGAGATTATATTGCGATTGAAGATTATCCGTTTGTGGATTTGGAAATTATTTAAAGTCTTTTAAGATGGTGAGAGCTGCGGATCGCAGGCCCGCAATCGACAGTGCTCGAAAGCACCGAATTCTGACCCATGAACTGAGGCCTGTTGCTATCACGGATGGAAAGTTGGAATACTCTCCCCAGAGAGAGTGCCTCCATTTGTCAATTGGCCAAGAGGCCCGCATTTTAGAGTTGCATGTTGTGCAAAAGTTCACAATTCTCGGTCAGTTTCCCCAAGTCTCTGATGTTCTTCTCTGAGAAGGCTTTGGCTCCGTGCTCCCCAACCTGATTCGCCCTTTCGCTCAATCTGACATTTTTGCCTGGTCTGCCTCCCCCAGAAAGGATCCTCGGATTGATGAGTGTTCACGTGCTACTTGTTGTTTTATCAATTCTTGAGTTGCTTGCTGTCTGTTCGTTGTGCTGGAATCAACTGTCTCTGCCGTCGCGCTCTCCCTTTCTCCTGTCCAAAACCTGCCCACTCAATCCCGCCCGCACCTATGCCATGAATGAATGGTTTTTTTGGGCTGCCTGGACGAGAGTCCTGGATCTGCGGATGCTTCTCCCAAACCATGCATTTGCTATCCGTTTGCACGTGGGATGTGCTTGGAAATGGCTCAAGCGTCTCGGCCTAAATGGCCTAGACGCGGCGAAGCTGAGCCAAGACGTTGAGACGCACAACTCTCAAGCCACAGGAATGTGATTTGGGACATCCCAAGTCCGTCGGTTTGAAGGTTAAACGGTTAAACCCGATGGGGTGGAATCGGTCTGACACCATGCCCTTCATTGCGACATTACGGGCTTCACCGCGAAGCAAGGCAGTTCTGCAGGGAGGCATCTCCAAGTTTGAGCAGCAATGGTAGCCGAGTCTTGCGCACGCGCAGTTTTAACTTTTTCCTGTCAGGTTTCTGGATTTCGCAACGGCACGCAGAGATACACATGAGCTAGTAAAGCTAGTATCTTCGAGCCGTCATGTGGTGGAGCGGCGGCTTCAGCTGATGCACTCTCAGTGTGCTTACCCTTGCGTCGTGTAGACTGTCACCTGGGCAAACCTGCGTCTTGCAGCTGTCGCGCTGCCATCTTGACTTCCTTGCACTGAGGGCTGTGCCATCAGCCGCAACCAGAAGGCGACATGACCTAGATTCCTAGATCGCTTGACATAGAGAAGATTTGAATCGCTTGTCTCAGGTTGTTTGGATGAGCTGGAGGTAGTGGCCAACTCAGCCACAGACATGCGCCGACGCTGTCCCCGCTCGACCTGCGACCAGGTTATTGCTCCGGACCCATCCAGAGACAGCTTCCAGGACTGTTCTGCAATTCGCTGTTGCCGTTGAGCACCACGCGCGCGGGTGTGTGTGTGTGTGTGTGTGTGTGTGTGTGTGTGTGTGTGTGTGTGTGTGTGTGTGTGTTCGTGTGTGCGTGTGTGTGTGTGTGTGTTCGTGTGTGTGTGTGTGTGTGTGTGTGTGTGTGTGTGTGTGTGTGTTCGTGTGTGTGTGTGTGTGTGTGTGTGTGTGATGCAATTGCGTCGAAGCCCAGCTTGCTTGGAAGATGTATGGCTGGCTGTATTTGTTTGGCATTATGCATTCGTTGTCCGCACTTCCACTTCCGCTGGAACAGGTGCCTGGCAGCTGTCATGGTGATGTCATGTCGTTGGGCAGTAAATTGGACCTTCGGTGCACAGGACCCCTGGTGCGCGGAGTGCACGCCTGAGCCAGAGGCACGGGCAGAACCAAGTCACCGCTGTTGCCACAACAAGCAAGTTGACTTTTTTTTTTTGAAATCAGTCAACAAACAACTGCCAGACTGCAATCGTATGCAACAACAGCATTTGGAAGCAGACAGGCGCAAGGACCTGGGTTCTGCGTAGCCCTGTCCGGAACAATTGACAAATTATCTCTCGACTGCAAAATAAATTTTATCGACGCGAGGCCGCCTCGGCAAGGGTACCGAGGCGGCAGGGTGGGAGGGGAAGGCGGCGCGCCCGTTGCGCAACAAGCGCAGGGGAGGGGGTAGGGGGGAAGGGGAGGGGGGAGGGGCAGGGAGGGGTTCGGCCTCAATGTGGGCTGGGACCGCGCTGCCTGGCAGGGGGTAGGGGGTGAGGTACACTTCTTAGTGGTTCCCTAGACTTGGATCTTTACGCCTCAGGCCTCCGGCCTCGGCGGATTACACTGAAGATTCCGGAAGCTGTAGCTTTGAGCATGTGCAGAGACAACTGCACGGCACTGGGTGCCAGTTCTCCCCAGGCTGACAAGAGCGTTGAAGCTATGGTTGTCGCAAAGAAGATCCCATGGCTTCCTAGTTGCGCTGGAGATGCGCGATCGCACGTTCTGTAACTGCAGCAATCCGAGGCCGATCATCACAAATGTGGTGGTTCCGTATCTCACCGTGCAGACCTTCGAACCGACATCAGCATCTTCCAAACAGGGAAGCCGGGAGGGGTTTATGTAGGTTTGATGCGTCCAAGGTCCGCGACTTTGTGCAGTTCCGTGCTGTGTGTCGACTACCTTCACAGACAAAGGCCGGAGGCTTTGCAGCAAAGACAGCAAGGTGTGGCAATCTGAGCTTCTCTTGGCAGGCTCTGGTTGGTCACATGGTCTACGTGACCAAGTCGGACAGGCCCACCCACGCGAAAGATCGATGTTTATGCCATTAAGTGTGCACTTTTGCAGGCCGGAGGCTCTGCTAGCTGGCTGGAGCTCAAAGAGCTCAGCGTCAGGGTCCTGCGGGTCCAGCGCGGCACAAGGCTCGTCGTAAATGAAGGCGGAAGCCCCCCCCCAGGGTATGTGTGACAACACAACTCAGGAGATCAAAGATCACAAAAATGAAAACCTCTTTTTGACTTTCCGGATCTTAAGATATGTGCTTTCGAAAGTGCCCGTGACTGGACGGAGAATAATTTGCCTCCATGCGTTCTGTGTCGTTCATTCAACCAGCTTCGGCTGCTCTTAGTTCACTTGCAAGCTTTGGCTCCACCTTAGTATTCACTTGCCTTCCACTTGTCTCCGTCACCGCGCTGCTAGGATTCGGTTGTTTTCATTTGTTTCTCACTTGTTTGGCACTTCTTTCGCAGACTTGCCTCCCACAGGCCTAGGTGCTGGCACGCACTGCTGGGACTCCCTTGCTCGTTCATCTCTCACTCGTCTCCCATTTGCCTCTCCGATGTTCGCCCCCCAAATGATTTCCTGGATGCTTTTCCCTGGGCTCTCACAGGACTCCAGTGCCTGTTTCGCCGCGGTGCGCTTGGGAGCTGGTGGGTGGCAAGCCCGGAATCGATTCACCATGCTCCTTGGCTTCATTTGCTTCGATCCACAGGGCATGCGTTGTTGCAGTACTGTAGACAATCTTGTGGCTGAAGATGGCTGGTAACATATATGGCTGGATTTCATGAGCCGCTCTGAGGTGGTCCACTGGCTCTCCGGACACGCGCGAGAGGACGACCACTTGTGGCAGCTGTGCCTGGTTCTAATGGAAGCGTGTCTGGACTGCGTACCGAACTGGTACGTCAGAGGCAGCTATGCAATGACTCTGCTGAACTGGCTTCAATGGGATTTGGTGAGCAATGCCGACCGCACGTTTGCGTGTCGAATCCTTTCTTCCATAGAGCCTTTTCCACATCTGTCGCCACGCCTGCAGATTGTCCTTGGGAAGATGCTTGAAAGTCTGGGCACTTCCCGACGCAACAAGAAGAAGGGCAAGAGGCACGAGCTGCGGATGGAAGCAGAGGAGTGCATCAGACGTTGGAAGTTGACGATCCCGCAGTGGCACCTGTACCAAATGCAGTACCGTTTGCACTGTTTGGGCGAGCGTTTGGGCGATCGCGCTGGGAGCATGATGGTCGACTCACTCGACTCGGCGATCCTGGCCGCAAGCGCTGCTTCTGATTGGCTCAGAGGCCGTTTCTCATCTGGCGTTTAGTTGAGATACCGCATGTTACCGCTGCTGGGCCGCCCCTGAGTCGCCTGAAAGCTTCCTTCTCTGGAGCGCAAAAGACACTGGATGCCTGAAGCTCGATATAGCAAGACAAGCGACAGACTTGCGCTTGTAGATCTGATCATGCATCATTCCATGCCTGAGCTGTGAGGCTTCGATCTTGTGTAGTGAAGCGTACAGCATGGACATGGCCACATAGCATATGTAGAGCCTAGCTTCTGCACGCAACATGCATCTACATGGTCGAGCACGTCAGGCACGCCGAGGTAGCATTGTCAGCATGATCCAGGGAGACGCAGGCTGTGCAGGTCTGACCCTCGAGGAGCTCAGCGCTGAGAAGTCCTGTTAGAGAGTGTTGGAATATGGCCCATGTGGTTTTGGTGCACACGGTGGTTCCGTCCACAGGTGGTGGACTTCTGCGACGATCGGCGCGCTGCAGCTTTGTTCCATCCTTTGCACTTTCCTGGTGTTGATCCCGATGTTGTGTTCAAGGCGGGGTTGATCGGGGCAGGGTATGTTGGCTTGGTGTTGTGGCTGGCCTACACTGTATTCGTTGCAAGATGTTGCAAGAGTTATTGCAAGGTGTTGCAATATGTTGTTAGGCTGCTTGGACAGCCGCCCGCGTTCTATACTGCGTTGGTCCTGGCGATCGTTTGCATTCTTTGCGTGTGGCCATGCGTGTGGCCAATGCTTGTCGCTCTTGCGCGACCCCAAGCCTGAAAGTGCAGACATGGTAGGAACCCACGCATGCATTCGTCGTGCGCACGACAGGTTGGCAAATTGCACTCGCGCTTGGCGCGAGTCTTGGTAGTCACGTTGCATGTTTGTGTTATGGTTTCGGCACACGAGCAATGCATTGGCTGACAGGTCGCATGCTTTGTGTGCGGACATTTGGTGGGGCTTCCTAGTGGCTTGCCACACTTCGTTGTGTCCTTGGTCGGCTTGGCCCACGTTCCGCGGACGTTCAGCCCATTTCGCTGTAAGGGTTTTTGTTGGGTGGTCATCCTGTTGCTGCAGGAAGGTGATTCGTCGCCTGCTTCTTCCTCAAACTGTCAACAGGACACGGCAAAATCCTGTTGGAAGCGCCTTCGTGCTTACGGAATTGTCTGTGAAGGAACCGGAAGCTTCTGAGTAGACGGCTTCCGCGTATGCGATACCGTCGGGCAATCCCGGCGCGCCCCAGAGGTGACGGCAGATTGAGTCGTGGAGCATAATGAGAAAAAAGAATCGGTAGTAGCGGTGGTGATGGTAGTGGTGGTGGTGATAGTAGTAGTAGTAGTAGTAGTAGTAGTAGTAGTAGTAGTAGTAGTAGTAGTAGTAGTAGTAGTAGTAGCAGGAGGATGGGAAAAGGCAACGCCAGTTTCCTCCCCTTTCTCGCCTACGTCTTTTGAGTCGCCCCGTCCTACCCGTAGTTTGACGGCCTCAGCCAGACTTCGAGGTTTGATGCCGGTGGAGTCTTCAGCGACTTTTGGAATTAGTTGTGCTCAGCTCGAAGCACTTTTTGCTTCCCGAGCTGTGGCGCAGCAATACTTTGCAACGGTGGCCGCAGCCTTTGGCTTGTCGGTACACAGATTGTTTGCACTCTCTGGCGGTCCTCGTGTTGGCAATGCCGCCCGGATGCAGGCAGGCGACTGACTTCAGAATTCGAGACCCGTCGCAAATGGAAAGCTGCTGGAGGATGGAGGACGACCAGCTTTTCCAAAACAAATTTGATGCGGACCTGGAAGGCTAGGTAAAGCCAGTCAGCCTCATATAATACATGTTGGACGTGGCAGGTTTTTACAATGGAACGAGGGCAACTGTGAACTTGCAGTTCGTGGCTGAAGAACGAGCAGCATGTTGTTGCATTGTCGGGCAATAGTTGTTAAGTTGGATGGTTGTGTTGTCCTAGGCAGCAACCGACAACTTTTGGAGGATTCGGGGTGGATCAGGGCTGGGCGGATCGAAGCGGACAGAGATTCATTGAGCGCCCACGGCGGGGATCAAAGGCGTCAAAAGCGTCAAAGGTATCAAAGCCGTTTAGACCGAAAAACTGGCCCGAAATGGCCCATTTGACGCATTTGATGCTTTTGATGCTTTTGATGGGGGACTGGGCCGGGCGAAAGCTCCATCGGCAACGATGCCAGGGAGACCCGAGCGGCCATTTGACACATTTGATGCTTTTGATGGGTCAGGGCGGCGCCGTGGGCCCGGGATTGAAATCTCTAAGTTGCCGCACCGCTAAAGGTTCCGCCCGCGAGTCAGTCGCGCCTTCGGCTCCGCGGAGCCGCGGGGCACCGGGAGCGCATGCTTCAGCAGGCATACTGGGTGACTGGCTTGTGGTTACCATGAAATTTCAATTGTTGTTTAAGAAACAGCAAGAAACTGAGTTGTCCTTTGAGCCCTTTGAAAATTAATTACTATTATGGTTCTCTACAAAATAGTGAGGAATTCAAAAAATTCCAAAGCACACCCCAGTTTAAGAAACAGCAAGAAAACTCATGATTCCCAGGGAGCTCTTGATTCATATCTTGGAGTGGGGCTCTTGGACATGGGGTACCTTGAACACTTAACCCTATAAAGCCCTACCCAGGTTAGGTTTGTAGGGGTTTTTAGAGTTTGGGGTTTATAGGGTTTGGGGGGTTTTGAAGGTTTTTGGGTTTACAGGGTTTTTGCGGTTTATAGGGTTTACTGTAGGGTTTATGGGCTTTTGGGTATTTTTCAAGGCTTTTGGGGTTTATAGGGTTTTTGCGGTTTATAGGGTTTAGGGTTTATAGGGTTTTTGGGGGTTCCTTGCAATGGGCTCCCAGGGCTACGCGTCTCCTGACGCTGGTCGAAGCAGACAGTTCTCCGGCAAGTCGAGGGGGCCGCCTTGGGAGTTAGGATTAGGGGGACCCTTGGGGATATAGACCCTCTCAATAAGGCCCCTTTTAAGAGAGCCAGAAGTAGGGTTCACTAAAAGTGTGGAGCTTGCTGGTTGCGGCGCATGTTCAGCTCAGATATTCAATCAATGTCATCTGGCTCGAGAAGGCTGTGCCTGAACTTATCGGCCAAGCATGTCCAAACTGTTGCAGTCATGCTTGTGCCTCCATAGCGCAGTCTGGATACTCCGGATTATGTCCTGTTGTTGGCTTACCTACACGTTGTGATCTTATGGTGGCCCTGCCCGGGGACGACGAGCAGGAGTGTTGCCGCGCAAGTTTGTGGTCTTGCAGTCTCACCGGTTAACTGCATGCATTTGTGTCAGATGTCATGCACGTCTCTGTATGACACAAAGGCAAGACTCCTGCCAGGTCGCTGCAGCCCCGCATCGACGACGTCTACGATGTCGTCTGGCCGGATGCTGACCCTCGCCCGCAAAGCTTCCTCTCGCCACTTCTGCTTTGAACCTCTGCCCCCGCAATAGTGGGGCTCCGAACCAAATTGCAGGATGCCTCGTCACGCTTCGGAGAGGCGGACTGATTGCTGGCAACAGTGCATTCCGTTCTAAGCGGACTTTGGTTGAGGTCGTTGTGGCTGCTCTGGCGAGCAAAGGCTACTGCGTTATCCAAACTGGCTTGAGCGACGAGGCCAGCTTGCCTTTGCTCTTCCACGCTTCTTTTTTTCTGCCGGACACATAAAGCATGCCAGGAGCGTGAAGCCGCCTGGAGGAGTGCGCAGGCACGCTGATGCGATGAGAAAAGGCACCATTCAGTTCGATGCTTTGTGGGCGGAGGAGCAGGACAGATATTTCTTTCGCATGAAGCAGGAGGTGGAGGTGGACAGTTGTGCAAGACGGCCTGTGACAGTTCTGAACGTGCCTTTTGTCAGACTGGCTACATGGGCTTTGATTCTAACAACAAGGCCTCGGTTGAAGTGATTCTCCCCGTCTGGTCCCCGGTCCGCGTAGCCACGAAGCCTCCAGGTCGCCTGGCTTAAGGAGCGGCGAGAGGAGCAGTCAAACCCGGATGGTCTTAACTATCCGGAGGCGCGCTAAGAACTCTCGTCTCTGCTTCGTGCCAGCTTCGTTTGCCCACTCGAAGGATGAAGAACTCGACAACAAAGCCTTCGATGGCAGTTTTGAGCTCGGAGATGGGGAGAAAGAGAGGGTGCTTCTTTGGCTTCATCGGCTCGTGGGGTGTCCAGGTGAAAGGCTCTTCACGGACCTGGCAACTGCAATTGCGCCTTTGACACCCACGTGGCCGACTTAATGACTTATGGGTCGCTTGTGCCATTGTGCCATAATGTGCCTGTCGCCCTGTGCTGCGATTCTGGCCTCGTGTTATCGTGAGCGAGGAACCAGGCATAACTAGTGATGGCAATGCCTGCTGTGGCGTGCTGCAGGGTCGGTGGAAATTTTTGAAGCCTGCTATAGCTCGCACACCCTCCGAACTGTGGCAGAGAAACCAGGCTGGGTGTCAGCTTTAGCTACATCATGAACCCTCTCCTGCGAGTGTGTGGTGCCCAGTTTCTTTTCACTCCCAGCATGTGAGTTTGAAGAGCACCTTCCAGGTCAATGACAAAGAACGAGGAGGAGGATTACCTGCCGGAAGCTGAGTTGTTTGATAGGTTTCGAGAGCAAACTCTACCTACCTTTCTCGAGGCCCGAGTCTGTCCGGGACATGATGCAAGATCCGGATTCGGGTTGGACGGTTCCAGTTCAGGACTCGAACTCTCGGATCTTAACCACGGCAGCAAACGAAAAGTTGTGTTCTGAATGCAGGAGTACCTCTTCTTCTCTCGACGAAGAAGGCACATGAAGCCACGAATCAATGAAGCGAGACTGAGACGACTCCGACGTCAGGCTGTGCGTGATGCATCTCATTGAGGCCGACGGAGGTGAGGTCTGGTTCTACCCGAAGGCCAGGCCCAACCGTTCGGGTCGTGTCTCGGCTCTCTCGGCTCTCTCGGCTCTCTCGGCTCTGTGCTCTCAGGACGGTTCCTTCCTGTCCGGTGGCAAGCGGAGCATGCCTTGGGCCAAGTTGGGCCCAAGATGCAGAGATGTGCAGAGCTTCAGGGGGGCCATTTCCAAGGCGAGTGCCGGCTGCTCCGAACAAGCTCCTGATTTTCCGCCACGACATAATGGATTATTCCTTCCAGGCGAAAACGAACATGCTTTCAGATTTCGAAAGTCACGTGAGTCGCAGAGTGACAGGCCGTTGGCCGGAGCTTGGCACTACAGGTGCGAGCCACGAAGTGGGACCGTTGCGGGGCACAGCGAAGAACGAGTCCTTTCGGAAACCTGCCATTCTATCGGGGAAGCCCAGCGCAGCCAGGGAGCAGCACTGCAATGTGTGAGTTGACATGAGAGGCTTGGCTCATGCAGGACATCGGCAAGCCGCGTGCTGAGATGCGGCAGTCAGATGCGCTTGGCAGCTGTGTCTGTGGGTGTGGGTGATGTGTGTCGCAATGTCTGAGAAGACTAGGCTACCGATCCGGCAATCGACGGTACGTTAGTGTCGAGTACTGATAATGCAACTGCGCTACCCCGACGACGACCACCACGACCGACCGTTGATCACTAGTGATATTATGAGAACGACAATACTCAGCACCATGATCAGAGATACGTAAGGCTCTGCTTCGGGCAAATGCTTCCGAAGTGTGCATCCTGTGAACTTAGTACGGGATGGACAGACATGATAGCCACGTATACGGCTGCAGGTGTGGAGGACTCGAGAGGTTTCGTTTCATGAAGTACGGGACTTCATAAAAGCGTCGTACATCGTCGTACATGCCCGCTATGGAGGCACTTTGTTGAAAAGCCGTATCGAGACGAGCAGCATCCAGCCAGTACAGGCATATGCATGCAGGCACCTGTGTATAAAGCATCGTGTCTCAAGCACGTTGCCGTTTCGTAGATGAGCGCTTGTTATTCCGCTTTGTGGGTTTTGTCGAAACGAAGTACAGGATCCAGCGTTTTTCCAGATCATGGGTTCGAATTTCCTGGAGTACGCAACTCCATTCCCGGAGAAACCACGCTGGGTGTACCTCCCTCGAACCACATTGAAATCTGATTTACTTTGCATTGTGACTCCACTGCTGGATGTATTGGTACACTGTGTTTAGCATTAATGCATGGTGATATTATGGGATCACGGGGTTGCTCTTATTGTGAAAACATGCAGGCAATTTCAGCGCGAAGATACTTCAGACGGTACATAGGCATCCCAGCAACGTTATGCAGCCAGAAACCGTCGTGCGTGTCTGCAGCATGCTGCAATCCGCTTGTTCAATTCCAAAAGCCCGCAATAAGTTGTGGGGTTTTCTGGATTCCCTCTGCTTTCTACTTTCTATCTTCACTTGGCCAGGTCCCAAGCCATTCGAGAGATGTATCTGAACCTGGGTCAGATGGGAGACTCGGGCGAGGCTCGAGGTTGAGAGCAATGAGAGCGGAGGGCGGAAGAGCGCCGAAGACCCGCCTTTGTAGCAGGTCGTGTGCAACCCCGGGCCTGAAGTCCCCGATGGACCGAAGGCAGATCCAGGGCATCCGAGAGTCTGACCAGTTCCCTGTTGCAACGAGTGAGGCGAGCATCATGGCTTTGACCACCCGGCTTCCGGGAGAGGCTGAGAGCAAGGAGGGGGTTCATTGAAAGCACAGGAGCACGCCGCAGAGTGCGCAGGCATGGTCTCCAGCCCAATACTGGTCCATGTTCTCCTCAGGAGCGACGGTATGTGCTTCGGTCCTTCATTTTCCTGCATTCCTTGCTAGGCACGGACACCTGCTCACAGTGGCCGTACTCTCGCTGGGAGTGACTTGGCCGCCGCCCCGTGGTTGGCCAGGCCACAAATCTGCTGTCGATTCCAGGACAGAGCCCTACTACGAGGAGGGCGCCGATTCCATCGCCACTGGCAAGTCGTACACCTGCTCTGTTCTCAGAGGGCATCTTCCTTAAGACCACCCATGTAAACACGCACCAACGCTGAGGCCATGGTGGATTTGTTAGCCAAGACCAGATCACTCAGTTTGACAACGGCCTGCCCAGCCTGTGAGGGTTCGACACGCGGATGTCATACGTGAAAGCATAGATAATACCAGTCATACAATACTACCCTAATACAATACACAATAACATAGCAGAGTCCAATATGACATGACACAACCTAGCATAACATAGTACAAGGTAAGAGGAGGGGTAAGAGGAAGAGGAATAGGACACGGAAAAGTAGTAGTAGCAGCAGCAGAAGAAGTAGGAGAAGTGTAGTAGTAGTAGTAGTAGTAGTAGTAGTAGTAGTAGTAGTAGTAGTAGTAGTAGTAGGTAGGTAAGCCGCCACGAGTGATCAAGCGGCCGCGCAGTTGAGAGGCTTTCGAACAGGCTTGGGGCGCAACTTCTGTACTAGAGGTCCCGACCAGGCTCCTTTTCCGAACAGTAAGGGTTTGTGCCTACTCCGAGCCATGTGCCTCTCCGTTTTGCTACAGGTGCCGCTTTGATCCGCCAGGTCCCAATTCCTGGGCCCAGAATGTGTTTCTTTCAAACATTGCATCACTGGGTAGGCGGTAGGGTTTCCACTTCCGCGCAGTGGAGGGAGTCATTAGGCTTCGGTCTCTTGATGAAAGCAGCGGACAGCGCTGATGCTTACAGCGCACTCACACAATTTTTCCTATATCAGAAAGAACGACATGACACTTGTCTGCCGACTGGGAGCTCTACAGCGAAGCCGGAAAGAAGCGACGCAGTCGCGGAAAGACAGTTCAAGGCACAGCCTCACAACTCGGCATATGGCACAGCCTCTCGCCGCGCTGGAAAGACGCAATGTCGGGCTCCTTTCGTGGAACACTGGGTGGCTAAACAGGTACCAAAGCACGACTTGCTGGTCAGCGTTGGAGTTCTCAACCCTTCAGTGGCTTCCCCTCTGGCACGGCTCTACGTGTGACACTCGAGTTTCGCCTGGAGCTAGGTGCTTCGCGCCGACCTACACGGCAGGAGGAAGCGACACAGTCGCGGAGAGTCACTTTGACCCAGCACCCTGGTACGGCTCCACGTCACATCTGGGTACAGTCGCAAAGCGGTCGCGCTTGCTGTGCCAAGGGTGGCGGGCTTCGGCTACGGCCCCCCCAGTTGTGTTCGTTACTGTCCTGTTACTGACGAGGTCAGGCAGTGCTAGGAGTGACGGCTTATGTGCTTTGGTCAACGAGCAGCCTTCCTGACGGCCCATCGCTGGCAGTCCGGAGTTACCTAGTGTGGGACGCCACTAGACGGGAACTTTGGGAGACGGCTGTTCTGAGTACGACCCACCGGCGGCCAGTTCGTGAGTATTGGATGCAATGACTCACACTGAGGGTGACGGAGGTTGCAAAGACAGTCAAGTGAATTGTCCAGTGAAGCAACTGCTCAAGCCATAGGCAGCTCTTTTCCATAGGGGCTGATTGGCCTTGGAAATCAGGATTCGTTCTCCTTTATCCTTGCTTTTAGCGGTTTCTGTGTTTCGTTTTACTTCACGGTTGGTGGCTAGCACGAGGCCTCGGAGCAAAACGTGCCACTGGCCTTGCTCCAAAAACGGATGAAGGAGGTACCTGCGATATTCGCATGGGCAGTCCCCTCGTGCCGCCTGCCACAGCCTGTGTTCATGATCGTATCGGATTTCAGGCCGCTTAGCCTCTGTTGAAGGCCGGCTGCCCGGCCGCAAGCACAGCCTCAAAAGCGTGCTGAGGAGCAGCTTTTCACTTTTTCTGGAACGCCGGTGAAGCCGACATCTGCCTTAGGGGTGGGTGCTGGCCCAAAATCAGCGGGCAAGAATTCAGACAATGGGTGCCTGTGCGCGGGAAGGCCGGACCCCACAACAGGTGGGCATGGCCCGCCCCGCGTCAAGGCCAAAGAGTGTCTTGAGCACACGCAGGCCCTCCACAGGCTTTAGGCTCAGGCTCATTTCGGATTGGCTTTGCTCCTTTCCTTGTTTTTGTTTATGCTGTGGGTTTATGGGTTCTTTTTTTGCGCTTGCCATTCAGAATCGAGCCGAAGTCGGTTTTAACCCATTAGTGAGTGCCAAAGCGGGAGTCGCCCGCAAAGCGCAGAGCACGCTCGCGCAGCGTTGAATTGAAAAAGTAGTAGGTAGGTAGAAGTCGTCGTGGTGATGGTAGAAGTATGGTTGTGGTAGTGGTGGTGGAAGTAGTAGTAGCAGCGGCAGCAGCAGCAGTAACGGTATCTGTACCAGTAAAAGTAGGAGTAGTAGTAGTAGCAGTAGTAGGTAGAAGTGGTTGTGGTGATGGTAGAAGTATGGCTGTGGTAGTGGTGGTGGTGGTGGTAGTAGTACCGGTAACGGTACCAGTAGCAGTACCAGTACTAGTGGTCGTGATAGTGACAGTGATAGTGACAGTGATAGTGACAGTGATGGGGATAGTACTCGTACTAGTTGCAGCAATGGAACTAGTATTAGTATTAGTAGGCACCCCCCGTCCTACCAACCGCCTGGCGCCTAAACCCATCAACATCATCGTCATCATCATCGTTGGTATTCGAATGCAAACCACGAAAGTACTGTAAGTACCGAGTAGGATGGATGTGCTCTTAAGCAGTGTTTTGGAGAGGTGGTTGGTAGGGGGGGCACGCCCGCTCGTACTAGTACTAGTACTCGCACCAGTACTAGTACTAGTCTTAGTAATAGCAATGGTGACAGTAAGAGTAACAGTAATAACAGTAGTAATAGAACAGTAACAGTGATGGTAATCGTAGAATAGTCACATTCATTTTTTTTTGGGCGGCCCTATGCAAAGCAAACACAAGTCAGCGTACTCACTGTGAGTAGGAAAAGAACGCTCTAGACCTGAGGAGCTTCTTGCACGTTGGCAGCCCCACTAACTGAAGCCAAGCCGGACGGTTTACAGCCAGCCTGTGAAGTAAAAGGAAGGCAAAAGGAAAACTTGGGGCGAGAGAAGTCATGGCGTGTGGAGTGTACGAAAGCCAGTGCCATGCTAGCTCTGCACACTGCTCGGCCCAGTGAAGTCTACGACGTCCCGGGCGAATGCCTGCCTGTACTGTACCCCCTCTATATACAAACGCCTTCGTAAAAACACAGTTTCGCTCCAGGTTGCTCGGAGTTGCTCGCAAAACGTGACCAAACAACTTAAGCTGTGCCCTGTGGATGTGGTGAGTGAGGGGGGGTTGGTCGGCCAGGGCTCGGACGCCTTCGTTTCGGATGGTCTGTGCGTTGGGGTTGTCTGTGAGGATCTTGGTGTAGTAGGTAGCTTTGATCCGCTGGATCTTGCGGAGGGATTGTGAGTGGAAGGCCTCGAGCCTGTGAAGTCAGCTGTGGTGAGCGCAGCGGATTCCATGCCGGAGACAATCATTGGGATGAAGACCGCGTTGTAGATGCGCAACTTCCAGGCCACGCTCAGACCTGTGTGTCGCCAGAAGGCGTGCAGGGTATTGAAGTGCTTCCGCGCTTTTCCCAGCCGCGCTGTGATGTCCGCCTTGCTGGAAGAGTCCTGGCTGAGGACGACGCCAAGGTACTTGGCCTGCGTGACCTCTTTCATTGACTCTCCTGTGAGGAAGTGGATGTGGTTGACGGCCAGCTGTGAGCGAAGTAATTCGCACTTCTTGAGGTTCAGTGAGAGGTTGCTGTGGGCAGCGACTTCCTGAATCTTGTGCAGAATTTGCTGACCTCTTTCCGCGGTGCCTGTGAAAATGGCCATGTCGTCCGCGTAAGCAAGGTCGTAGAATGGCTGGTTCTGGCTAAAAAGCCACGGGAGCATCTGACCATGCTGCTGCAGCGCTGCATCGACGTCGGCCATGATCATGCTGTGGACCACCAGGAAGAGGTAAGGAGAAAGTGGGCAGCCTTGGCGAATGCCAGAGCTTGCCTGAGACGGTTGGCTCAGTTGCCCCGCCGCCTTCACTGTGAAGGAGGGGTTGTTGCAGATCGAGCCAATCAGATTGACAAACGCCGGCGTGACCCCATGCCGTTCTAGCGCCACCGTGACAGCTTGCGGGTGAACCTTGTCAAATGCTTGACTCCAGTCAAGAAGCTGCACGTACAAGGTTGAGCCGCAGCGTTCCGCGCGCTCTAACAGTCTCCTTGCCACGTGTATCGCCTGTGAGGTCGATCTGGTGGCTCTGAACCCGTACTGGGTGGGTCGGAGCTTGGAGTCGATCGCCTGCTCCAGGCGTTTCTGAAGGAGCCTGGCGAAGAGTTTGTAAGAGGTGCTGAGGAGGGCGATGGGGCGGTAGTTGTTGGGGTCCGCCATCGTGCCGCGCTTGTGAATCTCTGCAACGACTGCCGTTGACCATTCTTCCGGCACCAAGCCTGTGAGTAATGCTTCGTTGTAGAGGTCCAAGAGCGGTTGACGGTTGGCTGGCGTAAGCCAATGTAGGGCCTCCGACGGAATTTGGTCCGGGCCTGGTGCCTTGTGCGAAGCCATGCCTTTGAGGGTGTTGTTTGAGCTCTTCCATCGTGATGGGGGCCATGTTGACTGGACTGTCATCAGTCAGTCTGTGGGTGGGGCCTGTGTAGTCTGCCGGCGGGGGGGCCCACTGTACTTCCGACAGGTGTTTGGCGAAGGTGTCTGCCTGCTTGCTGTAGCTGGTGGGCTTGCCCTTGGAGTCATGCAGAGTGACAGTGCGAGGCCTGTAGTCCGAGCGGATACGCTTGATCCAACGCCACTTGTCCCTGGCGTCCAGTGTCTCTTCGCTCTCCTGAAGACGATCCTTAAGCCATTGTTGCTTGTCCTGGCGGGCCTGTGAGCGGATAGTCTTGTGGAGCTGACGCTCCGTCTCCAGGTTCTGACTCTGGCGGGCGGCGGTGCGCTGCTCGATGAGCTCCCACGTCTGCTGGCTGATCCAAGGGTGCTTGGGCTTGCTAGTCAGTGTGGGGATGTGCTTCTCCATGGACTGTAGAATGGAATCCTTAATCGATTTCCATTGCCGGTCCAGCCTCTGCTGGTCTGTGCACGACTGTGAAGGCGGAGGGGGGACATCCTCCCCAGTTGTCTCGGGTGAGGCAGGCTCCTCGAAGGCTGGCTGATGCTGGAGGGCTTCCGTGAAGTGTGTGTTGTAGGAAAGAATGGACTGTGCGTCAGGGCGTCTGGTCAGCTTGGGGGTGGGTGCAGCGCGCTTGTGGCAGGCTGTGTGGAGGGAAAGAGTGACTCTGGTGAGGAAGTGGTTGCTGTTGAGGGCAGCGTTCGGGAGGGTGTGCACATCGGTGACCATATTCTTCCAGGCGAACTTGGTGACGGCGTGGTCCAGCTGGACCAAGTCGCCATTCGGACGCTGGTGTGTCATTCGATGTCGCTCGTCTTTATCCATCCACGTCTGCGGGAAGCATAGGTCGTGGCTGACCGACATCTCGAACAGCTGTGCGTGGTTGGACAGTGGGTCGTCCTCACTAGCCTGTGAGGCTAGGGTCTCGTCGGCAACGTTCGCTCCAAAGTGGGCGTCCGGTCCGACGCTGCCACGATTGGAGGAAAGCTCGTCGAGCAGTTGCGCGTTGAAGTCGCCGACCAATAAGAGAGGTTCGCTGGCGGGGTGTCTGTGAAGGATGTTTTCCAGCGACTGCCAAAATGCGTCGCGGACCGGCTGCTCACGTTGGTTGTGGGGAGCGTACACCACCTGCACTGTGAGAGGGGCCTCCGCCGTGTCTATCTTGAAAGAAAGAAAACGACCGTCGGTGGCAACGATATCCAGAATGCAAGGTGTGAGCCGTGGGGAGGTAATCAATGACACTCCCGTGAAGGTTTGGACCGGATTACCCTGGGCATCCAGCTTGTCATCAGCACTGTGTGTGACAGTGTACCCATCGATCATAAAGCGGTCCTGTTGCTTCACGTGGGTCTCTGTGAGGGCCAGCCAGTCAAGACCATGCGTCTGCATAATCTTGATCAGGGTGTGGATCTTGCCGGCTTCAAGGAGGCCCGTGGTCCTTCAGGCACACTTTGGAGCGCAACTGTGTGGAGTGCCTCTGTCTGCCGTGCTCCTGTGGGCAGCGGCAGTGGGTCTTGAACCAATGGGCCCGTGTGTGTTGCTTATTCTGGGCATCGTGAGCGTCTACCCAGGAGGCACGGCCACTGTGCAACTGAGGCTGTGAGGGGGGGGTAGGGTTGGGCGGTGAGGGAAGGGAGGAGGGGAGAGTGTCCGCTGTGAGAGGGGCAGTGGTGGAAGTGTTTTGAGTGGGGGAGGCAGGCAGACCAAAATGGCCACTTGGTGTGGTGGCAGGCTCCGCTGTTCGAAGCCTCAAATGATTGGGGGAACGGCTCTGCGGGGGGTGTCTCTTCACTCGCATATCAGGGGCTTTGGCCAAAAGGCGGTGAAAACGTCTGCATGGGGTTGTATAAAGGCTTTTGGTTGTTGATCCTAGCTCTGGAGCCCAAACCACAACTAGGGGTTGGAAAGGTGGATAGAGCATGCCTCCATGCTCTGTACTCCCGCCTGCTGCGAGATCTGGTGGTGATGCGGCGGCGTGCTCGCCGCTGCCGTGCTGTTTGGTGGTATTGTGCTCGGGTCTGTGAGGGGGGAGGTGCCGAGGGGGTGGTGTGGGGGCTGTGGGGCACTTCGTCGCCGAAAGGCACACTAGAACAACTCTCAGAGCAACCTGGGAAAGCGAAACTGTGAGGTGAAGAAGAACTAGAGTTATAATAGTGGCTCAGCGCACCCAGCTCGCCTTTAGGTGGCGTGCCAGAACGGTTCAACTCGTTTTTGCCCAGCTGTGTGGTACGGTCTGGGTCTGCTATGGTACAAGAGGCAGCAGCCTGTGAAAAATGCGGTCGCACAGCTGCTGCGGAAGATTGCAAGGAAGAGAGGGCGCGCTTGCCAGACCATCACTGCGAGCCAGCAGCACGGCGCTTGATGCACCATGCCTCCCAGGCTTCCTGTGGGTAGTCCGTGGGGACCCCACCGTTGTTAATGTGGGCGATCTTGGCTTCCTCTACCGCGCCCTCTAGCTCCACCTGTGAGCCGAACGGGTAGTAGCTCGGCCTGGCCTTGGTGAGCTGTGGGGGAGCAAGCCCAGAGCTAGGATTGCTGGCCGCACTGAAGCCACTGACAGCGGAAGCGGCGTCACTGTGAGTGCGCTTCACTTGGGAGACCACGTCGATCATCGCCCCCACACCTCCGCTCTCCGAGTCCACTGTGAAGGCAGCCTCCTGTTCCTGAGCCGCCATCTGTTCCATGAGTTCTTCTGTGGACCTGAGTCCTGTGAAGTGTGTCCTCTCTTCGGCATCCTGTGGAACATGCACAAACTTCACCGGCCATGGGAACTCATAGCGGAACCTGGCGATCCAGTGATCCAATCCATCGTCGTCGCCTTCGTTGTACTCTGGGATGGCCTTGGTCAGGAACCTGCTGAGTCTCTTGGCCTCTGCGTAGTTGTGCGCTGTGAGGCGGGCGGCACTGTCAAAAGCTTCCTGCTCGACAGTCGTCTGGTTGACCTGCTGTCGCAATTGGTCGCACCAGATGCGGCGCCAGGTCTCCAAGAGCTTCTCGGCGTGCTCCTCCCGAATGTGGATCTCGCACTCCCAGTCTGTGAGGGTTCCTGTGGAGGTCGTCTGTGAAGGAACCCCGCGACGGTACACGATGCGGCCCAGCCAAGCCTCCTTGGAGTCGACCAAGGCCAAGGTCTTCCACCTCGGCGCCAATGGCTCCTTGGCGAACCTGCTAAAGGCCGCCCTGTAGGCGTTCATGAGTCCCTGGAGCGGCGAAGCAAGCCTGCGTTCAAACTGTGTGACTCCAGGAGAGAGCTTCACTGGACCGCCACCCTTGTACTCGTAGGTCTTGGCGTCCTCCTTGGACCCGGCTGCCTGTGAGGGGTCTGCCGTGGTCTTCTCCGCCGTCCTTTCAGGACTGTCCTTCGCCTCTTCGGGCTCCGTGTGCTCCTCCGTGGGCTTCTCCTGGTGGAAGTACCAAGGGTACACCCTGTCCGCTACCTCCAGGATCCGCTTCCGGACTGTGAGGGAGGGGACTGTGAGGATGGACGTAGCAGAGAGCTCCAGCTTGCCCGGCGTGCCGGTGTCCAGGCGTGTCGTGGTCAGGTCCCACATGCCATCGATGTTCCACAGCCCAGCTTTCGCAAGGGCTTTTTCCACTGTGAGGCGCCGGTCCGCCTCCGTCTGCCACGTGGGGAAGTTGCGGCATACGATGGTGCGTTTGGCCTGCTCGATCTGAGCAAAGAGCATGTCCTTCTCGGCCCAGGCTGTGCGGATGCGAAGGGCCCGGACCTGCTGCTCAAGGTTGCTCACTCGCTCGTTGGTCCTCACCTGTGAGGTGAACAGGGAGGAGTAAACGGCTCCCAGAGCAGGGGCGACCTTCTGCTGCATCGCCATTTGCACCAGCTCCATGCACTGCCCAACCGTGGCCGGGGCGTTGAGGTCTATCCCCTGTGCTACCGGCACTGTGAAGGACTGTGGCTGCGGCTGCAGCTGAGTCGGAATGAGCACGGCAGCCGAAGACTGTGGGGCATCCATGCGTGCTTCCAACTGAGTCATGCGATCTGTGAGGTCTTGATGCTGCTCCTCACGTCGTGCTCCTTGCAGCTTCACTTGTTCTAGCTGAGCAGCCACCTCCGCCAGCAAAGCAGACATTTTGTCCAAGAGAAGAGGGAGGGACCTGTGAAGCTTGAACCGCTCGTGAGCTTAGTCACATTCATAGTAGTGCAATAATGATGAATATCATGAAAAGCATCTTGCCCCGAGCCAGTCTTCTTTGGTATCGATGACACGGAAGCCCGGCCTGAAACCTGGAGCAGCATGGGGGGATTGTGGTGATGCCGCCGCGCCGGCCAGCAAAGGTCAATGATTCCAGGCCAGAAGATGTCCATGGAGGTGCGGCCGTGGTAAGGAATGAAACTGGAGGTTTTTTTCTGACTGGTGCTTTGCGGAGGTCGGCTACGAGTGCTTGGTTGCTGCGGGCTTCAACAAGAACAGCCCGCTCGCTGGATCTCGCTAGGTGTTGCTTTGCTCTTAGCAGAGTTTCGGTTTTAGAAATGTTGCTTCATCGAGGCCTGAAGGGCCGGCGCATGGGTCTTTGGTTTGGTGATGCATGGTGCTCAGTGGACTTCAACCCACAACTTGCAAGGACCACCATGCTTTCAGGTAGGGCCCGACTGGCACAGCTTTCAGACGGAGTGGGCAAGGCCAGCACAAGCGAAAAGCATGCCGGTCCTGTGCTGTGCACTTGAAGTACGAGGTTTTGTCCTGACATATGCCCCACAATGATGGGCCGAAGCCTCAGCGAGAAAAGGCACCGAGGTGGTGGCCCATTTCAGCCGAAATGTCGTCCGAGCCAGGCTTGAGCATGAGCTGTGCAACCACAGCTGCACGCATTGCCCACCAATTTGATATCCGCGGGCCAGTTTCGTCTTATGTGCAGACCTCGGCCTCGGAACGAAGAGCAGCTCTCAGAGTCTCAGACGTCGAAGGACACCGCGTGCTCGGCCTCCTTGGTCGCGATGAACGCCGCGCATTTGCCGATGCCCAAAAGCCAGCGCCCAAACAAACAGGAGGTGAGCGAACGTTCCTGAGGTGCATGTTCGACTCGGACCCACCCAAGCCTGACAATGCTGAAGCACTGATTGCTCGACTCCTACCGCAGTGCAGTGCATTTAGTGTGCGAGACATGGAGAATCTCAGGTGGGTGTAAACACCCTGTTGGGACCTGGATCCTTCATAGGCTCTCAGTGGCTGCCTGACAACCCAGCCATCAACATTGCTGGGCAGCCGGCAGGCAACTGCATGGCCACAATGCTTTCGCATCAAGGCGGACTCAAAGTATGTGGAAGGGCAATGGAAGAGTAGGACCAAGCCCCGACCCGATTCCTGCCTGTCAGGCCGCAGCTTCACCTTCAACCGCAGTGCCGATGGTTACCAGCGCGGTGAAGGCCAGGCATTCGCATTCAGAAAACCGGGGTCTGTTGTTTCCGGAAGTGGTTTTGTCCAAGCGAGGTTGCGGAAGCGTTTTCGTGAAGCTGTACCAGGGCGACAAGCGCGATGAAGAAGAGCGTGTTTGCGTACTTGCCCCAGACGCTGCGATGGACTCTAGACTCTAGACTCCTTTACATCGCCCATGTCCGGCTTGTGGTTCGACCTAACCGTCCCCTGCACCGGTAAAGTTCAAGGCGCTTATCGGCACAGCAACCAACCAGGACACATGTCACGGGGCATATCTGAGTCGCATTGATTGGGACACGTTGCTATCCTTTGCTACAGCGAGTATCTTGAGGACGGCAGAAGTGCAAGCTTGACGGCTCCCAACGGCCCAGCACAGCAGGCCATGGTTGCGCAGCTTGCAGTCGGATGCGCAAGTTCTATGTGCCAGGCAGTGATCAAGAAGTCGATGCGGTTCGCTGGCATCAACCCAAACACTGCAACATCCTTGGCATCGGCGGCCGATTAATTACTCCAGCACAACGAGGACCTCAATTTGCATGGCTATTCAGGTGTCTATAGCAGAGTGCCACGGCACCGGGACTGCTCTCGGAGATCCCATTGAAGTAGGCGCGCTCATGGCAGTGATGTCTTGAACTCAGCACGGCGAGCGGCAAGGTGTTCTTGCTCGAGAGAGAAGTTTTATGAGACACCCGAAGGCATGAGCGCAAGGTCCCAATCCTGAAGACCAGTGCGAAGAGCAATGTAGCCCACTTGGAGGCCCCGTCTTGGCTTGGGCCCTGCAAACAACTGAGTAGCTGTAGACATGTGGAGGCTGGTGCCGGAATCGCCGGTCTGACGAAGTGCATCATGATGATCAACTTCGGCACGGCACCGCCAAACTGCCATTTTAACATCATCAATCCGTCGGGCACTCGTGAAGCCGAAGAGCAGACTGAGACGTCTCCCAAGCTTGCCAAAGGCACTTGACGATCGAAGGGTACCCCGTCTACTTTGACACGGAGGTCGCGCTCGGAGAGCCCCCTTCGCTCCAGTGCCTATAGCGAGATTCGAGTCAGCTTTCAGGACATCGACGTGGGCCTCAGCAGTCTGTACTGTGGCGTCTCGCCCTAGCCTCAGCCGCGAGCGCAGCTCTCGCAGCGGCTCTTTTGGCTGCCCCCGGGCTGAGTTCCTTCGGCTTCGGCGGGACCAACTCGCGAGCAGACGTCTACGGCTACGCGACGAAGGGGCACAAGGCGGCCATGAAGGCCTGCTGGGCCACGGGAAGGGCCGCTCTGTGCCCCTCTTTTGCCTTTCTTTTCTTGAGGCCAACTTGCCGACGCCCTCTCTTCCGAGGGCTTTGCACATCGGGTGCGGTCCCAAAGAAAGCCTGGGCTGTCAGAAGCCGCTCCGCATGTGCAGGCAGACGCTGTACATCAGTGGCTCTTGGGACAAATTCGCGACCTACAAGGCCCGAAGTGGGGACAGTGAGTATAGGCGGCATAAATCTTAGCCGGGCACGGACAACAACTACGTCAACTCTTCGGGCTGCAGACATCCAAATCCCCCAGACATAGAGCAACATGCCAGCCTCAGATGGAAGCTAAAATGAGTCAAGAACAAAGCCGAGATGATTCTGCTTTCTCACTGCAGTCGTGCTGTGGTGTTAGTTTTTTCGCTTTCAGACAGACAGCATGCAGGCAATGGATGGAGGGAGGCTGGATGGCAACAGGGACGTGAAAACATTTTACGGCAGAAGTCTTGCGAGGTACGGCAAGTACACTTGCACCATCGAACTTGGCGAAAGCCTGTGCGAAGAGTTTCAGTTGTCATGTACGGAAGACAACCTGGAGGCCAGTTGCAGAATGCCTGTCGGCTGTGCCTCATGGATGCTTGTGCTATCTTGTGCTGATGTTCATATGAGGTGATTCACCCCCTCATCAAGAAGGCTGACAGTACCGAGCAGATCGTCGGTCCGGACTTTGCCGAGCCCTCAAAAGACTTGGTGATGCAAGGATGCATTGCTTGGGCACGAAAGCAGCGCGACATCTCGTAGGTTGCACTCCGGAGCTGAGGCAGGGAAGGGACTGAACTTCTTCATCGACGGCCGGAAGGACGGCGCAACACCGGGGACTCTGTATCAGATCGACTTCAGGCTGGATCTCGTGCGCCAAACTGTTCGGACAATGGCGCCGCACTGCAGTGTGTCAGTTGGATGGATGACAAGAAGACCATCTCCTGGATGCCAGTGGAAGCTGGCGCACTGGAGGCACCCTGGAAAAGAGGCGTTTCAATCACATGACGGTGCAGCCCTCCGTCTGGAGGTGCAAGATGGGCAGCCTGACCGGCATGCTTGGGGCCTCTGCTCTTGCAGCTCTTCCTTCGTGCCTCGTCAGGCCAGAGCTGGAGTAGGCGAAAGGACGGAGAATGAGGGCGCTGGCCGCCGAACACCTCAGTGCTCTCTGTGCTCACTGCCCGCTTTCACGTTCCGTCGGTTTCGTCACCAAGGCCTTGAGAGGCGAGGCCCTGGCACAGCCACGGTGCCAGTTTCACAGCGTATGTTCCGAGAGCATACCGACACCAGCATTGCTGTCTTCCGTCCTGTACAGAAGTCTGGCTTGCAGTAGCAAGCCGCAGCCGCAGCCGCGCCACGAAGCGCGTTCGTGGGCCTGAGCCAAAGCCTAGCCTCCTGCTTCTCAGAATCGCATGCTGCCGTTCCTTGGAAGCATGGATTGCCGCATTGTTCATGCAGCTGCTCATAGTAAATACGCAAGGAAATACGAGAGGGTCACATTATCTTAATGCCACAAGCCGTTCCGGAGAAGGAGTTGCGCTTTCGGCCAGTGGGTCGTAGGAGACAGCTTTGAGGTGGAGCTTGGTCTCGTCCGTTTGGGTGGGGCGTTAGCTCAGCCGACCATGGGACCAGAGGATCCAGACTTCGAAGTTCAGGCGCTTACGCTGCACGGCAGCTCTTGCGCTAGGCGACTTTAGGCGACTCTAGGAAACTCTAGGCGGCCCTCTGAGACAGGCAGGTGGCGTTCGCTTGGCGTCTGCGCTGCGAGCTCTCCAGACTCAGGTCTCGTCCAAGCTTTTGTTGCTCCCTTCGCAAGACTTCGCAAGAGCAAGGGCCTCTTCTGCGACATCGCCATATCTGCTGGCAATGAGCAGTACCTTGCGCACCAGGTAGCCAGGTAGCTGTGTTCCGCAACTGTCACAAGCCCAGATGACGACCCCTCTGTAGCAGCGCCCGTGCAGGTAGTCTTGGCATCCAGGAGCAAGATGCTTCATGACCACATCCTGTCCCAGAGTAAGGACCAGGCAGGGTCCCGGCGACAGCGACTCATCAAAATCATGGCGCCTTGAAGGGCTCTCCAGCTCCGGAACTATCCTTGTCCTCACCTCGGGAATACTTTGGATGGAGCTTTCGATTCATGCGCAAGATTTACAATCTGAGTTCACGTAGATCCCGCTGGCATCATGCGTTTGCCCAGGCCGCCGCAGCCGTTGGAGATCCGTCTCAGCACAGACATGGCAGCGCAAGAGGCTTGCTACGAGGCTCTGAAAGGTTGAGTGTAGTCTGGGCGTCGTGTTCTCCTGTTCGCACTTCTGTCTGCTCTCCTTTTGGGGTCGCAGCCCGGCCGGCACCATTGCTGAAAAGGGCACAAATCGCGGCAGCTCCTGTAAACAATTAGCGAGCGCAGGCCCTCGGATGGCATTTGCAAAGAAAAGGCACTAAATCGAGAACAAGTTTATCCTTCGTTTCATGCGGGGGGCCTTGCATTCTCAGGTGGAAGCTCGCAGTTTGAATTTCTGGGTCAAGCGCATTTTACTTGATATGATCTGCTTGTGGCATTGTTGGCACATTTTTCCCTGAACCTTGAACCCTCAGCTGGTTCGCCGAATTCCCAAAATCTCCTTGCTTTGAGGCGTCGGGTTTCGGGTTTCACGCGCAACCATGTTCAGCTGAGTTCCGAGGGGTATAGGAGGGGGCGGAGGGGGGTTTGGGGTTTAGGGTCAAGAGGGTCCAGGTTTTTTAGGGTTTAGGGTCTAAATCCCGTTGTTGCTGGGTGCAACATCTCCTGATCGTAGGGTCGGCCTTTATGCCCAGCTTTTCCGTTTCTTTGCAACATCGCTGACCGAACAGTCAAAGATGTTGACCCACGTTTGCATGGTTTAGTTTGGTCACTGTTTCGGACCGCGCGGGGCTGCCAGAGCATCTGCAAATGCAGTGTTCTGCGTATGCTTTCTTTTGACTTTTTTGCCGGGGGGGCCTCGGCCGCCCCTTATTATACTCAAACCGAGCCTTTTGCAGGAGCGACATGCCTTTGTTTTGTCCGTTGGCCGTGAAGCCAGCAGATTGCAGGTGCCATGACCGGCAGAAGCCACAACCTTCTCGAAGCCTTTCGGCTCTGTCTTGCGGGTGTAAAGAAGGGCTCCGCCTGACGTGTGTTTTGTGATTCCCCCGTGCCACTTTCCTCGCAAGGGTGATTTTTGGTCAATATCATGTACAAGTGTGACGCCCGATCATCATGACCGGTGTCTTAAGCAGCATACGGTGGCAGAGACCCGATTGACTTGATCGCAAGCGTTGGGAGGTGCGGTCATGGGCCTCACGTCGTCCTAGCCCACATACTTTAGGGTTTCGGGCTTCACACTCAACATCTTGATACTCTAACAATTTGGCTTCACACCTCCTTACTGAAGTGTCGGGCACCATGCCCAACATATTCTTACCGCAGGCTTTCGCACTTCGCGCCTCACGTTTCCTTGCTCCAGAAGCTGCTAGGCTTCGCGTGTAACGTCTCTTGTGGTCCGAGTCGCGACTGACCAAAAGGTGGCATCCACAAATGTCTTTTCTGGCATTTGCTGGGCGAAATCCAAACACCATGACGCAACTAGTTTTTTCTGGACAGCGCAGGGGTACCAAAGCATTGAGCTCAGCACGCATGTTTTGTTTTACTGTAGCAGGTGCACATACTGCTCTACACTGAGTTGTCGTTCGTTTCACTCGGAGCGTACTCGAAGCTAACAGAGTTTCGGGCTTCAGACATTTTCTTCTCTCGTCAGGGTTTCGCGCGTCACACACAGCAGCTTCCGTGTTTCACGGTTTATGCCCCAAATCCATGCCTCTGTTGGGCTTTTTTGATCCGTGCTTGATGATTCCTCATGTTCTGTTTTCAAGCTTCGGGCTTCAGGCCCAACATCTCCTTACTTACTCCCACATCTCCTTAGCTCTCCGCGCTCAACATTCTTGAATTTAGGGTTTCGTCCATTTTGCGCCACATATCCTTACTTGTGACATTTTGGCCAACATGTCGGACAACATGTCTCTCTTGTAAGGTGTCGGGAATCAAACACACCCAACTACTTCTTGGGGCCTGCCAATAACCATGTCGTTGATCTTCATTGCGCTTAGTTTTAGGCGTTCGGCTTCATGCCCCGAAACCATGTACTCTTGAGTGTCGCGTTTTGCGAAAGTTTCGGTTGCACGCTCAGAATTTCATCGCTTTTGGGTTGCAGGGTTCGCACCCAACAGCTCCCGATTCTTTTTAGGGAGGTCTTTTTTGTCGTCGGCGCACGCTTTGGCGCCACCTCCTGTAGCATCTCGAACTGTAGGTTTACGGTAACATCCGAAGGTAGCTTGGGGTACTTGGCCTTTTTGGACACCTCCTGGTTTGGGACATGCGAGTAGTACGAGGCCTTGACCCCAACTATGCGTCTAAGGAACCTATGTAGTGCGCGTCTTGGCGGTGTAGTTGTTTTTCTGTGCAAAGTGGTTGTATCCCTTTCTTTATGAACGACAAATGCTGTCTTATGATTATGCTGATTACGGTGCATGTCAGGTACTTCAATTACGGGCTAAGAGGGCAGCCCTGCCTAGTACTCGAATAGCAAGTACCTTGGGCGGTGTGGTCATCAATCCCCCTTGTGGCGAGTTTGGGGGTTGCGTAGATGGAGTGGACGGTCGCTAGACTTCGGATAAAAAGCACCGTTCTAACTAAGTAAGGCCTTTAACATGGAGTCGATCGCTTGCTTCCCTTCCAAGACAAGAAAATGTAACGCCTTATCTGAGGCATCTCGGCTAACCAGGTGCAAGCTGCACGTTGCAAGTTAGGAGTTTGGTGTCCCTTTAAGGGCCACACCGCCGTATCACAACCTTTTGCCATGTCGGACAATCAGCAGCTCAGTGCGTATGACCACGCGCGGTACAGTCTCAGCAGCAAGCCGGAAAACGCAGCAAGACAGAAGCTGTTTTTCGAGGAGGAGGGAAAGCGAAAGCGCGGGCCGCCCACACCGCATATGTCGGCCGTCCCGACACCGACCGAACCGACATCGGGCGCAGCGTCTTCGAGCGAGCCGGGATTGTTGGCACCAATCATGCTGGAGGATCAGGCCGCAGTTGCCGCCACCGCGGCCACACTTGGTATTGACATAAATCAGGCTGGCCACGTCGACCCGTGGCTAGCCCAGCCAGTGGCCAACAAGCAGGAACTGCTGGCTATGATTTCTGCTTTCCACAAGTCGGTGGCTAGGCCGGAAATGATGAACCTGGTCGTCCAGCTTGAATCTGTCATGAAGACCCTTAGTGACAGGCTCTTTGCCACACAGACCGAGCTCTTTATGCAAGCAGACAATCGGGCAGCCCAGAAACACTTGTCAGGCTTGATGGTCGTGACGACAGGCTGGCCACCGATGATGACCCCGGACCAACGGGTTTACATGCTGGGGTGGATGCTCAGCCAAGTTCCGGAAGTGGTGAACTGGATGAGGAATCGTGGACACCTGGCTGCAGATCAAGACCACACCGCCATCGAGGTCCAGGGCTTTTGGTTCGGAGCATTGCAGGCAGATCCAGTGACGGTGCCACGCAAGGACCAGTGGTCTGGAATGACAGTTGAATTTTAAGACCTGGGACACCCGCTCCGCTTTCCTTCGTCGCTTCGGCGGGCAAGCTGGAACGCCCCTATATACGGGGCCAACCACCCCGCTTGGAGGACATCACATTCGTGCGTCGCCAAGCACGCCTCAATGGCAACGCAAGCTCGAAGGGCCATTGCGTGTCGTTATCTCCGTCCTGAATCAGCATAGTGAGACCGAAGGCAAAAAATTAGTGATCCTATGGAGATCCCTGACGATTATGTCCCCGTCGGATGAAAGGGAATTCCGTTTTGATCACACCGCGATTGCCAGACTCTTCTATGAAGAGTGCTCGGGCTCCTTTGTTGGCAGGCTGGAGGTCACTGAAGAACTTAGTCAGATTATGTCTTCGCCTCCGAATTTCGTGGGTTCGAAGCATGAAAGCCTCTGGGAGCAGCAGTGGTATGCACTGATGTGGGGCAGCCAATGGGAGTATGATGCAGCTGAACGTGAAACGTTTCAGCGCGCCAAGATTCGGGGCCACTCCGCTGGCAAAGGCTCAATGGAAGGAAAGGGGCGCAAGCATTGGAGCCAAGCCCTCCTGCATAATTCGATGCATGCTCCCTTCCCATTCGATCTCACAATTCGGGCTGTGCAATCGATTGCATTTGTTTGGGATGAATACTGCGACACAATAAAGAAGGTGAGAAGGTCGGGTCGTATGAAACTGCGACGTACGGCGGAAAGCCGGCTGCACCGACGACTGGTGATGTTGAGATGTCGGAGGCCGCCAAGGCATGGTTTGCGGAAGCCGAGCAAAGCCAGCCCACTTTTTCGGCCACACCGCCCAAGGGCAAAAGCAAAGGTGGCCACAAAGGAGGCCAAGCTTCCTGAAAGGCTTTCGCTTGCACGGGCAAGATCGTGTTTTGTTGCTTCGATTTTGCCTTCGCCTCAGACTGCATGTTTCGTGGGGTAGGGGCATGCCGGGCACGTTTGAATTTTATTAAGAGCCCGGGCAGCCCTCCCAACCACACCGCATTGTTTCCGGATCCTGGTCAGCAAGCGTTCCTCACACCCCCAATAAGCGAAGCTCGTCACATCTAGTTCCCAATATCCTGGACCAAGTGCTTTCCTGGAGAGATGCCGGCATTAATTCGGCAAAGGGCTTCGCACCAGCACAACCATTCAGCCCTCAGGCTACACATTTCTTGTCTAGCAGGGTTCGTAATAAACTCGTTCACATGCTGTATGGTAACATGCTGTCTCTAAGCTGGGATGATAACAAGCTTCGGGCGAGTGTTACTCTTTCCTCAAATTCTCTCATCCCCGAGCCCACCCTCAATACCTCGCCATCGTACCCGACCCCCACCGCTATCATCGTTATCCGAGCCCGATTACTTAGAGCCCGACAACACAGCATGGAGGCCCAGGATCACACCGCCATCGCCGGGCTCCGCCCACACCGCCAAGCCACACCGCTCCAGAACGGGACGGCGAATTAAGTACAGAAATTCGGAGGGTAACACTGTTTTCTATCGTTCTACCAAAGGTAAGCGAGGTACTGTTTTTAGTGAACTAAACTCGAATTCGACCTGGAAAACCTAGAACCCCCGCCTCCACGAGGCGTGCCGGGAGGTGCTTTAGCACCAAACGAAGAGGGTCCCCAACACAGGCGCATGACCAAACCGCCAAGCAGGGGCGCCAAAGGTCGTAGGGAGCGCAGGCGCTCCTATCGACGTTGGCGGCGAGGCTGGTTACAACAAGTGGTTGGGGGGACGGACGCGCCACAACCCTCAGAAGCGCTCCCATTCAGGGCATGGCGGACACTTTGAAACTCAAAACTTTGATACTCATGATGTCCTAACACAACCTGGATGTTATCATACTATCGGAAACTAGGAGTACTTCGTATTACTCATACACATCCGAAGGTCACTTGGTGGTGCTGTCAGGTAACAATAGGGACAAACATGCAGGAGTCGGGGCAATCATTCATCCCAGACTTAGGCCACACCTCGCTGACATCCTTCAGTTATCCAATCGCATCATTCATCTCACATTCAACAAAAAGGGTGGTAGAATCCACGTCGTAGGTGCATACGGACCTCATGCGGGGCACGACTTTGAAACTTCTTTTCAACCATCTTGGATGCAACTGGAAGATCATATCACGAAAATTCCCCAGCCCGAACCAGTCTACTTAGTAGGAGACTTCAATGTGAGGTTCCAGGCCCAACATTATAGCGATCAGGGAGTCGCGGGGCCTTTTGCTTACGGTAAAGGAAGAGCACACCTTTTCGTTCAATCAAACCGTAGTTTGTGTGTCCATGCTATGCAGCTTCTCGACATGGTTGACGTCGCATCCTACAAAACCCCCTCACCTATACATCACATCACATATAGGGACAAGGCAGCTCCTCCCAACGAGTGGTCCCAATTCATCACAGACCCCTTAGCGATGCAGCAATTCTATGCGAAGTTGCAAGAGCACTGGGGAATCAGTTGCATTGACCTGGCAGCACGAAATAGATCATTCCTAGACCTTTCACACCCTGTGCCACCCACCAAGCGAGAACCGAATCCGGACCCCACTAGATTTCAGCGACTCGACCACTGCTTTACTCGTACTCAGTGGCTACCCTCTATTAACAGTTGTAGATCAAAACTCTTTACGGGATTCCCTTCAGATCATTATCTGGTAGTCACGGAGGTACAGGTCAAGCTTGCTAGCAGGATCAAGTCAGGCCCCCAAGAGCCAAGTCTCAACTTAGGACAGATCACACAGCAAGACAAAGATCGTTTCAACCAGGAGTGGAAACGGCAGATGGGCATTGAGTCGAAGATAGCGGAAAAATGGAGAAAGCTGTAGCTTCTGACCACACCGCCAAGTTCGTAGTGTTCACTGACGGATCGGGTTTTAAAGGTAAGTGCTCCTCCAGAACCCCAGCAGGGTGGGGTTGGGCGTCACCTCAGCCAAACGGCTGGCTCACGGCGGCAGGGCCAGTGATTACTGACCCATACCACGCATCACACCTCGGGGCAACGGTGGGTTCCAACACTACAGAGGAAATTTCAGGATTATCGAAGCCCTTCTTCACGCAAGGGAACGTGACTGTAGTAACGTGGTGGTCCACTCAGACAGCCTCTGGGCCATCAACGTTATCACTGGTAGATGGAAGGCCAAAACCCACAAAAATACGGTGGAACTTGCCCAAAGGCTTACGTACAAATGCGGGCTCACGGTTCACTTCCAGTGGGTCAAAGCTCACGCAGGCATGGAGGGCAACGAGAAGGCTGACGCATTAGCAAAAAGGGGTAGCAAAATGGCACGAGCTGAAGAGGGCGTAACGAAGGCATACCCAAACTTCACCACGAAGTCGGTCCCGCGTCCGACCACACAGCGGTTCAAGTGACCACAGCGCTCTCAACTGCATCGAGGGACATCTTTCGACCACACCCCCGCAAAACCCCGGACGCCTTGGATCCGCGACGCAACGCTACAGGCCCTGGATTAGGCTAGAGTCGCACAGGCCCGCCAAACCGACGATTGGAAAATGCGACACAATCAGGCTAAGCGAATGGCGCGGAACGACAAAGTGAACTGGGTACATGAATAGCTGGCGGCGGACCCTGGCGCAAATAACTTTACTGTTTGGAATACCGTTCGCAAGCAGCGCAAGGGATTTGTCGGTAAGCGTAGCCACCTAATAAAAGACGGTCAACCGCAACCGTGGTCCAAATCACACATAGTTTTCAGGGATCATCTGCAGGATAAGCAATGGGGGGCTCCGGCCATCCCAGACCACACCGCATCAAGTCGAATGAACAGGGAACCGATCTACGAAAAAGCCCCAGACGAGGCCCCATTCAGTAGGGAAGACCTACGCGCGGCGTTGGGCAAACTTAAGAAACAAAAAGCTCCAGGACCAGATGGGCTCGCCAACGAACTAATCATGGCCCTTAACTGGGTCGGGTCGGTTAAGTTTAACAGATTTCGACTTTAATCGGCCGGGCCGGTTAAATTTAACCGATTTCGGCTTTAACCGGGCCGGGTCGGTTAGATTTAACAGATTTCGGCTTTAATCGGCCGGGCCGGTTAAATTTAATCGATTTCGGCTTTAACCGGGCCGGGCCCGCTTGGTTAAATTTAACAGATTTCGGCTTTAATCTCTTTGCTCAACACCACATATCAAATCTACGCCGCGATGATCCAGAAAACGCTAGCCAAGCAATTCGACCACACCTTCAGGTCCAACCAGTTCGGGTTCAGGGCCGCAAAAGGAACATGGCACCCGCTGTTTATTTCAGGCCCGCAATGGAATGGTCAATCCTCACAGATATGGCGTTTTTTTGCTAGAGCCATGCGCGCTCTGTGAACGCGCGCTTAGGTGCCATCTCAAAAGAAGGGCTTCTCACCAGCTTCGCGATCTGTAAGTATCTATTATGTGGGGCGGTGTGGTCCGGCCTATAGTCTGGGAAGCATCTGCTAGCATAAACCTCTAACCAATACGGAAACTGCATCCCACGTCTACGACCCTTCAGAATAATCCTATCTCTGAAAACGGAACCGAAAAGGACGTTATGGGTAGGTTCTTCCATGTTCTGTTGAAGGACTCTGACGAAAAGTTGGTATTGGCGGTATGACAGTATTGTCCATCTACTCGGTGTAGCTGCTTCGGAGTCAGCATGATTGTGTCTAGTCCGTAGATCAGTACACTAGTAAAGGTGGCCTCAACGATCTTGATTTTGGTTCTCCCGGACAAAGAACTGTTCCAGACTAGCCTTAACTTCTTATGTGCTTCCTCTGCTAATCCCAATCGATGGTAGAAAGCGGTTTCGAAAGAGTTGGTCCAACTGATCATGGTGCCCAAATACTTCACTGTGCTCACGTTAGGAACTTTAGTTCCATCTCTAAACCTAAGGGTGGTGTGATCACCGCGTGGGTGACACAACAGTTCCGTTTTCGTAGACACAGAAGGAGCAAGGGGACCACTCCGCCAGAATGGGGGGAAGCCATAATTGTTACAATCTTCAAAGGCAAGGGCTTAGATACAGACCCGGCTAGCTACAGCCCCATCTCGCTTCTAAATGTCATGTTTAAAATTTATTGCGTCCATGCTGCAACACCGCTTGGCGGCTCTACTAGAACCCAGGTTGCGACATACGCAATACGGTTTCATACATGCAGTTCAACTTCATACCGTACTCTCCTGCAATATCTTCGAGCGCTTCTAACATGTTTTGCAATTGCGGTTTGGTCACTCCCATTAATCACGTGTCGTCCGCGTATTCTAGATCGTATGTGGGATGTGCTACAGACCAAGTGTTCCTTGGCATCCCTTTCTTGAAGAGGTCTTCGTCCACATCAGGCATAATGAGTGTAAGAACTGCTATGAACGGCTATGGACTTAGGGGACAACCTTGGCGAATTGCCGCCTGCACCTTCCCTGTTGCGGTGTGACCCTGTGTGCCCTTCATTAAAAAGGATGGGGCTTCGTAAAGGGAAGCGATCGCAAGCATCATGGATCATCATGGCGTCCGAGATGCCTAGTCTTACAAGAGCTTCCAGTAAGGCGGTGTGGTCAACAGAGTCAAAATCTTGTTTCCAATCCAAAAACAGACAGTGAAGCTGTGTGGTCGTCATGATTGACCACTCCATCGCTCTTCGTAACACGAATAACGGATGCTGAGTAACACTATGCTGGAGGGTAGTTTGCCGGGTCTGTGTCCAAACCTTTCCGTTTGAAGATCGAAACGACCCAAGCTTCCGTCCTTGAGGGCCCAGCAGTCCAAGCCTCGTTGTACACTTCCAAAGGAAGTTGTTCTCCCTCAGGATCCAGTATTTCTAGCTTTGCCACATCTATGTTATCCGGTCTCGGTGCCTTCCTGGCTTTTTGCTGATAAAGGACCTCGCGGAGCTCGAAAAAGAAAAAGGGTGAACGGGGATTCGTCTGGAGCTGCTGGACGGAGTGGCAAGCGCTCCCGGCGCTGAGTGGCGGCGTGATCGGGGATGTCAGGCAGTGCCCATTGTTAATTTTCCTTGCAAGTGATCCCTAAAGACTTCGTGGGTTTTGGTCCAAAGGACCGGCCAAGTGCGACTTTTTCCCTGCGAAGCCTTTGCGCTGTGATCGAGCGGAGCTCCACAGGGTGGAGTGCTCCGCTTCTAAATCGCCCACCAATTGCGCGTGAAATCCAGTTAATGCGTTCCTTCGGTGCCATGTGTTTTGCCTTGTTGCGCAATGTTTTCCAATTGTCTTGGCCTAGCGCCAGAGAGCTGCGGGCGGCCTGAAGCGCATCCAGTGGGTTGCGTGATCCACTTGTTTCTGGGCCGACACTGATTGTACGGTAGAGTCCCGGTAGAGCGTCTTTGGCGGATTCTAGCAAGACTTTCTAGTTGAGTGGCTGTGTGGTTGGAGCCGGCGGGCGTAGGTGAATTCTCCTGAAGAGGGAGTATACGGAAGCCCTGCGGTTGGGTGTTTGCTTTACCCAACTCTGCCAGCCTGTCCGCGTGCTCGTAACCTTCCGTGCCTTGGTGTCCATGCACGCAGTGCAGGTGCGGTTTGAGTTCCACATGTTTGTGGACTTTCGCCTTCCATTTGCCCACAGTAACGTTGATGGCCCGTTGGCCGTCTGAGTAGATGTGTACTTTCGATGTGCGAGCTTCTTGGGCGTAGAGCATCGCCTCGATAATGGCCGGGCTTCGCGTGTGGTTTTTCAGAGCCACCGGTACAAAGTTTGCCAGACTCTTTTGTGTAAGATTCAGGTAGAAGCGCGAATTTTCTTGCCGCCGACATTTCCTTGCAGGGTTTGGGGTTTGCCCTCGTGCTTTTGCCTGCAGTGGATCTGTTCCAAAGGCTTTGAGACGGCATTCTGCTGGGACCATTTTGACCAGCATGGTAAGGGTGCTTGAAGTCGTCCTTTTTTCGATAGTCTTCATTTCTGATCAAAAGTGCTGCCTGCAAGCGGTGCGTGGGCCCTGAGCTCGGAGAGGCTTTGGCGCTCCTGGACCGGTTGTACGGCGAGGGCGGCGAAGCCGAGGTCGCCGAGGTCTCGGGATTTGGCTCGGTGAACGGAGTGATCGGAGTGAAAAGGAAGAGAGCTGTCGGAGGCCTCGAAGCTGTCGGCGGCGCTGGAGGTTACTTCCGAGGCGAGTGGCCAACAGAAGCCTGGGCAACCCTTGCTGCGGCTCGTCTGAGAGGCACCCCTGGCTCTCGGCCTGCAAGCCTTGCAAGCGAAGGCGTTCTGCTCTCTGCTTTGGTGATGGGATGGGTGAGGGCTTTGGAGTGCACGTGTCGAGTCCCAGCTTCGAATCATCGTGGCAAGGGCCTGCTGTGCGATATTTTGCTCACCGTGGGCGACATTCACATCCCGGCACACCAGGTGCCTTCTTTTTGGCAGGTTACTGTACAATGCTCTTGGGCTGGATGCTTCCGACGTGCCTGATCTCCTGTACAGTTTTCTCGCATGGTCTTCGTTGACATGCATGTCCTTACCGCCCTGCAGCTGGCCCTTGCAAGCGAACCTGTGGAGGCCGTCTTGGCAGCATCTTCTTCTGCTCTGAAGAGGCGCCGTGGAGCAGTAAGAGTAGGGGACACCGTTTCGGCGCTTCTTCGCTGCTTTGCAGAGCTTCCTCTGTTGTTTCGCACTTTCAGGCTGATCTTAGACGGCGCAAAGCAACTCTGCGACAGCTCCGCCAAGGCTGGGCTCCTGGCCGGGGCCTCCTCAAGTCGAATCGCTTCGCTTCACTTCAGATGCCCTGCAACACCTTCGAGCTGGAAATGCGCGGCATCAAGCACGCCGAGGCCTCCCCCCGAAATGATGCAAACCAGGAGGGATGGAGACCTTGGAGCCTTGCCGCCGCTTGGCTCAGGCAATCCGCGTTCTGGTGGACTTCCTCTACGGGAGCCCAACATGGACGAAGCATCAAGTTTCAAAGGAGGCTCCGGCCATGGCGGCCATGGTTGTCTGACTTCTCTTCTAATGTAAAAGCGGGGGCCGCTTGCGGGCCGCAGGCTTCGGTGAAGCTAGTCTCCATTCGTCTCCGTTCCAAGCCTCGGGCCGAGAGGCGAGAAGCCGAAGCGCACGGCCCCACGGCAGGTGTGCGCGGACATTTTGCATCTCGCTTCGGAGCTCCGCCTCCCGAAGCTACAGGAGTCCTCTGCGAGATTGCGCCTGCGCCGTTCTGAGTGCTCCTCGCTCCTGCAGAGGAGCAGGCGTTGCAGTGGAGCCGGAGCTGCAGCCTGTACGGGAGCACAGGCCATCGGGGTCTCCCAAGCGCTCGGGATGCGAGACTGGCACTGTAGCACTGGCCGGCGGCCGGCGTCGCTGTAGGTGAGGCTGCACCTGAGGTTTACGAGGCAGAGGACCCACACCGCTTTGGTTGCAGGGCTTTTTGCATCTCCGCTTTGGTGGAGGACCCTCGTGCTTCCACACCTCCTGCCGTAGAGCTTCCGGAAAGTCAACCGGAAGCAGAAGCCGTTCATCCTGATCGGCTCGAGTGTCACAAGGCTCATGAAGTCGACTCCGAGTCGCTGAACAGACTCCACCATGCGAGGACCTGGAGGAATGTGGACAGTTCTGGTCAATGAAGTGCGTGAGGCAGGCCTTCCGTCAAAGTCGCAGCCGCGTTTCTTGTCGTGGCCATGGTAAGGTTTAACTCAACTGCCCCAATACCGATGCAGCCGGCGATGGGTGCAAAGGAGGCGTGCGTGCCGCTGGCTAAAGTCGCCGAATCTCCCCGTTTGGGGATTGCAGGCTGCAGAGCACGCTGGCGAGATCTACTGCCGCGGGGCTCTCGGAAATGCACGGGCAAAAGCCCCAGAAGAAGCGATCGCCCTTTAGCTGACCAGTCGTCTCGTCCTCCAGGCCAGGATGCTGCGTTCCTGGAGAAGCTGGTGCAGCTCTTCTGGGAGAGACCCGTGCAGGGCCCGGACTCGGACACTTGGGCCGCTTTGGCTTTTGAAGGCCTGCTTGGCACCAGGTCTGGCTCGAGTCCGGCCTCAAGGCAGCACCAGTGTGGGACACCGAGAGATCTCCAGAGCGGTCAGCCGTGAAGGGGTGAAGTCTCTTCTGAGGCTGGCGAAGCTGATGGATGCAGACAGGCTCCGGAGGTCTGGCTGAACGTCGAGAGGCCTCTCGTGCGAGAGCTGCGAAGCTGGTTGTTGCAGGCTGCTGCCCTTCGTGGCGTATCAGTGGAAGGATGGGCCCTGGCAGCAGGCCTATGCGCGTCTAGGCGAGGGTCCGGCGCGAGGGACTCTGGGGTCTTGGGGCCGTGGCCTTCCTGGGCTGCCAGGATGGGATCCAAGGGAGGAGCCCGAGGAAGCTCTGCAGCTCCAGGCAAAAACAAACCCAAAACTTGACTGAATCCAAGAGCTTGCCAAACAGGCATTGTGGAAACTCTACAATTGCCACCCCGGAAATTCAGATGTCAGATATTCCGATAATCATTAAGAGCCATATAGTACAAACAAATCGAAAACGTCAGAAATACAGAAATTCGAATTTCCGGAATTTCCGGCAAATCATGAAATCCATGAAATCAGAACTTCCGGAATTTCAGGAAAATCATGAAATTCATGAAAGCTGATTTTCCGGAATTTCAGGAAAATCATGAAATTCATGAAAGCCTATTTTCCGGAATTTCCGGCAAATCATGAAATTCATGAAATCAGAATTTCCGGAATTTCCGGAATTTCAGGAAAATCATGAAATTCATGAAAGCCGATTTTCCGGAATTTCCGGAAAATCATGAAATTCATGAAAGCCTATTTTGCGGAATTTCCGGAAAATCATGAAATTCATGAAATCCGAATTTGTGGAATTTCCGGAATTTCAGGAAAATCATGAAATTCATGAAAGCCTATTTTCCGGAATTTCCGGAAAATCATGAAATTCATGAAATCCGAATTTCCGGAATTTCACGAAAATCATGAAATTCATGAAAGCCGATTTTCCGGAATTTCCGGAAAATCATGAAATTCATGAAAGCCTATTTTGCGGAATTTCCGGAAAATCATGAAATTCATGAAATCCGAATTTGTGGAATTTCCGGAATTTCAGGAAAATCATGAAATTCATGAAAGCCTATTTTCCGGAATTTCCGGAAAAGCATGAGACTCATGATATTCGAATTTCCGGAATTTCCGGCGAACCATGAAATGCATGATTCCTGAAATACGAATTTTCGAATTTTAATTAATTTTCTAATAATTAATTATTAATTGATTAATATTAATAATACAATAATTCACATTATATTTATATGAAATATATATATATATATATAATTTCGAATATCGTCATTATCATGGCTACCATCTATATGAGTGTATATGAGTCATTATATGAGTATATGACTGCTGACACTGGATGTGAGTACAGGGTGGGCCGTGCTTCTGAAAAGGCGACAGCATGGCAGCATAGACTCATAGAAGTGACTCGCCGTTGTTTGTGATCCAAAAGGTGGCTCGAACAGGGGTTCGTTCTGAGCCATGCGCTTTCGCCCTTGCGACCTTTGAAATTTCGGCTGACAGCCAGAAGACATGTCGGATGAGGAGTTGGAGCAGCTCGATGCGCTGGTCAGGGAGGTTAGGAAGAGCACAGACACCCCAGCTCACCGAGGGCCGCTGTCGACCAAGTTTGCGAGACTAGCACGCAGTCTGAAGCTTTCCAAACAACACAAGCATCAGGTGGCTTTGAGAGTACGCAGCTTGATTGGGAGATACAATGGGCGGCACGCCAAAACGTCAGAAGATCTCATCAATCTTGATGAACGCAAGCGGCCAATCCAGAAGGGCAAAGGTAAGTACAAACAGTGGTTGCCCGCAGCTCTTCTCAGAGTTTGCTGGGGCGGTGACCAAGGCGGCAAAAGCCCGGCTTCGGCTGTCAGCCAGAGCAAGGGCAAAGGCAAAGGTGACCAAGGCGGCCAAAGCCAGACTTCGGCTGTCAGCCAGAAGGACGTTCCTGTCAAAAGGATGCCGACGGCCATGGCAGAGGCCGTGGAGCCAGAGCCGCGGTATCTCTTCGACGTCACCAGCGGCAACTCGTGCTTGATCTGCGACATAACGTGTCCGTCGGACCTGCACCTGCAAGCGCACCTCATGACAGAGTGGCACATGAACAAGATTCGGGAGAAGCAGCGCGAGGTGCGGGCCCGCGAAGCGGCAGGTTCGGCTGTCAGCCAGGAAACCAAGCCGCCACAGCTGCCGCTTACCTCCAAGGCTCCTCCTGGTGAGCCCTCGGCCAAGACAGCGCAGCCCCTGAGCTGAAAGCACCTCCGAAGAAGAAGCCAGAAGCCGTCAAAGAAGAAAACGAAGGAGTCCCCACCACTGCAAAGGCACCGCGACCTTGTGTCACTGCAGAAAGCAGCACCCCAGCTGCAGCAGCGCCTCCTGCAGCACCGACTCCGGCTGTCAGCCAGGCCCCAACAAGTGTGGTCCGCCTGCAGCACCGACTCCGGCTGTCAGCCAGACCCCAGCAAGTGGTCCACCTGCTCCTGCAGCGACTCCGGCTGTCAGCCAGGCAGAGACAAGAGAAGCACCAGAGGAAGCGGCAGCAGCGTCGAGCGCCACCGCAGTGCCTGCTGCAGCGGCGAGCCAGGCAGCGCCGTCCCAGCCCACTCTGCCTCCGGCTGGCCACCAGAACCCTCTCCCTCCTCGACCACCGCCGCCGCGCCGCTCTTCGGCTGTCAGCCAGCAGGGCCAGCAGGTCAAAAGAGACGCGGACACTGCGCCCCAGCCTGAGGTAAGTCCGCGCATCGTGAAGGCGCGCTCGGACAGACAACGCCTTCTGGCAGAGCTGGCGCAGGTCGACGAGGTGCTGGGCACCACGGGCTCCGCAACGGCGCCGACACCAACCAGGACGGCCACAACGTCCTTCACCTCTTGGCCGAGGACGTCCGCCTTGGTGAGGTCAGCGAGCTCTTGGCGCTGCGTGTGGCGCAGGAGGCGCCGGTCAGTAAGGGGCCGCCCGGCCGGCGCGACAGCCCTGCACATGCTGGCTGGCGCAGGCCGCGACTCTGAGCGGTTGCGGTGCAGGTTGGCTTCCATTTTGATGGAACGCAACGCCAACCCGGAGGCTCGCGACCACTGCCTTGCTGCGGGCTGCCGGCGTCGGCTCGGTGACCATGGTTCAGCGCCTCATAGAGGCTAGGGCAGATGTGCACTCTTGCCACGCCACTACCAGGCGCAACGCCTTCGACGTTGGCAATGTCGAGATGCGCGCAGGTCCACAACCTCAGGGGCACAGGCGCGCAGGGGCCCTCCTCAAGAGCCATGTTCCCCGATCGCTCCCGCCAGACCAGAGACGAAAGGGGCGACACGCACGCGAGCCAGGCACGCAGGGATCGCGGTGAAAGGTACAGGCAGTGGCGCTGAGTTTCTGCTGTCAGCAAGGCCAGTGCTTCTGCTTTCGGCTGTCAGCCAGTAGCAGCGGTGCCTTCGCCTGTCAGCCAGGCAAAAGCGTGCCAGCGTGCCTTCGGCTGTCAGCCAGGCCTCCAACCACGGTTGCCACGGCGGCCAGCAGCGCAGCTCGGCGGCTCCCTCACAACGTGCCTTCGGCTGTCAGCCAGGCCTCCACGCTGCCGGCGCGCGGCGCTTGACTCAAAGCCGAGTGCACGGGTGGCGCCAAAAAATTCCGTCGGTTTGGCAGAGGGCCTGGGGAAGGGCGGGAAGGGTAAGAGTCGTCTGAGTTGTCGGGTCACATGTCACATGTCACGACACTTCCACGTCTTATGTGTCTATGTCTATGTCAATGTCACAAGTCACAATTTCTATGTCAATGTCACATGTCTATGTCAATGTCAATGTCTATGCCGCCCCTACTTTTCCCCACCTGATGTTGTAGATCATGTAACCACACTTTTATGGAAACCACCCTATTTTGCCCCGACACAGTAATCCACAATATCAATGTGAACCACCCCGTTTTACCCTACACCGACATAATGGAAACGACCCCGATTTATCCCACCAAGCGACCCTGATTCTACCCCGTTTAATGTTATATAACTTATAACTTATAACTTATATTTGGCTCGACAACAACAGCCCCAAATTTGTCATAACCCATGCAGCCCCCTGAAGCCCTAAACCCTAAAAACCTTGTTGTCTCTTCTCATGTGCAGGCATGCATGTGGAACCGGCGCTTCTGCTCAAACCACTTGATCTTGTTTTGCAGATTCCCCGTGGCTTACCTGCGACCTGTCCTGTTTGCCCTGCACAGGTACAGCCTGTTCAAGTACCAGGACATGCGTCACCTGGGGCGGAATGATGAGTGGCTCATTTTGCACCACGACGGGCAAAATTTGGGCCACGTCTTCTTCCGTTGTGGAACCAGGACCAACAGAAGGGCCTATGCTCAACAAGGTTTTTGGTCCTTCGACGTCCGGGATACGCAAATTGCATCACTTTGATGGACTTTGCATGTTGCCCGGATCAGGGCGTACGTCGGCATCCAGAGCTGCAGTTTCGTGAGCTCACTGGCCGGGTTCACGGGCACCAGGTGTTTCGGACTCCGGATGGTGCCCGTGCGATCATGTATGTGGGCCAGTTCACCTTCATCCGCGCCTTGGGCGACGACGTGCCAGAGGGATGGGTGCTGCTCTGATGCCCACGCATGAACATGCTTGCTGCAAAACAGCAGCCCGGAATAGGATCTGTAAAAGTGTAAAAGGTCCCTATATGCTCGCCTGCACAGTTAACGGCATGTAGCAGCAGACCAGAATAGGATCTTTAACAGGCCCCTAAGGGATCTGTAAAAGGTCCCGAAGGACATGGCTCTATATATGATGCCATTTCCAAACCAGCTTTCATCCTGCGAGGCTCTCCCGCAGGAGATCGAATCTGCCGCTTGCCCCTTTTGCGGAGAAAAAAGGGGGATACCAGACCCGTGCCAGTTTAGCAGTGCATGTGTGTTGATGAAAATGTATATAGGCAGTGATAGGTTCACCAGTACTTGCCGACTCCATCGCCCCACTGCTTCCCGATTCCAATTTCAGTACTACTACTACTACTACCACCACCACCACCACCTACTACTACTACTTCTACTACTACTACTACTACTACTACTACTACTACTACTACTACTACTACTACTACTACTGCTACTGCTACTGCTACTGCTACTGCTACTACTGCTACTGCCACACTACAACTGTAGCCCTCTATAAGCCTGTAGACTGTAGACCTAGCCGCCTAGCCCGCCTAGCTTCTGCCGCAACGGTCGCGCTGCGCTGCTTCGTGCCTTCGGCTGACAGCCAGTGCAGCGTGCTGTGCGGTTTCGTGCCTTCGGCTGACAGCCAGTGGAGCAGCGGGTAGTTTGCTACGTCCGGCTGTCAGCCAGGTTCGGCTGTCAGCCATGAAAAGATTGGCTCCAGTGCAGCCAGAGACGTGGTCTCAGTTAAGGGAGGAGGAAATCGAGGAGCAAGAGAACCAGTTATTGGAAGCCCAGGCCCGATTGGGAGATTTGTTGGCCGAGCGGCGGCAAATGGCCGAGCGCATCCGATTGCTTGAGGCCGAGAACCGTGCCTTTATGGCGGCGATCACAGGGCTAACCCAAGACTTGCAGCATTTGGTGTCGGTTTTGGAACCGCAAGCTTCAGAATCCGCGGATGCAGCTGATGCAGCTGTGGTGCAAGACGAGCTCAGCCGCGAATTGGACGATGTTTCGATGGCTCTAGCTGGTGCGCTGGATCGGCTGGCTACGGCTGCTGATGTCGCCGAACGGCTGCGTCGTGAAAGCGAGGCAGAGACTCAAACGTTGGTGGTTGAGCAGGCAGGGCTGCGCGCACATGCAGTTCTTGACGAAAATCAAGATGCCCAGCCCTTCGTGATGGACTGGAGCCCATGAAGATTAAAGCCTTAGATGTTTTCTTTGAAGCAACCGGTTCTCTGCCAAAATCGGGCTGCCAGCCAGATTGGGTCGCAGGAGCGGAGCCTTCCGGCTGGCAGGCAGATGCACGGCTGCTGGCGGCCTGCCTTCGAGAAACCGACTCCGTGCCAAACTCCGGCTGCCAGCCAGATTGGTTGTGCGGCTGCTGGCGCCCAATTTTTTTAAAGTGCCCATAGCCCATAGTGCACTAAGTTGGACGGCGCACAGAGACAACGCTGAAGGCAGCAAAGTTCGAAGTCAACCGCAATGGTTTGCGTTTGTGTTGGTCATGCAGAGGCAGTTGTGCATGTTGCGTATTGTTAGCCTTTGGCGACAGGGGTGCAGGGAGTAGTCGCATGATGCAAGGCTAGCTTTTGGCAGCATGAGAGTCGACAAGCATTGCAGCACACGTGAACAGAGGAATGCAGCACAAGTTTCAGCCGTTTTAAAGGGCAGCCTATACGGCTTTAAGCATGCAGGCAGCATACCAAATCATATCAGCGTCGCCATTTTTGCCCAGCCAGAGCCCGCAGTTCACGCCCACGGATTTTTTCGGTAACAGTCTAGACTATACACTGTATGAAGGACTATAGTTAGTTAGTCGAGTCGACGATTAGCTTTTTAGTTTTTGAATTATTGATAAATCAGCAAACTGAATTGTATGCAGTATGCATATTGCATATTAAATTATATTATTAATTATTAATTAATTAATTAATAATTTTAATAATCAATTATTAAATTATTAATTATTACTAAATTAATACAAAGTATCACTGAATCACTTATAATTCTATACCAGGGAAGGGCTCACTCTTATTGAGTGTGCAGCTCGCTGTAGGATGATATGCAAGGATGTCAACTGTCAACGAGGTAGGGGCGGCTGGTTCATGGTTAGTGAGGCCACTTCAACAGGCAGACGGCACCTTGAATTTGGAAAGAAATTTGTCCAAGTCCTCGTCACCGATGAGAGACTATCCTGGTGACACGCTGCAGCACTTTGCGCTGAGCTTTCTGTGACTTGGGACCGAGTGAGAAGGACTCACCCGCTGCAGGACGACGTGGGCGTTTTAAGTGCGGTGTTGCAGTTTGTAGCTCGCTTGATTTCAACAATCCAAACCGAAACCTGCAACTAAGTTGAACCATGAATCCGAACTAGAATCAGAAATGACCTGAGCTATTGTGTTTCGGAATTTCCGGAAAAATTGGGTGCGTAATTTCCGATTTTCCGGAATTTCCGGAGGAGCGCAAGTTACAGAGGGTTTCCGTTAGTTACAGTATGGTTTGCGTTAGTTATCAGCCTCGTAACTTTCATACGGCAGAAATTCCATTAATTCAATAATTCATAATGAATGGAATTTCAGGAATTCCAGAAATTCAATAAATCATAATTTCCGGAATTTCCGGAGGAGCGTAAGTTACAGAGGGTTTCCGTTAGTTACAGTATGGTTTGCGTTAGTTATCAGCCTTGTAACTTTCATACGGCAGAAATTCCATTAATTCAATAATTCACAATTAATGGAATTTCAGGAATTCCAGAAATTCAATAAATTATAATTTCCGGAATTTCCGGAGGAGCGTAAGTTACAGAGGGTTTCCGTTAGTTACAGTATGGTTTGCGTTAGTTATCAGCCTCGTAACTTTCATACGGCAGAAATTCCATTAATTCAATAATTAATAATTTCCGGAATTTCCGGAGGAGCGTAAGTTACAGAGGGTTTCCGTTAGTTACAGTATGGTTTGCGTTAGTTATCCGCCTCGTAACTTTCATACGGCAGAAATTCCATTAATTCAATAATTAGCAATTAATTGAATTTCAGAAATTCCAGAAATTCAAAAATAAACAGGGGCATCTAGCGCGCTTGCCTCACCCCAAGCGGGCGTGGGCCATGGGCTCTAGGATAGTCTAGTGAGTCAGTCTAGTGACTAGTGTAACTCTGCATACCGTACAGGCATACAGTAGCACTGGCAAGGAGCTGCGCGGGACTCAAAGCCATGGCGCCGCGCAAGCGCCCGGCAGCTCTGCCGGGTCCAGTGGAAAAAAAGCCGCGCGGCAGCGGCATCGCCGAGTACTTCCGGCGCGACGACGTGCCAAGTTCGGCTGACAGCCAGATACCGACTGGCAGTTTTCCGGCTGCCAGCCACGAGCCTGCCAACACCGAGGCCGAAGCCCCGCCTCCCAAGCGGCTCTGCGCAGGTGCTGGCATCAGCGAGGAGGTCTGCCAGGTAGGGTTTAGGAAGTTTACGGTTTATTGGCTTAAGGCTCGGGCTAGGTTTAGGGGCTTCGGGGGTTTAGGGTTTACAGTCTGCCATATAGCCTGCAGCCCTCAAACCTTAAAGCCTAAAGCCAGCCCAAACCAGCCCTAAACGGCGCAGGACCCTAAAACCCTAAACCACGGCTCAAGATTGCTTGATCGCCAAAGTGCGGCGGCAACGGATTGTCACCGCAAGGACCGTAAGCAAAGTGTCCGGCTTCACTATGTACCGTGGTCGAGAGTCCAGTGTATATATGTATATATATATATATATATACGTGCCCCCTGGGAAGCCCCTGAGAGGCCCTGGGAAGCCAATAACCAGCCGGGAAGAGGGGGGAAGGGGTGGAAATCTAGGGAATTTGTCCTGAATTCGAGCCGAATTTGAACTGAATTTGAAGCGAATTTGAAGCGAATTTGAGCCGAATTTGAACTGAATTTGAAGCGAGTTTGAAGCGAATTTGAGCCGAATTTGAACTGAATTTGCATAGATTTTGAACAGACTTTCCCTTTACCGCCCTAGGGGTCACACAGTTTTGTCCTACTGCCCTAGGGGGCAAAAAAAATATATGTATATACTTATATATTTTCATAATATCGGCCTGCGGCAGGAACGGAATTCGCCTGAAGGCAAGAGGGTTGAAGATTCATGTTTCAGTGTCAGGACTCTCAGGATTGCCAAAACTTAGTTTGCGGCAGTAACGGAATTCGCCCGAAGGCAAAAGCATGGAGTTGCAGACTTGAAGATACATGATTCAGGGTCGCGAGTCTCAGGAATTTAGCCTGCGGCAGTAACGAAATTCGCCCGAAGGCAAACGCAGGGGTTGAAGACTTGAAGATACGTGCTTCAGCGTCGCGAGTCTCAGGATTGCTAAAATTTTAACTGCGGCAGCAACGGAATTCGCCCGACGGCAAACGCAGGGGTTGAAGACTTGAAGATACATGATACATGATTCAGCGTCGCGAGTCTCAGGATTGCCAAATTTAGACTGTGGCAGCAACGGAATTCGCCCGAAGGCAACAGCAGGAGTTGAAGACTTGAAGATACAAGATTCAGCTTCGCGAGTCTCAGGATTGCCCAAATTTTGACCGCGGCAGCAACGGAATTCGCCCGAAGGCAACAGCACGGGTTGAAGACTTGAGGATACATGGCAGGCTGCGGATATTTTTTTGGCTCCGCAGCCGCTGGAGCACAATCTTGAGTCTGATGTTCTTGCTTGCTGATACCAACGGTCCTTTGCGAATCGAACGGAGACCCTTCAAAAGGGCGGTTGTGCGCCGCGGCCCCCTGCGTGGGCCGCAGGCGAAGCTTCACCAGGCGCTGCAGGATGCCCAGGGAGCGAACACCGGCAGCCCGCAGCACGCATGTGGCGCCCCGGGCATCACGCGCCTCTAGGTCGGTTATGGTGATGAGCCGGGACCGCAAGCATTCGAAGTCTCGGCCCGCTAACATATGTGAAGGGCCGTTGCACTGGCTGGCCTGCGGGCGGGTGTGCGCCGCGGCCCCTGCGTGGGCCGCCGCGCGAAGCTCCACCAGGTAGTCTCGCACTTCCTGGTTGCCGACGTCGTAGGTGTCGCGTCTGGGGGAGGCACGGCTCGCGTGGACGTCGGGGCGAACCTCCACCAAGCGCTGCAGGATGCCCAGCAGCACGAAAGTGGCGCCCCGGCATCACGCGCATCATCAAGTTTTCGCCATTTTTATTTGTGGTTCATTTGACATGTGACGTGTGACATGACATGGTGACATGTGACGTGACAGGACTCATGACTTATGACTCATGTCTTGACTTGACTTGGCTTGACTGTGACTCTGACTCTGACGTGACTGTGGTTGAATTTCGATTCTCTTTACTTTGTTGAGTTTTAAAAACTGAAAACTGACTTCAGATTTCGTAGCTCTTGTCACGCTTGCCACGTCGAGTCGAGTCATGTCACAGTCACAGAGTCACATGCATGCATGTCGTCAGTCATCACAGTCTGTCCGTGATGTCTTTGTCGTCGTCGCATCACGTCATGCATGCGGTCATGCTGTGGCCTATGGCTAGTTACGTGAGTTACGTGCATCATCAATCTTAATATTAATAGATTCATTTCAACTTTTCATGAACATTTTAGTGTTTACAAAAATCGGCCAATGGTGCCGGCGTTATCTGCGCCATTTTCTTCGGCGAAAAGAAAAAGGGGTTTCGGCGGTTTCGGGTTCGGTTTAGGCGGTTTAGGCAAGCAGCCCTACCTAAGCCGCACAGTCTAAGTCTAAGTCTAAGTCACAGTCTAAGTCTAACTCTATCAGCCTGACAGTCTATTTTTATTTTTTATTTATCTATCGACCCTAGAAACCCTAAATGAAATTTGAAATTAATGAAGCGCTTGACTCCTTGACTTGCAACTAAAATGACTCTGCAGAATCATATATATTATAATCAATATCAGGAGCCGGGATCGTCGGCTGTCAGCCAGGATCCCACAGCGGCAGCGGATGAGGCTGCTAATGATGCCTACGATTCGTTCGATGACATGGTGCGAGACTCAGTGCAAGAAGCACAGAACAGGCGCTGGATGGACAGCGGGTTCTTTCACTCGGAGGAAGAAGAGTTGTCGCCGTCGTATGAGCATGAAGAGAAGTTGAGAGACTGCCAGCGCCAGCCGGCTGCCAGCCCGACTCCGACAACACCAAGGCAGCCGGAGGCCCAACTGGACGGAACAAAGAAAACAGTAACAGAGCAGCCGCAGTTGGAGTCAGAGGTACAGCCAGTCAGGAGCCAGGCACGCGTGGTTTCGGACTACCTTGCTGATGCCTAATGGAGTTCCCATTTGTCACCTATCAAACCCCGGCCAACTGACAATGATGGCAGGAGCCCTCTGCCAACCGTGGCCCCAACAGTGATCGTAGCGCAGCCGGAGCATAGCCATGGCTGCAGCAATCTGCAGCAGCAGCCGGCTGTCAGCCCGACAACACCAGCGCAGTACCAACAAGAGGACAACAGCACGACCAGCGAGCTGCAGCAGCAACAGCAGCAAGCTGTACAAGTTCCTGTACAAGCGCAGGTAGTAAAAGAAAGCAAGGAGCAAGAACAGCGGCCACCGGAGCTGCAGCCCCAGTCAGAGGCAGGGTTACTGGGAAAAGAGGAAACAAAGACAAAGACCAAGCAGTCGGAAGCCAGCAGTCTGCAGCAGCAGCCGGCTGTCAGCCCGACAACACCGGGGCAGTTCGAGCAAGAGGAGTGCAGACAGCAGCAACCGCCGGAGTCACAACTTGACGTAACCGTAGACGAAGCTGCAGGCAAAGAGCAACCTCCGCAGCCGCAAACAGAGCTTCAGTCAGAGCTGTTCAGCAAACAGGAGGAAAGAAGGCAGCACGCGTTTGGTGGAGGAAAACGCATTGCCGGAGGAGATGTTGCGAGACTTGGACATCCTAGCCGATGCACTTGATGAGAAAAGAGCGGACCATGCTACTGCGCACAACCGGCTGTCAGCCTGGAAGCAGGACGACGAGTACTTTGGTGTTTTGCGGCCAGTGGTCAGAAATGAGCACTGGTCTGCGCTCGTCCAGCAGTTTTCCGCCCCAGCCTCCGCCGCCTCGACCTCTGCCTGCCTCCGTTCTGCTTTCAACAAGGTGAACGGGAACACGTCGCCAGTGTCAGAACAGGACAGAGGCGAACTTGTGGGCGCACTCCAGGGCTCGGCTGAGCAACCCGCCAATTATGACTATCTGAATAGCGTGTTGTGCGGTCTGCAGCTGTTGGCAGAAGAAGCAAACAAGCAGCAAAAGGACTTTGTTCTGCGCGTTTGCAAAGACATTTGCGGCCGTGGTGTGTCTGCTTCAGATTTTCATGGGGATGAGGATTTGATGGAGCAGATGTTCGCGAAAGGTCACTGGGAAGTTTCGGTTGTGAAGAACGCAATTTCAGAGAGTGCAGCAGAGCAGCAACACAAGAACACGGTGCTGCAAACCTGCGAGAAGCTTGCGGCAGCGAGCAGCAAAGTTTGCCTGTGGCATGGGTTGCTGAACGCCATACTGACTTTGGCCAAGACGGCGCAGGAGCATGCGGACAATGGGTTGGATGCAAACGTCCAGAACAATTTGGTGCAGTGCTGGAGTGAGGTGAAACACCGACTGCAGACAGACCCGGAGATAGCCGCAGCAGCTCAGCCCGTCAAGGAGGCCTTGGAGAACTTGCTGAACGCCACGAAGACTGAGCAAGTGGGACCTCAGGTCTACGAAGGCGCCATGACGGAGCTCCGGCTGTCAGCCATGGAACTGCTGAGGCTTGCCAAAGAGCGCGGCAAGCCAGAAGTGCAGAAAGCTGCTAGCAACTTGCGAAAATTCGAGCATCGCTGCATGCAGTGCTGGTCGCTGTCAGACACGCCGGTCTTCGCTAGGTCTTGCGTCAGCCTTGTCACAACCGAGTTTGCCAGTGTGTGTGAGGTATTGCCGTCCGCTGCCAGCGAGCAAATACCGGATGATATTTTGAACAGCTCGGTTATGCAGCACTTGCGAGCCGCCAATGACAAGGAGACCAACAAGCAGAAGCTGGTGCATGTGCTGCACTCTAGCGGCTGCGAGCAGTTCTTGGAGCAAGCGTCCAAGCTACTGGAAAGGCTGGAGCCACTTTTCACAGCTAAGAAGGTGTCACTTGAAAAGCTCCTCGTGGAGGCTGCTGCCAGTGCAAAAGCCAAGCTGGTTAATCCCCACATGGGCATGGATGAGTTCTTGCAGTCCGCAGCCTCTGGTGAAGCTATCAAGAAAGCCTTGAAGCAACTGCGTGCAGCGGAAAGGGACATGCAAGGCCACGGCATGCTAAAGGACAGCTCTGAGCTGCAGCGCGACGTCTCTGAAGTCAAGGCGTCTTGCCGTTTGCAGATCATCAAATGGGGAATCGTGACTTTGGTCGCCAATGCCGACATCGTGGCGGACAACAGCAAGGGGAAGGGCCTCAGGAAAACTTTGCGGGACGTCTGGAACAGTCATTGTGATGATGGTGATGTCAAGAGTGTCCTGGGGCAGGCGGTAGTGGACTTGGTAGAGCAGTCGTTGGCGACACCAGAGAAGACCGAGGACACCGGCGCCGTTGCGCCCAAGAAGCGTGGTAAAAAAAAGTAGGTCTGCGGCTGACAGCCAGCGCCACGACGACTACGAGTCACTACACGCCAGCTCCTGCGAGCTCTGCGCTGCTGCGTCCGGCTGCCAGCCAGGCACGGCGAGTTCTGCGCTGCAGCGTAGAGAGTCTGAGTCGTTTTTGAAACTCCTCCTTTTCCTGTCGGCCCGGTTCCTAGCCCGTAGCCCCAAAGTGCGACAGCGTTTCAAGCTAGGCTAAACCGCAAAACCTCACACTCAGCCGGGCTGTCAGCAAGGGGGGTTGCCGACGTCACTGTCACTGCGAGTTGTGTGCAGAAGAAATGAGTGCCAGGGATTCATGAGTCATTCGTCATTAAACAACTTGCTTAATATTAGTATGAATATGTAATATGAATATTAATATTAATATTAATATTAATATTAATATTAATAATAATATTAATATTAATATGATTAATATTAAATTTGAATATATAAAGAAAAAGTTGTATGAAAAGTGTATGATTATAGTTATTTTATTTATTATTGTTACTATATAAATTATATATATATATATATATATATATATTATATATATTATATATATACTAATAATAATATACATATTAATTTCCGGAATTTCCGGCAAATCATGAAATTCATGAAAGCCGAATTTCCGGAAATTCCGGCAAATCCTAAAATTCATGAAATCCGAATTTCCGGAATTTCCGGAAAATCATGAAATTCATGAAATCCGAATTTCCGGAATTTCCGGCAAATCATGAAATCCATGAAACCCGAATTTCCGGAATTTCCTGCAAATCATGAAATTCATGAAATCCGAATTTCAGGAATTTCCGGAAATCATGAAATTCAGATTTCCGGAATTTCCGGAAAATCATCAAATTCATGAAAGCCGATTTTCCGGAATTTCCGGAAAATCATGAAATTCATGAAAGCAGATTTTCCGGAATTTCCGGAAAATCATGAAATTCATGAAAGCCGATTTTCCGGAATTTCCGGAAAATCATGAAATTCATGAAAGCCGAATTTCAGGAATTTCCGGAATTTCCGGAAAATCATGAAATTCATGAAAGCCGATTTTCCGGAATTTCCGGAAAATCATGAATTTCATGAAAGCCGATTTTCCGGAATTTCCGGAATTTCCGGAAATTCATGATATTGGAATTATCGGAATTTCAGGAATTTCCGGAAATTCATGATATTCGAATTACCGGAATTTCAGGAATTTCCGGCAAAACGAGCAACATGAATTTCCGGATGGACGCTAAACCATCTTCCAGAAGCAAGCTCTTGGATTCACACAACCCAAAACCCAAAAGGAAGCCAAGTAGTCGCATTCAACGCAAGCGACGGCTGCGCAGCCAGGTAGTCGCATTCAAGGACACCACCTTTCCTGGCAGAGGCAGAGAAAGTCCTCAGGCGGGGCGGGACTTGCCTTGAGAGGACCAGACAGAGAATCAGACGTTTGGAGGTGTCCGAAGACATCTACTTCTCTCGTCCTCCAACCCGGCGCTGGTCTCTCTATTTGCTTGAGTTAATCGAGGACCAGCAGAGACAGCGAGGCGTCTACGTTCGGGGCTAGTTTACTTTGCCTTGCCCTCCGCAAGGACAGCTTCATCGGATCCCTCGTGCAAGGCGCACATCGATTGTGCAGACGTTGGCCTGTTGGACGACCTTTTGTGGAGGTGCTGTCGACAACAAAGACCGACCGCAGTGTGACCGGAAGACGGGATTCCTGGGGCAAGCCAGCACCTGAGGAGCATTGCAAGTGCCGACTTCTGCAGTGGCAGAACTACTAGAACCCGCACATGTTCGCGCCAAGAGCACGAGTGCGAAAGGCATTGTAGCGGCATTTCAAGATGCCGACAACTCCCCAGCTTGGAGCCTGTCAAAACAATGGGAAAGCCGAAGAAGACTCTGGTTTCGCTACGACAGGCTTTTGTCGGCAAGGGCCGAGGTGACGGAGTGCAGGCTCCTAGGAAGGAAACAGACAAAGATGCCCAAGCCTAGACGGTTTCTGTAACCTGACGAAGAAGGGCCGAGCATTAGAGTCGCAGTAAGGTGCTTTACGAGGCGATTCTGGATCGCTTGGAGGCCTTTACTGCCTTCCACATGCTCCAAGGGCAAGGCATGCCACATCGATCATTCCGAACTGCTTAGCAGGTAATGGCCACGGAGCTCCGCCAGAATCAGAAGCGGAAGAAGACAGGCTGTTGCCGTTCTTGTTGGCGCAATCCATCAGCAGAAGGGACGGTTCTCGCTGAGGTGTCAGAGAGGCACCTCGAAAGAAAGCGCGAGGAAGCTGAGTGCAAGTCAGGTCGCCTTGCATCAACACCCAACGTGATGCAGTCGTTTAGTGCTCCTCGTGTGAATTCGCTCTGTCCCGTGACATGCCGGCAGTGCGGTTTGTACAGACTCAGCGAAGGTATGCAAACCTCCGTGGCTGTGGGTTCGTGTGAGGCGTAATTCAGGCGAGGCCTGCTACTGTAATTAGGAGCATCTCTCTGAGCCGGGCAATAGCATGCAGCAGAAACAAGTAGCCACCGGCGCTCATCTGCAGTGCACTGGTCGCCGAGGCCGAGTGCGCTATCAAGGTGCTGGCAGCCACTGCATGAACATTCTTCATAGTGGTTGGTGCCACCCGGGCCCTTTTCAGCAATGCCAAAGTCCAAGCCGACATCACGAGCGGAGTGGGGGTTGCAATGCTGCGGACGCGCCAAGCATGCTGACCGTCCACAAGAACAGTGTACTCTCAAGCGTTGGAGCCCCAGTCAATGCAGGAATTGTGCGGGGTGATCCTAGCCGTCTTTGGTAATGCCCTGGTTCAACTGAAGAAACAGCGCATCCGGCGCACGTCGTGCCGTGTTGCCAGGGGCTCTTAATGCACGACGCAAGATTATTCCGAGACAGCGCAGATCCTTCGAGCATCGCTGTCGGGTAACGGGTGGCGAAGATCTCGCTTCGGTCTTTCGTGGAATTTCGCAAGACAGATGCGAGGCTGCATCGCTCAAATCTCTTGACACTTCAATATCGCAGACGGGGCAACGGTGCCACGGTGCTCCTACTTGAGCGGTTCGGAAGGACAGTTTCTGATGCTGCCGCAGGGAGTGGACGTTAACTTGACGCTTTCTCGGAGCCTCCCAGCCTCTAAGCCGAGAGGTGACCTTGGAGCAAGCAGCCGTGCGGCAGAAGGCCCTGGTCCGAAGCAGAAGCAGGAAGAAAGGAAAAATGGAAGAAGTGATACTGTCAGGAGCTGGACTTCTACACGAACAACTACTGGATATGGGGAGGTCGGGGCCGGGAGGCCGGAGGCGGATGTGCAGGGATCGGACCAGACGCAGAGGCACAACAGTCATCATGGCCGGCTTCGCCTTGGCCGAGTTGACGCGAGAAATTCCTCAAGGCTGCCGGGAAGAGTTTATTTTCTTTCAATTTGTGTTTGTAAATTTTGCGTTTGTTGAGGTCCTGTGAGACCTCTTATGCCATGCTACTTCTCTCCTCTCTTGAGTGCTGGGAGGCACACATCCCGCTCTGGAGTGCGCCTACTTGGGATTCACGGCCATCTGCCTTAGCACGAGTCTTACAGAGCTTTTTGTACAAATCTGAAGCAGAGGGTGTGAGGTTTGAGACTCTTGCAAGGCTTGGACCTGTGCATTGTGACCTGGACCGTGCTGGTCTGCACCTGGGGCCCAGGATTCGAGCATTTCGATCTTGTCGTGCCGGGCTGCCAGAGCTGAGAACAGGAAATGCCCTACGCGGGCCCGACGGAATGAAGTCATTCCACGATACCATAGCTCTCCTCAAAGAAGAACAAATGCGCTGACCTCAGTCGCCTTCTCTGCTCTCGTGGTTGAACTGCTTCAGTGCTTGAAGTATGACCTCGCGCAGGCCCATCTACTATGCTTTTGTCGTCAGCATTGTGGCATACTTCGGATCATCGTGCTGCCTCTTGTGGGTCTACCCCTCCGACTTTGTGCCCAATGCTGTGGGTACATGTGCCCGGTTCTCAGAATCGAGTAGTAGGTGGAAGTGAAAAGATTGAAAAGACACGCTTATGCGAGGTTCTGATACTGTCATTCACGGTGATTGTCTACATGCAGTACACCTTGGAGTCGGGGTCCCAAGACCTGTTTCGATTTGGACATGTCTGCGTCCATCCTGCGTGTTCATGCCAATAGCGTGCAGGCATCAAGTTGGTGTTCTTGGAAACTCGCATGACGACGACGGCACGGGCTGCAGTATCTGTGAGCGAATCGCTCTTGTACAGGGGCAAGGCGTTGATTGGTTGACGGCATGCTGCAGGTCGCATCAAGACCTTCACAGCTCTTGATGATGTCGCAGACCTGGACATGTGCAGTACTTACAGGGAGGGCGTGGTGGTGTTCTTAGATCTTCCAATGCTATCCGCTTTGCAATAGCGTGCTGCGGTATCACCTGTCGGTCGTTGCCCATGTGTCCCAGCCTCCTCGTCTGGGAAGCACATGGGCGCATCTGGCAAATGGTCAGACCTGTGTTTGAAAGCAGGCTCCACCGAAAACAGTGAAGCAGTTTCCGTTTGGTCGGATAGTTCGGTGTCGTGTCCTCTCCAACGTGGGTTTCGGCTTGTCAAAAAGAGCCCCTGATTGAACCGTCAATGATGGAGACGGAGAGTGGGATGAGACTTTGGGGCGAGATGTCCTCGTCGCAAGCGGCTGGAATTGAGAAGGCCTGTCTGTGTAAAGGGTGAAGCTGTGCTGCAAGTGCGGAGGTCTTGGCTGGAGAATAACCGGCTGTAGATCATCAGTGGAACAAGGAAGAACAACTTAGTGGAGCGTTCAATGTTTTCTTTTTCAGTGTGATTTGCGTAGCATCGAAGCCTGCTGGGAGCTCGCTGGAGAACTGGTGCTGCACCCTTTCCTCAGGTGCCTGTCGGACGTGCCAAGTACTACCTGAGAAGGCCCACGATTTCTCTGAGACATCTCCTTTCGAGATGTTCCGCAGTCCGCTATGCGAAGATGCCAAGGGGCAAAGCTCCCCACGGAGGCTCCGTGCTCCGCCGAAGAGTGGCTTCCGAGTCGCAGACATTCGCAGACAAAATAGCCCTGCGGTTTTCACTCAGCCATCGCCAATGCGAAGTGAAAGTTTGATTTCGGTTTGGACGTGTTCCATCTGGGGGCAAGGGACTGAGTCCTGGCCAAGATCTACAAATCCACGTGCAAGGGTCTATGCAAAGCCGGCTGCGTTGGTGCGAAGCACCAACGCTGAGACTCCCGTCTTCACTCGGGGGAACAGACTTCAAGCGGCACACGCTCAAGGATTTATTGCGAGCATTAATAGAATCGGCGACCTTCGTCAAGCGAGCAAGGTTCCTGAAGTTTCGGCGGCTGCTACGCCACCCAGGAGTGTGTGATGGATCAACGGGGCAAGGGGCTCATCGGTACTGCCCGTCGGCATGGAGCCAAAGAGAGCAACAAAAGACATCAACCCCGAACAGGATCATGCAACATGCCAACAGCGCTCAGGCCCCATCTGTGCAGTCCAAAGATTCCTGTGCACAGCGAAGGCTGCGATGTGAGAACTTGATCTGCTATCTCGATGGGTTCAAGGAACACGAAGCTTTCCCTGCAGATGCCGCGCTGCCTGCGTCCCACCACCTGCCGCCACCCGGCTCCCATCCGCTCCATCCGATCCGTTCCGTGCGCGAGAAGCACGATTTTCTCTTGCCCGAGTCTGGTGCACCGTTTTGTTAGATGATGTCAGATGCCACTTCATTCAATAAAGAAGCATGTGCTGAGGATGGTTCGATGTAGGCAGTGGGCAGTGTGTGCTTGCGGAATAGCGGCAACTTGTTGCCGAGATAAACAAAATGATTTCGTTCTGCAAGAGGAACTCAGTCAAGTGCGTGAAGTGGGCGGTTGTGACTTAGACTTGTCGTGCTCCGCCGCTTGAAGTTTGGTGCATCACGTTGCACTTGCATACCGTGGCTTGCAGCGCTCATTCCCCTTGCGCTACCGTTGCTCTGCCACTTGGGTGGCAAGGACTTACAATCCCACTCAAGAAAGTAGCAGGAAGTCAAGATTTGGTTGTGCCGTATTTCTTGCTCATTTGTCCCTGATTCGTGTATTTATCAGGAGCCAAGCTTTCCACATTGTTGGAAATTTCGCACCTCACGAATTTAGACCGCCTCTTTTCTTTCATTGTGTACCCCACATATGGCATTGGCCTGGAGGTACGTAGCAACCTCTCACAAAATTGGTTTGTGCATTGTTGCCTGCGCTGAGGCGCGCATGCTATGCCGGACATGCAGAGTGTCATTGCCGCCTAGCTTCAAACAGTTTGGGCGTGCGTTTCGCATCACAGCATATTTTGAGTTGCGGGTGACATGGCTCCAAGGTATTCATATTGCTTACCGTTGGGACGTCATCGTCCCATGCGAATCTTCCAGGCAAGCACGTGCTGCTTGCGAGACAGGTGCATTTCAGTTCACGTGACTATGCGCATGGGATGAGTTCGAGAACTCCATGGTAATGCTGTCATGGTGCCAAGAACTATCGTGCACTTTGGGGACAAGGAGCTTCAGATTAGCTAGCCAGGATGATGTGGATGCCGTATTGTGCAATGCTCTGCCGTTGTCATTGACAGGTGAGCCACATGCGACTCCCAGTGCAGCCTTGTTGCAGGCGTCCAGTCCCGTTTTCGGTTCACGAAGAAGCGTGTCTAGCCTCGTTCAGCGTCGCAAGTACTGCTTTGTGGCACCTCTAGACTCTAGAAGGTCCGAACACGGCACGTGATGGAGCCGTTTGAGGATGCGGATGCCGCAGGTGCGGTCCTGATCGAAGCATGCTTTGAAGGCTTCGGGCGGGGCTGTTGTTTGTAGCTTCGGCATGCTCGAAGTAGAAATGCTCAGTGTCTCCGAGCTTCGGAGCCTCAGCATCTGAAGCCCTTTCGACAGAAAACCTGCCGTTCATTCATTGAAGGCTTCCTTAGCCGTTCCTTGGTGCGCTACTTTGTCGGGGAGAAGCTTTGTGCTTGATTTGGGATCCAAGGCCCAAGCGAGCAAGAACCCATTGCAGGCGCAGGTGCAGAAGGCCGCAAGGCTCGGTGCTGGCCCCAGCTGTGCTTTCGCTTGGCGGCGCTTGCTGTACTACGCAGGCGCATGTGAAAGAGCTGGCACCTCTAGAGCTGGGGGGCCCCCTGTTCGAGCAGTGCCGAGCTCGCAAGAAGAAGCCGACCGTGGGCATGGAGGAGTCTCTGGCCTGGCCTTTGGAAGACGTGGTTCCGGTGTTCGTATGTACACGTACATAAATTATGTTAATTCGGTATCTGCATATGCATGTGCCTACGCATGTCTGTATTGAATTATGTATGCATGTACGTCTGTATGTATGAAAGTTATAATGCAGGTAGGTGGTAAGTGTATGTGTGTGTGTACGCCTTGATTCTAAGCTAAGGCTTTTTGGCAAGACATGTGTGTTGCGAGATCGTTGAATCAGCAGCAGGGGGCTCTGGAAGCTTGACTGGGACCAGAGCCAACGAAGACGCCCAGTTAGTGCCTGTGAAGCAAGGATGGACGCATCCTTGTGTACCGGCTTTTTCATTGAATGGCGTCAGGCGAAGCCGAGAACCTGACTGTTTCGTGAAGCTGCTTCGCTTGAGAGTGTGAGCCCTGTCAGGTTGCAGAACCAACGTCGCAACACTTAGGTAATTTCATCATTTGAAATCTTCCCCAGAAAGTGTGAATGGTGGTGTCAACTTATACTCCGTGTGCGGCCTTGTCGCCACCGGCAACACTCGCTCATGCGAACTGCCAGGGTACGTCGTTATGGTACCATAACAAGTCGAACTCCTGCGGGACAGACTAATGGAGCGTGGCGCACTTTATGGTGGCCAGCTTCCTCAAGTGACAGGCCCAACCGCTCCCATGGGGCCAACAGTGGAATGGTGCCCCGATTCTGTGAGGAGATGGGCTTTCGTGATAAAAAATGTCCCAGGTGGCTCGAGCAGTCGTATGGTGCTCATGAAGGAACGTGATTTCTGTTGATCAGTGTCAGCTCATGGTTTCTGGTAGCATCTTGGCTTGCACCTTCTTGCGTAGGCCGTAGCTGTCGCTGGTGCGTTGTAATCATGGAGCCACAGTTTGATTCGGAAGTTGTCGGTGTGGACATTCTACAAAACCCTGTTGAAGTCGGTGATGTTACAGCACCGTCCCCTTCGGCAATTCTTCTGCCAGGGATACGATCTTCCCACTTCTACACAGGAGTCTTCAGGCCGAGACATACCGGAGATACCAACGGTGGAGCAGGTCAAGGAGGAGGATCGAAAGTGTCCTTTTGAGGAATCGTCGTCATCATCATCTTCTCGTTCTCGCACCTCTGAGATTGCGTCGGAGGGCAGCGATAAGTCGGTAGAGTGCCGACCAAAACCAAAGACCAGCACTGGCACCCCGAGAGGGTCTGTGGGTACAGCTCTTCAGGAGAAGCGACGAAGGCAGAACATGTTGGAATCAGTGGAGCTTTGTGACAGTGCCATGCAGGTTGAACAGAGTTCTGCAGATGATCCGTCAGATGTTTCAGTCATCAGGATATGGCAGATAAGGCGGAGCTTTTGGCGACCTCTCGTCAAGCTGAGCCGACAGCACCTATGCCATCGTTCTCCACACCAGCTAACGCGGCCCAGGTACTTGCTCCTCCCCCGCCTCCACCTCCTTCAACTTCGACAGGCATCGATTGTACTCCTACAGCTCCTCCGAAATACGCAGGGGACGCTCTTCTTACCGCCAGCGGTCAGGACTTGCACACAGAGTTGGTACTTTCTAGAGTGGTGGCTGGTGCAGTCAGTGTCAATAGCTGGCAGACCCGAGTTATTCTGAGGGCAGATCCCGAGTTCCCGAGCAGGACATTGAGCGTAACATGCGTGCTTTAGTGAAGTTGTGCACGACTGCAGGGGTTCAGCCACCTCCTCCATTTGAGCTTCGCTATTTTGCCAGCTGTTTGTGAGTTGCACGAGCTTTTCGTTCTGCATGATGACGTGTCTGCTGAGCAACGTAATCTGTACTGTTTCGCTCCGGGCATTGAAGGCATGATTCATTCACGCTTTATAGCCCCGGCTACTATAGCCGACGGTCCCGAAGCAGTTGGTCACTATTCTCAGGCGACTCTATGGAACGACGATGCTTCTCTCATTCAGACCCTAGACAGAGTGACCAATTTAGCGAAATGGCAGTGCCCGGTCATCACTCGGGGCTACACTAGAATACCAGTACACTTTGCTCTCAAGGCTGCAGGTGGTGACGAAGCGCAACAGCAATGTGTGACCCATGGTGTGGTCCATTTCAAGAGAGATTACAAATATGTCATGCGCAGCGGTAGATCCACCGTCGCTGGTTTCCACGGTGGCAGTTGCTAAGCAATTCAGGGATGCATCAGGACGCCGCTTTTTCAGGTTCCTCTGACACATGCTCAACAGATCCAGCGAGGTTCGGGCAAATGATTCGTTTTCGAACACAAAGAAGAATCCCAGGATTCCGCATGCTTCATGTTGTCATGTCCGTGTTGCATGCATTGGCGTGAGCTACACTTGTGGATGTTTTTGTTTTTGGCTGCAGTACGTGTGTTTTCTAGATAGTGAGCTGTGCCGCATCGTCGAGATTCTCGATCCAGGACTCCTCCTAGATCGCATCGAAGACACCCGGATTTCTCGTCGGGCCACATGTCTCGCCACAGATCGCGCGCCAGATCGAACACTCACGGATCATCCGCCCAGATGCCGAGGACGTGGAAGCAGACTTCTCATGAATGGGATTCGAACAGAGTGTATGGTTTGACACTTCCGAAGACTGTGGTGTCGAATCGACTTACTCGAGAGCAAGGGAGTGCAGGCATGAGTACTTTGGAAGTTCTTTGGCACAAGGTGATCTCGGGAGGGAACAAGAATTGGGCTTTGAGGCAAGTAGCTCATGGTCGTACTGTCCAGTGGGAGAGCTTTCGGTGGAGGCAGGAGGCAATTTTCTGTGGAGTGCTGATGCGAACACTTCGTTCAGATCAATCCGAGCAGGAAGGTACGGATTCTGTCACCGTATTGAATGCCTCCCAAGAGAAGTTGTTTCCTGCTTCCGATTTGCATGATTGGAATGCTCGGTACAATACCATTAAGAGGTTAGCGGAGGACATGGTTAAAGAAGGTCGAAAGAAGGCATCAGACTTTGCTGAGGCGACTTGAGACGTTGGAGTCGGAGAATGCTCGGTTGAAAGGTCAAGCCTCGCGGTCGAGGCGCAAAGGAGTGTCCAAGGTACCTGCCGCACCTCCGCCTATCGAGGAGGAGGACCCTCCTGAGGAAGATGCGGCGGAAACGGCCAATTTCCATCGCCCGACAGGTCAGGACACAGGACCCATCGCAGCCGAGGACACCGATGAACAGTACCTTCCGTAGCCAGGCGTTACTCTTTTTCTTGAGGATTGCAGTTTGGATGCCACAACTCTCAAGGGGGTCAATACCTGGCTCCCTTCCACTGCGCTAGCAAAGCCACGAACAAGGTCATTGATGCTGTAGCTGCTGAGTTTGTTGCCGCGTGCTCTAAATTGGATGATGGTAGCAAGAAACCAGTTGACAAGATTGCGGTTGAGTGGGGCCTTTCAGTTCCACTTGCCGCCAAGCTCAATGAGAAGTGTTTGATCCGCCTGATCGCTGGCGCCCGTCTGGTTGCTTCGCAGTGACTACAGGAAGGTTCCCAGGCTCTGTGCCTAGGTTTTCCATGACGTATCGTCACATTCGAGACTTGCTGATTCAGTTTGAGGTTCGTGTTGATTATCCATGGGACTGGCATCAGCGACAGTCCATGGTGTATCTTCGTGTTTCCGTGACCTCAACATTACATTCTGCCATGCTGTGCATCGGTGCCAGTTCAGGTAATGTGCAAGGTCGTGAAGCTACTCGTCGCAGGAGGTTCATACAGTATGCTCGCAAGAAGTTGTCACATTTCGAACCAGCGCTGAAGGTTTTCCATCGGAAATGCAATTGTGACAATGGCATTCTGATTGCGTTACATCATGAGCCGGACGGACTTTCTCTTTTAGCCACTGAAGCTGCTTTGATTCATGCAATTCGACCGCAGTTGAATTACCCTTGGGTGCAGGATGTCATGAAGGCACTCAGGATCAAGCAGAACAGATTCCGGATGCCACAGGCCAGGACAGGACTGCGTCAGGTTCGGAAGGCTCTCGCGATGATTAGGCATCATCATGTTGCCTATCACGCACTTGTCGTGAGCAACAAGGACAGTTTTCTCTCCTTGTAACGTTTGGGAGGTGACAGTGTGCAGGAATTTGAGGAGTCACGCAGACTGCGCTCACATGTGGTACCTTTGCAGGCCATTTATCTTCGCTGCAGGTTGGTGGCCATTATCGATGAGCCTTTCAGGACCAGAGCAATCAGTCAACTTCGACTTATTCTTGAATCTCGCAAAGGACGCTCTCATGAATGTTCCTCTCAGGCTCCCTCCCCTTGCACATGATTTGGCTGGGGAAGTACAGCACATTCTTCGGTTCGTTGTGCAGCGGGAACGTGTGAATTTCCCGCCTTTACATCTCCCATCGGTCAAAATTGTCGAAATCAAGGCTCGTGCATGGTCTAAAACAGGATTCAACTTTCGAACCTTTCTGAGGTCTTGGATACCAGGCAAGCCACATTCCTGTATGCAGGACCTGGCGCGCATCAGACACAGGACACTGGTTTGCGCATGTTCGACAAATTCTTCCTGCTTCTCCTTTCGCAGATTTGAACCTGAGTGACACGACGTTTCTACCAGACAAGCTGGACACGTATTGCTGGCAAGGAATTACGCGTGTGGTGCAACAGGTGGAGATTACCTGATCGTGTACGGACAGGACTCTTGCATTGGATGAAGCATCAGATTTCTTTGCATCAGCGTGCCTTACAGTCTGAAAGTCACGAGTTACATCGAGATGTCATACATGATCTTCAGGCAACGCCAGGACTGGTGTTTACACGTGTAGATCACTTCCCGCTTTCACTTCATGTAGCATGTCCGTTTGCCTTTCAGGAGCGTTTGGACATAACTTTTCTGGACGGCACAATTTTTCAGCAATGCATCGTGGGAATGAGTTCATTATTGCGAATCTCAAAGATCCTGCCCGAGCATTGGACGTAGTAGCACACAGGATGTCCAGTCCAGATAACGATTGTCCGTCCGGCGTGTATGGGATTCAGAGTTGATTCACAGCTCAGATTTGCTTCGCAGCTCCGATTTTGAGTGCAGTGCAGCTCAGAGTCTGTGTACATCGACGACAATTCCGAGGACAGCGCAAATCCAAGTTCAAACGAAGGACATCATCCGGATTCTGCAGAGCTGTCCAGTGCATCCAGTCAGGAGCCATGTCTGTCATGTGCAGTGAACAAAGTCCCACAAGAGATGTCACATCGAACCGTCGTCTTCGGATGATGGACGAAGATTTCGGATGGAGTTCGAATAAAAATCCCCTGTGTGTAGGAACTGTTTCGACAGCACATAGCAGCCACTAAGGAGTTGGAGGACGATTTTTATGCGCCCAGCAGGGCAGAGCTTATGCTGAATGTTCTGCAGAGGCGTGGTGACCGAGTGGTCAAAGAGACATCAGGTCCCAAAAGCGTTTCTCCAGCGTTGTTTCAGGTGCCTCTGAGGTTTCCGCTACATATCATTTGATCGAACCGCAGGACCTGCATTGCTCTGGGAACCCCGGCCAGAGCCAACGAAGACGCCCAGTTAGTGCTTGTGAAGCAAGGATGGACGCATCCTTGTGTACCGGCTTTTTCACTGAATGGCATCAGGCGAAGCCGAGAACCTGACCGTTTCGTGAAGCTGCTTCGCTTGAAAGTGTGAGCCCTGTCAGGCTGCAGAACCAACGTTACAATGCTTATATATATATATATAAGTATAAATGTCCATGCATTGAGTTTGGCAGGCTTGGGTGTGCATGTTTCATTTCTGAGGAACCTTGTACCTGATTGCAATTTTTGGCTTAAGCTTCAGCTAGAGCCAAACCTGGCAAGCTGGTGCCTCCTTTTCTGTGGAGAGTGACTCCATAGGTATGGATGTGGCTACCCGTGTCGGTCGCATCACTTATACCGAGTCGAGGGTCCTGCATGCTGAGAACATGTCGGCCTTTGTCAGGTATATGGGGGAGTTCAGCAGGAACAATGACTCTGAGGCTTTTTGGCATGTCTGGAACCAGGTATGTGAAGTCGTGCACTTCCCTGCTCCCTTGGACATTGTCCCGAGTCTCAGGATCGACGGCAGGTTCGTGCCCCTTCGCCGCATCGCTTGTGTCGCTTCCCCATGTCCAAGGTGTGATGAGGCCCGTGGCGGGTTCCAGTTCCCTTGGTTGGGACCGTGGGCTGTCAGGGCTACTGTGGTTCCGGATGGCTGGCATCCCGACGATGCTCGCACCAGGTTTTACGAGTGCGATGTCATGTTCACTGATGAAGAACTCACGCTGCATGGTTCGGTCATCACCATGCGTGACATGCTCACTGCCACGATGGCACGGGTTCTTTACATGGCGGAAATTAACACACTGCATGATCTGCCGGGGGCTTCTCTGTCCTCGGTTTTGGACACTTGGAGGCAGTGGCAAAGAGGCCAGCGGGTCTGGCGCGACCCTTCGGTTGGGACAGGTGAGGTACCCAGCGCAATGGAGGCTCTCTTGGACCCCGATGTCCGTCATCGCCGCGCACTTATCTTCTGGTTGTTTCATGCAGGCAACCCGGAACACGACCCTGGCTGCCTTCGGGTTATGTGCTTGCACTGTGGTAACCCCTTGCCTCGACGCACAAGGTGGCAGACTACTCAGTGTAGGCAGTGTCGCCGCCTCTCGGCCAGGATTGGTGGGGCAGCCGCTGGGGACGTGGTGTCGGGGTCTTCTTCTTCCAGTTGAAGGGTGTTGGGCAGGGGAGTCGGCGGCTGGGCGTGTGACGCTTGGCTGTCTGCTCGTGGCTCCCGGCCAGGTGGCCGCAAAACAGCCGTCGTCGGGGTATGCCAGACGCCGGGCCTGAGGGACAGGCCTTAGAGCCTTAGGTGCGACCTCGAGGGTTGGGCGAGGTACGCCCAACCTTGGGGGCGAGTGCTGGCCGCTCCCTGGTGACCATTATAAGCAGACTGAGTTTGAGCAGCAGGCGTTACCCTTGCATTATGAGCTCATTTCGGCTGCCAGGTCATGGTGTTGGACATCTTCTCGTCGTGGCTCGCTTTGCGAGGTCGACTCTTCCTTCAGGACTGGGGGGCCCCGTGACAGATGCAGGTTTCTTGCTTCGGAGCGCTGTCATTCAAGGTGTTCCCGTTCCTCCTTTAGATTTGGGCTCCAGATTTGGGCAGTGGGGCTCGCCTTGGTAATCATGCCCGGGAACCTGGGCGTCTATGCGACCGAGTCGCTTTCAGCGGCCTCGGCGCCGGAGAGCGCATACACGGCCATGGGGGAAATGTCTCGGCAGCGTGCCGGGCAGTGGCGGGAGCAGCACGGGCTCCTCAGCGATAGCGACTTTGCCTTCAGTCTCCAGAGCTACGAGGATTCGACTACGCGGTCCCGAGCCACTTCATGTCTGGGTGGGATTGGTCGACCCGCTGGCTGGAGGATTGGCGCGCCCTCCCTGTGCTATCCCGTCAGAATGCGGGCATCAACTTCAACGAGTTTGGCCGGCCCTACTCCACCCCCCAGACAGTCAAGCTGGCTCAGGATTTGTACACCCCCTTGCTTGCTGCAGGTGCCGCCCAGGTCAGCACGTACAGCTTCAGGAGAGTGGGCCCTTCTTTCGCTACGTTGGCTGGCTGGTCCCCCCAGCAGCAGGCAGGATGCCACACGCCTGCGCCAGGAGGGCAATTCCATGCCCCTTCGGTACGCCAGCACTCGTTACACGGCGTCAGTGCGACGCAAGCATTGCCTCATGTTGCTAGCTTGGTGCGCTTTACTTCCTGGGATGAGGTTACTCAGGAGGCCTTGGAGGCCGCCGAGCGGGACGGTGCCCTGGGTATGGACAGAGCCGTTCAGAAGGACAACCACACGGTGTGGCAGGGCCAGCTCTCCCCTGAAGAGATCCAGCCACGGTTTCGACTGCCAGCTGCGGTGCCGGTGCCTGCGGCAGCTGCAGCAATGATGCCGCGGCAGATTGGGGGCAAGCGGCTCTCGGCTACCTTGCGGGATGGAGTGCAGCTATGCGCTGCTTTTCAGGCGGGCCATTGCCGGCATCAGGGCGATGAGTGCTCTGGCGGCCGACATCGCTGCGCCATTCTTCTGCAGTCGGGGAGGGTGTGCGGCGGAACCCACGGTGCTGAGGTCTGCCGGGTCAAGCGCTTTGTGAAGGCTCCCGAATCTCCGCCGAGGACGGGGACACGTGCCAAGGCCGGCGCTGTGGTCTTGAAGCCCAAGGCGAAGACGATCCAGGTCAAGGCCATGCCAAAGAGCCGGGGCGCTTTGGCTGGCTCTGGGAGCTCGTCCTCGGATCTCCCTCCTTTAGAGGCAGCGTGTTGCGCAGGAGCCGGCTCACCCGCCACCGAGATCTTCTGCTTCCGCGTCCGCCCGTGGTTCGGGCATCCCTGAGCCAGCTACGCCGCCTCGCAGTCGGCCGGTGCAGCCTTCGACCCCCCTCCAAGGCGTGCTGCATCGAGCCCACCAAGAGTCTCAGGACGGACTGGAGGGCGGAGGGACCGCCAGGATGATGCGGCTGAGAGTCGCGCTCTGGAGCGCCACTTCGATAGCATTGCCACCATCGGGGGGAAGCGCATTCAGCCCCAGTTTTGGGAAAGTCGCGAGGGAGGGACCCTCTGGTTATCTGGCATGCCCACGGCCGAGACCTTGCATGCTTATCCGAGGTGTGACCTCCAGCTGTCTTGGCTGACCGAGTCCCTCACTTCCCGCGGCGGTGCGATCATTCCTGGAGCTTTGCAGATGCAGGTGGCAATCACGGACGCTCGGTCCAGGGACAGGCAATGGAAGGAGTGCTGGCCAGTCATTCGCCAAACTCTTGTGAGTGGAGGCTCCGTCGTGGGACATTGCGTTGCGGGACGGCACCGTGCTGCGACTGGCCAAGCGCTGCTTCTCGCCTTGCTCACCGATGCCCCCTTTGAACGGGCTCAGGCCACAGTGGGTCGCCTTCGGGAATGTCAAATATATAGAGTGATGGACCAAGGCACCATTGCGCAATGGGTCCGTAACATCCGCCGTACGGCGGTGGTTGGAGTGCGCTGGCCGACGCCAACAGGATATATGTTTACTGACCGGTCTCAGGTCCACCTCGATTTAGGCAACGGCGTACCGCTATGTCGCCACCGCCAAGGACAAGAGGCAGGTCAACGCCTCCGGGATTGTACCAAGGTTCAAGACCTCCAAGAAGCTCAAGGCTATCAACGGGCCTTCTGTCGTGACTGCTTGCAGCGAGCATCGGCAGTATTCCGCCCAAAGTGAGGTGATCACATGTGAGGGTGCAACGTCCGGAGGGACCGGACTTCTGCGCGTGAACCTTTCCGCGCTTGGCCTTCTTGCCGGGGCCCTCAGAAATTGAGGCTCAGTGGCAAGCACAGAGCTTGTCATTATAGGAGGGGTTCGACCCGCCCGGCCGTCGCCACAAAGGAAACAGAGGGTGTGTGCCAGTGAATGCAGAGTGCCTGCATTCTCCGAGGGCTTGCTGCAGCCTCTCATGTGCACATGTGCTTCTCTCTCTTCCTTAAGTCGGCTTCTGCTCTCCTCTCCTCGGCCCGCTTTCTTTCCCCTCTTCTCTTTGCTCTCCCTTCCGTCTCGGCAGGATATGGCGCAGTTTTCAGCCCGAGGAGAGCACAGACCTTAGCGATCAGGCGGAGTTACCGTCGGTTTCTCCAGCCATGGCTTCCTTTAGTCTTGTGCCGAGGGACGGTGCAGACTTTCGTGCGACTATGGAGTCATTGCAGTTAAATTTTGAGTTCTCCGATGATGTGCTTGAGGCGTTGGTCAAGCAGAAGATCAAGAATCTCGAAGAATTTCGCTACTTCTTCGAATCAGAAGGGGAGATAGGCCTCTGGGTCCAGAAGCTGTCTTTAGGAGACCAGCAGCCGCTGCAAACGGCCCGCCTGCGCCGTACTTGGGCGGCCGTCAAGGTCTTCTTCCAGCATGCCGACGCAGGCCGGGTCCGGATCTCAGAGGCGGATCTGGATGATCTTCTCGATGACAGTTCCTTGCGCGACATGAAGCAGCAGTTTTGGCGGCGTTACAAAACCAGGTTCCCTCCGGAACTGTATCCATCAGACGCCACGCTCTCGCGAGTGACGCGAGAGCTCAACAAAAGAATGTTGTGCGTGTTCAGCGTCTGGAAGGTCAAGAGTCTCCAGTTTCAGCTTCTGAGCACTAGCAAGAAGCGCAGACTTGGGGATAACTTGTACACCGAGGATCAGGACCAGGACGAGGTGATCCCTCGCGACTGCGAGTCCTACCTTGACCGCTTGCAGATTCTCCTCACAGCATATGCGTTGGCTGGGGTCCAGCCCGTGGCGGGTTCTCCCCCCGCTAACGGGGAGAACACGGTGGGGTCCGATACCACGCAGTTCGTGCATGCACCCTTGGACGTGCTCATGGAGTACTTCCATCGAGCGAAAAGGTCGGTCTCGCAGGTACAAGGGCCTAAGAAACTGTCCTGGCTTCAGCACAAGGACACCGAAGAGCGCGCAGTCTGGGTCTCCAAGTTCAGGGAGTCCACCAAGACGCTCGGTGCCGTGGTGCGCGAGGTGCTCAACCTGCGCGATGCGCACTGGATACCGGTGCAATCGGGCTCCGCAAGCGAGGCCTTGTCCGCTTCCCCAGCGAAGCCTCCACAGGGAGGGGCCCCGCAGCCCCCCCCCAAGCCTTCTGCCTTCGCCTTGGGCAAGAGCGTCAACGGGAAGAAGGTGGCGCAGATGATGGAAGATGGCAAACGACTATGCCAGGATTATCAAGAGGGCCGTTGCGCGCGAGGCAAGCAATGCCCCGATCTGCATAGATGCGGCGTGGTTCTCAAGGGCGAGAGAGTCTGCGGATCGGCTAAGCATGGTGCTTCGCAGTGCAAGCAGAAGGTCAAGCCCTGAGGGTGCCCAGGGGAGGGGGAGGCGACCCCCTCCTTGGGGTCAGAGGCTCCTGCATCGCCCAGATCAATCCCTGTCATGGCGGATCTCTTTTCCGGACCCAACGCACCGCTCTCTAAGGCTTTTCTCTTTTGCGGCTGGCAGTGCCTGCCAGTGGATCTCAAGCTCGATTCATCCCATGACTTGGCTAATCCACTCAGGCAATCAAGCTTGGCAGCACAGCTCCAGCAGGTCGATTTCATAGCGGCAGCTTTCGACTGCTCCACCAAGAGCCGCGCGCGGGACATCCCGCGCTCCTTTGAGGATGGCAGGCCGGCACCTAGGCCGCTTCGATCTGCATCATGCCCAGAGGGACTGGGTGGGCTTAGCAAGGCTGAGCAGGAGCGAGTGGACAAAGACAACAGAGCATGTTCCTTTGTCCTCGATGCTATTCAGCAAGCGGCCGAGAAGGGCGTCGGGTCAGTGCGCGAGAATCCAGCCAACAGCTTGCATTGGCTTCTCCCCCAGGAGGTGCAGTCTTTCCAGTCGGGCTTGTGGCAAGACAAACACTATGATGCGTGTTGTTGGGGTGGAGCCCGCTACAAGCGCCAGCGACTGAGGCACAATTTGCAAGAAATCGCAGACTGGCCGGCGATTCAGTGCCACCATATCCATGGTAAAGGCGAGTGGGACCCTCAGTCCGTGGATGGCAGACACTGGTTCCCGTCGCAGGAGGAAGCGGAATACACAGCCCCGCTTGCGTTTGCGATTGCAGTGTCAGCCTCGTGGTGGGCTGCCAGAGTGGGCCGCGCTAAGCTGGCTGTCCCAAGGATGCCGGTCCCGGGCTGTGTTGGTCGGCGGGAAGCGTGGACTAGCTTCGATCCGCGAGCACTGCGGGCCTGGGCGATGGCCCCTTTGGCTATCTCCCTTGGCTTGACCCCGCCCTGCGAGGCGGAAGCGAATCGAATCCCACAACGCAAGAGATCCAGCGTGAGGACGGTTTGCTACCACCAGGAGCCATCTACATTGGCCAAGGCCACCATTCACACCGCCTGCCACGCACCAAATGGGCAGCCCCCATGGTGGCGGGCCACGACTGTTCGTTTGACGAGTTCCTGCCTCGTTACGTGCAGCACATCAAGGACAACTTGGGAGACCAGCTCCCAGAACTCTTTGGGAAGACCTTGGTGGTGGATGAGATCACCGCCTGGCCGTCGGAAGGTGATGCCCTTGCCGGGCTCGTCTTTGAAGAGCTGTCGGACAGGAACAGGGAAGCCAAGCCATTGCAACGGAGGCCGCCGAATAAGAAGCGCAGGAGTAGCCAGATTGGTCGTCCACTCCGTGCGCTCGGGTTGGCAGTGGCTCCGTTGGCGGATGCATCCCAAATTTTCTCCTGTTACTTGCGGCAAGAAGATGTCTTTGGGGCAGTCTGCAAGCTTTTTCCGGCAGAATGGTTGGAAGGAGTTACCTTCCCGTTCCTTGAAGACTTGATCAACGCTCCACCGTTTGATTTGTACACAAGGTGGCTGCGAGACTCGGGAGCTGATTGGACAGGGCCTTGCGGGCCTACTTTGGCTCCCCAGTCGGCCCGTATATCTTCCAGCGTGCTGCGGGACAGCAGGCGGGAGCTCTAAGCCAGAGGGCAGCCTTGCCTCCTCTTCTGTCCTTTGGATTATCAGAAGAGGACCATTTCTGCCATTCTCTTGCACGCCTTCACGAACCAGTCCCCACGGAGCGCGAACCTATCTTGGACCCCGACCTCCGCTTCGCCGCCGACTTCACAGCAGCCAATCGAACAAGCTTGCGATCCCTGCGCCAGAATGCGATCGGTGCAGTACGTGAGCTAAAGCGCAGGTGGGCCCCAGTCGATGTCGCCCTGCGGCGCTTCCAGGCCCCCTCCCTACACCGTGTGACGGCTGCTCGGGACATTGGGCTAGTGGCGCTACTCGTTGTGCTGTTCTCCTGGCCTGACACGGCTCTGCCATTTGCCCTGGTGGCGGGAATGCCAGCGGTGGGTTTCGCGCCGTGTTACGGCGTCTTCCCACAGCTGCCCACTTCGCGCATCTCCTTTGACGAGGTGATGGGTGACTGGCGGGCCCACAATGCTCGTATGATTTCCAGGATCGGACCGTCCAAGGACGACGTTTTCTTGTTGCAGCAATCCACCAAGGATCATGAGGCTGGATTTTGCTCCCCGCCTCTTACTAAGGCTGCGCTGTTGCGTCGACTCAAGGGGCGCCCGTACCGCCTCATCCCACGCTGCGTAATTACTCAGTCCTCTGGTAAACAGCGCATCATTGACAACGCGGACGCGGGTGGCCAATCTGAGACGTCCTATGACTCCAACAAGCTTGTCCTTTGCAGTGCCTTGCGCCCGGGTCAGCATGCGCAGGCCATCGTGGCTCGAGTTCCCCCGGAAGACCTCGAAGAGGCCAAAGAGAGTGACTCTTTGGAATCTGGGGGGGAAGACTGGCCTGATGCTTATCGGCATTGCCCAATGAGCGAAGAGGAGTCCCTGGCTTGCTTGGTGGTATGGTGGCACCACGAATGGCAAGCACCCGCCTATCAGATCTATGCCGGGCTTCTATTTGGGCTCCCGCTGGCAGTTACATCTTTCAACCGCTACAGTCGTTTCTCCGAAGCAGCCTCTCGGAGGCTGGCCCTTACAGTGGCTTCCTCCTACTTCGACGATTTCAACCTGCTCGATTGGGCATCGTCCAAAGGCTCGGGCCAGTGGGCCGTCGGGTCAATCAACACCCTGTTAGGGACGCCGTTCGCTGCAGAAAAGCGGCAGCCTATGTCGGCACATGGCACGTTCCTGGGGCTGGATCATGACTTATCCGAGGCCCTTTCCCAAGGCTTCGTCATTTTTTGGGCGAGAGAGCGCCTATTCGACAAGATGGCTGACCTTATCGAGCAGGCTACCTCCTCCGGCTCCCTGCGAGCGGGCCTCGCATCCAAGATGTTCGGCCTTATGAACTTCTTGGAGCAAGGGATGTATGGCCGGGTAGGTTGCGGGGGGCTGGCAGCCCTCTCAGAACGCCAAAACTCACGCGAGGTTGGGCTCACGGAAGAGATCCGTGCATGCTTTCGCCTGATTTCGGCAATTCTCCGGCTCCGCCCTCACCGCCAATTCTGGATCATGCGGCCGCGGATCCAACGCTTCATAGCTGCGAGTGACGCAGCCGAAGAAGCACCTCTTTGTGGATCAGGCGGATTCCTGATCGTCTGGCAACACCCAAAGGGTCAGCTGCGCGAAGGGTTTGTCGCAGAGTCGCCAGCTAGCCTGTACCCCCTTTGGGGTCCAGGCGAGAAGAAAATCGCGCAACTGGAATTGAGCATGGTCCTCTATGCCCTGGTCTCTCGACCCAGCCACTTCAGATCCAGGAGGGGTGTATGGTACATTGACAATACCGCGGCTCTTATGAGCCTCATACGTGGTCGATCAGACAACGCGGACCTCTCTCGCCTAGCCCAATTGATCCATCTTTGCCTTTTCTGCTTCAAGACATGGGTCTACTGGGAATGGGTTCCGTCCAAATCCAACTGGAGTGACTCCATTAGCCGCGAGGGCGCGGATGATGTGTGGCATCAGTCGCACCAGTTTTCCATCTTTCGTGCTCATTTCCCTCATGAGCTGTGGGCGCTGCCGCTGGAGGCGGTAGTGGTGGTCCTGGAGTTTCTCTAGTGTAGTGCATTGGGAGAGTGCTTTGGGAACGGTTGGGTCAGATTCGTACAGACAATTGTACCGAATCTCGGCTAACGTTTCTGTGTGGGACCCGGGTGTTTCCCGGTTCTACCAATGCATTACCCTCTGTGTTCCAGAGGCTTACTAGCGAAACATTGGACTCTGCCATCCGCTTGAATGAAAGGGAAAACAGTGGAGCGCGATGGTCACCAGTACGGTCAACAGAAATGTGTCCATGCATTGAGTTTGGCAGGCTTGGGTGTGCATGTTTCATTTCTGAGGAACCTTGTACCTGATTGCAATTTTTGGCTTAAGCTTCAGCTAGAGCCAAACCTGGCAAGCTGGTACCTCCTTTTCTCCCACCCGCCCGCCCTGGGTTGCCGACCTCCGGTGGAGTCGTCTGTAACCTAGGTTTGTACCGTTCTCCTCTTTTAAGGTACAGGGGCAGTATGTGTGACATACGTCCGTTGCGGGACAGAAATGTATAAATATGTGTAGTTTCATCATCTTCAAAATTTTCCGCAAAAGTGTGAATGGTGGGGTCAACTCATAGTCAGTGTGTGTGTGTGTGTGTGTATGCGTGTGTTTCCTTTTGCTGCAGGACCACATCATCCACAATGCCAGCGTTAGTCTTCTTTGGAGTTCGCTTGGAAAGCATGCTGTGGCGTGCAACTCGGGCAGCATGGAGCGCTACTTCTTTCAAATTGTTTGATGTTGCGACTCGCATTTCTTGATGTTTTAAAGTTACTGTTTGCCTCTTCCTGTTTCTGTCGGGAGCCAACAGCCTGCAATGTGCACGGTCCTGGGCACTTTGTGCCAAGGCTCTCTTGAGCAAACCACTTTGGTGAATTTTGCGAGCAATGGTGATGCGGTTCTGAGCTGCTGTGATGCGGCAAAGATTCTCGGATTTGTTTATTGTTCTGTCTCCCCTTCGAGGCTTGTGCTTCTGCATTCAGTGTAGCGGCAGGACTACTTGTTCGGGCTGCGCGGAAATTTCCGGATCCAGCTGCATCAGCTGTGCTGGTGGATGCTTGTCTTCAACCCTGTGTCTCATTGCAGCCAGCTTGGCTGGACATGCATGCGCAAGTGGGGACTGGGTCTTTAGAGCGCGAGCTGACCGCATCTCAGCTAAGGATTTCGGAAAGGGCCCGATGGATGCATTGCCTGTCGCGACATTCCAGGCTTCGTGGATCCTTCTGGCCACACATGCGCGGACTATGTGGCCGGCTAGCTGGAAGTTTTAGCAGGTAGGCCGATGCGTTCTTTTGGAGACCGGGGTAATTTGACTTTCGCCAAGGCCCAGGGGATCTGCCAGGATGGCAGCAAAAACCCGTCTGATTTCAACGCGAACATTGCGGCTCATGTCGCCATGGCAGACTACAAATACAACGGCTACTCGGTTCTGGTGTTTGCGAGTTGTAGCCTGACTTTGCTGGGCTCTGTTTTGCACAGCTTCCAGGGCTCAGCGCTGTCGATGCTTGCTGTGCTTGCGGCGGTGGTCTACAGACAAGCACTCCCTTCACATACTCGGCAAACCTCCGATCTTTTGTTCTTGGTGCCGCGATGAAGGACATTTTGGTGAATGCAGGCGTTTTTTCACGGGTTCCATGCTGCGGTCGGAACTGCTTTGGCTGCGCAGGACCAGCCCCACCCGCGTACCGCTTCCAGCTACCGGGTGGCTGGCGTTCTGGAAGGCTCAGGATGTGATTTGCACTCGATTGGTTTGAGCCTCAATGCTGAGACGGGCGAAATCTCGGGCACCCCCACGGCAGAGGAACCTGTGGAGGTGGAGTGTGTCATCCAAGCGGTGCAGGACGAGTCTAAGGGCTTGATTGAAAACAGCAGTGCTACTCGCAGGTGAGCAGCAGGTTTGATTTGGGGCGCTTAAATTTCTCCAAATTCTATCCTTTTGTAAGTCGCTGAGCATTCGCAGCACTCGTGTCGCCTCTGCCAGCCTCCAAGGTCAAGATTAGTTTGCAGCACTTCGCCTATGCGGGGAAACTTCTTCCTTTTCCAACAGACAGCCCCTACTTGCCCCGTACATCCAGCAGTACCTACAGCAACTGGCGTGTGGCATGTACACCACACGCTCCGTGGCTGACGATCGATCAGCAAACGGGGGCCCTTTCATCATCAAATATTGGAGCATCCCGGCTTTTCAAGACTGGCGTCAGCTTACAATTTTGGTGCACTGTTCTCTGTGCGAAATCGTGGCACCTTTAGATTGAAGCCTTTGAAGCCAAGGCCCCCGATGCCGCTTTTTGCACCGTCACCGCGTACAACGGAACAGCAGACCTGACGCTGCCCTTGCCCGTCGTGGCGCCCCGGCAGTGGACGGCCATGGACCTGCGACAAGTGATTGCGGAGGACAAGAAGGCGGCTCAGCTCGGGGCGACAAGTCATGTCAATCCGCTTCAAGACTTTGAAGTGGCTGGATGATGGATGACCCAAAGCTGAGGTGTCCGTCGGATCGGTCTTGGACCTTGTGGCGGGACGAGCAGTGCCTCCGGTGGCTGTAGCATCTGCAGACGGTGTCTCGGTGGAGGAATTGTGCGAGTGCACAATAGAGCGCAATTTGTGTGATTGCCATCACTGCTGGCAAGGCATGGCATGAAGACCTGAGGCTCCGACCATCTGACTCCGCCGGTGGTCTTTTATGCTGCGTGCGATGCGGATGGGGAGCACGTTTCCTTCGACGTGACGACAGGCAGTTCAGCAAAAGACTTCCGACACGTCGTCACCAATGCGGCTGCCACCGCCATCGCCCTGTGTGAGTCTCGAATCCTTGATGTGAAGCAGGCGACGTCCTGGTGCGGGGCCATGTGGCTTTTCGTCTGGAGATGCTGAGCGGTGAGTTCACAGGCAACATCGAGTGGGCGGGGTTGCAGCTGCATATCTGCCATCTGCGAGCACTGCGGTGCAGTGAGAGATGTACTCGCTACAGCTCCCGAGGCATCCCTGATATCGGAGTCCTGGGTAGCTGCGGAGCCTCCTCTCGCTGCAAAGTTCAACTCCAGCAGCTTGCTCCGAGAATTTCCTGTTCAAGCAATCGAGAGCCTGTGTTGAACGTGCTCGAACTTCGGGGATCTGTGTCCTTGTCACTCGCACGAGCTTCGCTTGATCCTTCTTGGCTACAGATGACGGTGACGGTTGCCGAGGTGCACGATTTTCGGGGAGCTTGCCTATCAACCCCCTGGATCACTGCCCAAGTTTCTCAAGCACAGCATCACCGCACGAATCTCAGAGACAATTTGAGTTCATGCAGCTTCTGTTCCCCTTCACCGCCAACTCAGGTGGTAATCCGCGATGACACTTGCTGGCAGCATGTGTCAGGTCCCGAGAAAACCTGGGCTCGCCTTTGGCAGCTGGAAGGCAAAGAGCGAGAGCAGCAGCCGTGGCTGTCGTGGGAGTCGCGCGCTTTTGCGCGCGCGCGTCTTCCGCCAGGAAGTGGAACCTGTCGCAGTCGTTGCGGGGTGCCCGGGGTGTGCTGAGAGCTCCCTAGACAGTCTGGACTTAAGAAGTGCAAGTCTCAGAGCAAAGCCGAGCCGAGGCCGGGCTTCGGCCGGTTGCTCTGCATACCAAGAGGAGGAGACTCGGAGAGGTGGCTTCAGACTCGCCCTTAAGGGAGAGGGAGCCTCCTTTTTTTGTCTGTCGCTGCAGGAGGATGGGGAGCCCTTGTCCAGCTTTGCTGAGAATAACTTTAACGACGCCAGGCGGCAGCGCGGCATCGGTGTACCTTCGAAGATCCCCCCCAAAGCAATGGCAGCATCATTGGATGAGTACAGGAGCACGAGGAGAGGAGAATATCTGCGTCAATATCTGACAGAACAAATCAACTCTCAAAGGGATACGCGCTGCAGAATGCCTCACCCGAATCAGCCTTTGCATATCCTGTGGGGGGAGTAAAAAGTTGAGTCGAGGAGGGAGATAAGCCATCGCAAAATTTCGCAACTTCACATCGAGGGTAGAGGAACGACGACTACAGTTCCCCGAAAAGTCAATAAACACAGGAAATCCCTGCCGAATCCTTTCGAAAGTGCAACTCTTCGTGCACATTGTGCGGGCTCAGTGCTGCAAGGACCGTGGAAACACCGACGACCAAGACACAAGCAAGACTTACGAGTACACGCTGAGCAACGGCTACAAATGCTCTTTGTCGGGCTGGACACACACCCGGGGCTACCAGAGCGGGTACTTGCGGAACGTTGCCGGCAGTGGAATGGCCGTTGTTTCTGGTCTAGAGCCGGGCGTGCTCTACGCCTGGAAAATATACCAATATGGGACGAATTCGAGGCTTGGATGCACTGCTATGGGCTTTCGAAGAAGCTGTCGCCGTTTGCCAGGTTTGCCGGCACGAATCCATTGCGCGTCAACGGCGAAAGTTTCGGCTCGACAACCGCCTGGCCAAGTGCAGATGCAACGAAGACAGGCCGAGGGCCTTCCAGCCTTCCTTGTTTTTGCTGATGCGACCTTCGTCGAAGTGTGTTGGAGGCTTCACACGAGCCACTGCAGCAGGTCGAAGCCTCAGCTTAGGTCACATGACATAGGTCCATTCCCAGTAGCAGCAACAGCCCTGGGGCGTATTCAAAAGCATGCAACATCATCAGATTGCAACAAGGACTGTTCTTCACTAGGTCTTAGACCCTTGTACAGTGCAGCTATACACAGCCGTCTTGGCCCTAAACCGTAGGGCCCTTGAGTCACTGCATTGCAGTCGCTTTTAGATACTGGTCGCGGAGGCCTCCGGTTCGACACCATTCCCCGCAGGGCCTCGCGTGAGGGCCGACGGCGCCTTTCCCTTGGGCCGACGGTGCCCCACCACTTCCGTGTGCTTTGCAGTGCCCCGCTGCACCTGGCGTCCGGCCACTTTGGCCTCGACGCCTGCGTGGCCATTTTGCAAGCTGCGCAGCGGTTAGTCTCAGAGTGGCGAGAAAGTCTGCAGCTCCTGGCGAAAGAACCCAAAGGGCAATTGATTGCTTCGCCAGGGGCTCTGGACTGAAAGCGAGCCAGAAGCAAGCCTTTTGGGCAGGCATTTTCTCAGGAAGCATCCGACTTCGAAAGCCGTTTGGAGGCTCAGGCAGGGTTTGCAAAAGGAAGCCCAGGGTTTGTCTTGGAGTCGGCCGTCGTGCCAGTTTTGTGGGGCAACCGCACAGCATGGTGGCTTTGCAGCGCAGATGTGACGACGTGCACGGGACACAGAATGAAGGTGAGCTTCCCAACCGTCTCTTCACCATGTCTCCGAGACCCAATCCTCGACCGAGATGGCGTTCTCCCTGCCACCATATACGATGTCACTGGCTCAGTGTATGGTTTGACAAGTGCCGCGCGGTTGTGGTCTTTCGAGGGAACTCGACTTCTAGCTGCAGGCTTCTGCCGTCATGCCCTCGATCGTATGTGCTTCTTGCGCTACGACAGATGGCTGCCTGGACTGCATCGACGACTTCTTGCCGACCACTTTGACTTAACGGTGCTTCGCATCCTCAAATCGATCAAGACCTCCTTCCATACCGATCGATGCTATTACTTGCAAAGGAAAGCAGCTCAGGACGGTCAAGGAGAACAGTGCTTTTATCCTCCGGGTTACACAGTCGGAAGCAGAGCTGTCGGAGTTCCGCTCCGTCTGCGGAGCACCCGAGTCGCTCGTGGAAGAAGTGCTTCCTGACGGTGCCGCTGCGGTCTCTCTAGTGAGCCGCGGCAGCGAGTCACCTTCTCTTGCAGTCATACCCGCGGAGGATGATGATGGCAGGGGTGCTGGTAGTCCAGCCCCTGCAGCCATAACCGTGGACGATGATCCGTGCATTACTTACCACGATGCACAGTTGGCACCCAGTCGATGCCCGCTTTCTGAAGAACCGCAGGCAACACGAGCAAAGCCGCCACGCGCCGCCGCCGCCACCACCACTACCACCACCTCCACCACTTCCACCGATGCTCCTGCTGCCGGTGCCACCCATGCCTCAGCTACCCGCAGTAATGCAAACACCTTTGCCGCCGCCACCACAACCACCACGACCGCCTCTGCCGTTGCCGCCGCCAACAGCCAGCAGTGTCACCAGCCCCAGCCCCAGCACCAGCACCACCGCCAGCACCAGAACCACAGAAGCGCCACCACCACAAACGGCAATGCCAGTTCCATCAGAACCACCGGAGCAAGCGTCGCCAGCAGCTGCAGCGAAAGCGCCATCGATGCCACTGCAGCAGCCATTGCCACTACTGCCGCAGCCTCCAAAGATTCCTGGCGAGATCCAAGCTTGCACTGAGTGTGGACATGGCAACAACGTGGCGCCAAAATCCTGTGAGGAATGCGGCAGCAGGCTGCCAATGCAGCAAGACAGAGGAAACATGCCGCATTTGGTGACCTTGACTTTCCACGTCAATGCTGAAGAGGTTGGACAGGCGACAGGGCACAAAATGTGCGGCTGCATGCAACACTTGGGTCACTTGGGGCCATGGATGCGGCTGCCAAATCGAGAGTTAAGAAGGAAGACGCTCCAAGAAACAGCACGTGCCAATTGAGGTTAAGCCCTGAGCCGCCGTTCTGACGAATTGCCTTCCAATACCTTCAGCACCCCAGCGCACAAGCTTTGTTTGCAAGACCCAGGATTTTTGGTAAATCTCACAACGATTTCCAGGACACCATTGCCCCCCCCAAGGCATGCGCTGGGTACCTGCAACCGCCATGTGGGCAGATGGCTTAACAAAGGTTTCTGACGGCTTCAAACAGACCTTCCGTGATTGGCTGGACAAACCGACGGTTCAGCTGAGGTCTGAAGCTTGACGATAGCAGCGACGGTGTTCCCTAAGGCCTCCTGCGAAGCCTTTGTCCTCTTGCCAACCTCGATGGCTGTGCACTTGGACGCGTTTTGCATTACGCACCCACCTTGCAGCTACGGTTCAACCGGCTGGCCCTTCCACGTTGAGAAAGCCTGGAGGCGTTTACACCCGGATCAGCGGAAACGATGAACAGCTGACCGCCTCTCCTTTGTCCGTGTGGCTTTTGACCCGACAAGAAGTTGGGAGTGTCAACATGGATTGGTTTTCACGAAATTTTGAGACCCATGTGCAGTGCAGCTGCGCGCCGCCATCTTGGCCGAAAACCAAAGGGCCCTTGCGTCACTGCAACCCCGCGCAGTAGATGGTGCTTTGCCATCGCTTTCTGATACATATGAGACACGAGAAGCCTTAGTTGTTGGGAGCTTTTGGCAGCACGAACGAGCCTAAGATGCGACGCTATCAGGTGAGATCAGCTTCGAGTTCGTCCGGAAGACGAGCCATGTCACTGTGTCTGGAATAGCCATGGGCAAGGCGGCACAACATTGCAAACCGGCAGCAGCTTGCAAGCGACATATCGCTTTTGACAGGCACCTTCGTGCTTTTCCGTGCGTTCCGTGGCTTCCGAGTCCTGCCCGGAAGCTTGTGACATGGCATCGATTCGGTGCTTGCTATGGTGCTTGTAAATGCGTCAAACCGCACCCAATAACAAGTTCGAATGATGCCTTGAGGGCGCCCTTCGACGCCGAGGCTTCTGTGACGGGGGGAAAATGTGCAAGGGATGGTGCGCTCAAGAGGCTTGGATGCACGAAGGGGGGCCGCACGCTGTTGCCCCCCGTGCTTCCGTAGTTTGTATGCATTTCTCAGGCTGGGACTTGCCAGACTTCTGCACCCAATTGGGGACTTGACTGCCGTGGTTGTGGCGTCGCAAAGTTTTCCAGCGCATGGGTTCGCATCAGAGACTGTGACTTGACTGACTGCTTGGACCTTCGGGCCAGGAGTTTCGATGTTTCGTGTTTTGGGTTTATTTTGGATTCGACGTCCAGCACGTCGTTCACGTTTGCCGATGGCCGAGGTGACGCCCAGAGCAATTGTCTTTCCGTGTCAAAGAAGGGCGGTGGGGCAGCATTCTTGGACGGCGTCTACTGCCCAGCCAGTGATGGCGAGCCGCCTGGAAGTGCAAGAAAGTACTTGCAGCAGAAAGAAGAGCTAACGCAGTGATTCGAAATTTCCGATTGTGCGTTCTAGCCCCAGGAAAGATGGCTTGCTCCCCTACTACGCAAAACCAGGCCTCGGAGCATGCAGCCAGCCTTGGGCAGATGGAATCTGGAGTGCTGGGTTTATTCCGCTGGGCAGATGGCTTGACCTTTGCTTCAGTTTTGCTGAGCTCGCAAACGCAAGATCTTCAGAACCTGTTGCCTTGCAATCTGAGCCTGTCTCACTTTTCCTAAGCAGTGTGTCAACATGTTCAGCAGTGCGCTCTTGGTGTCGTTCAATGCGGCAAACCAAACACTCGCTGCCTCCGTTTTGCATTTTGACGGCGACGTCGTGCTCTGACCTCGGCCGTGTGTGCTTCTTGGGGCTTGAATCGCTCGTCACGAAGCCTCGCAGGGACAGTGGTGCGGACATCTCGCACTCAGGGACAGTTTCGCTTCGTGCATCTCTACGGATGGTTCGCGGTTGAATGCTCTGTTGGCTTGTCTTATGCTGCCTGGGCTCAGGGTCCTTGCATAAAGATTCCCTTGCACGGTCTTTGAGCCTTCCAGACTGCTCGCTGCGCGGAACAGGTGAGGTGCAAGAAGCCACCTTGTACCTTTCGCCTTGGCAGCCTTCGAGAGAGACGCAGCAGGGTTGTCCAACAGGCTCGCGACTTGCGACAACAAGGGAACTCTTGAAGCTTTTGCATATCCTATATAACAGGATGCCTCGAATGCATCAGGCTGAAGGTTTGAAGGATCCACGCATCACATGATATGTCGGGTGAAAGAATAGGAAGGGCTGAGCTTGTTCGGGGGGACTCCCACTGCCCTGGGCATCTGCAAAGACTCATCGGGACGTTGATGCAACACCCGATGTGCTTGTCGTGATGCGGCAGGTACGGGTTGGGTGATCCGGCGGGCAAGTTCTCTTGACTTCTTTCAGGGCGAGTACGTGGAGCTGCGTGGAGACGTGCTGGCCTGCTTCCACTCTCTGGGCGAACTGGCCTCGCATTGGACTGCCCCCCTCCACACACACCTACACATACTTTGGCTGATGTATGTCGCCAGCTGAAAATTGTTTTGGAAGAAGTGGTAGGGTTACAAGTCCATGGATCATGCAGAGTGTCCTATCCGGCCCGCGACACGCATGCGGAATAACGTCATCAGCAAGGACGAATATTATTCACATGACAGGTTCTGTCAGCAGCAAACGAACAGAACCAATGCACAACAAGGACGATAGGTGGTCGTTACGTTCATCATATTACCGCAGGTACACCGACTTGATCAGAGATTGGGAGCTTCATTGGGTGCAGTCCGAAGGTGTTCATGTTTCGCCAACATGTCCATTGGCATCCGGCCCCCCGCCCCCCAATGTAAACAACAAACAAACAAACAACCAAGCAAACAGCACAAACAACAAGGAAAACAATCAAACACTGCGAAAGTACAGCGTACCAGACTAGCACACAAACTACTCTAAAGTAGAAGTGCGCAACTATTTCAACTGCGAGCCCAAGTAGCCCTGAAGTTCGGAAGGCCTTTCTCTGCATGCACAAAGTGCTCCATGTGCTTGAGCCAAACGTAAGTTGGCAAAGTCTGAAGACGGAGAACGTATTATTTTCACACGTCTCTTGCGACTAAAGTACAATACTTTACCTTTCACAAATAAAGCATACATAACAGATAAAGCATACATAACAGGTGAGAGAAATGCGAAAGCATGCCAACGATTCGTCAAAGATGCTGCAAAAGTGGTGTTTTGCGTCATGCGCCAAAATTTTGCATGATGCCTGTATCATCCTGTATCTACAACATTCAATAGTTGCCTTCGAAGAAAGAAAAGTTCGTTGGGCAAATTCGTGATCGTTGTGCACGTGGTGGAAAGTCATTGCGTATGTCGGCCCATTTCAGTGCAGCGACAAGGTTGCTTGCAGCAATGCCCAAGCATGGATGGCACCAAAGTGCAGCATGCCGAAAAGTGGCATCCTTGTGACCAGCCAAAGTATTGGCAAAAGTGTCGCAGAACAAGCATACCGGATAGAAAGTGTCCAAGGCTATGCAGAGCCCAAAATTTTCACGAAGTTGCCTGCCGATCACGGTCGGGCGGGGTGCTGCCAGGTGTTGGGAAGTACACACCCCGGCGGCACCCACCCTTCCCAGTCATATTGCTGCAAAGTACCATGTAACTCGGCCAACATGTGAATGTGCATCTAGAGAAAGCGGATGCAGCTCGGCGTGGCAAAGTAGCGGATCAACTGGTGAACCACAATTCGACTGCTTGCCATATCCGAAAGGTGTGCTGGGGCACCACGTCTCATCTGCAAGGTCAAACCATGACGGTCGTACTGTCTTTTCCACAAGAATTCACGAGCAAAGCTATGTTCGAATTCGTAAGCCGAATGATCTGGACCAGTGCTGACGTTGTCAGCGATGTCAGCAGCTGCAACCACTTGTGCAATCAAATTCACAGCAAGAGTTCGCATGATCCGAAAAGTTCAAGAATCGAAGCAAGAAGGTTTTGGTCCTCTCGACAAGAGAGGGTGGCACCACCAACTTTAGACTTTCCGGAAACTTCCTGACAATTTCGTGAGCCGATCTCGTCCTTGCTGGGCTGTTGAGGAGAACTTTCTTCTTCGAGGAGAGGAACACAGCATGCAGTCCTTCAGCCCAGTGAAACGAGGATTCCCAGGTTTGAGTGGCTTTCCAATGTTCGTCTCTGATTTCTAGCTGCTTGAGCTCGGGTAGCACAAACAACCTTGGATCTTGCATCCATTCGCAATCGAAATGCTGCAATTGCTTGAAAGGCACCAACCGGAACGATCTTCGGATGTGTCTGGTATCTTTACTATTCTTTACTGAGATGTAAAAGAGCCTTGCGACATTTGGGTCCAAACTCGTCGACACCGTTCCCATACTACCAGCGGCTAAAAGACACCGCTGCACACGCAAGTGCAGAACGAATTGCTTAAAAACATATCGTCCTGTGGCGTCTCGTTAAGTGAATCTAGTGTCTAATTTCAAGGGCCCAAGGGCCGATGGCTTATAGTTATGCACATGAGGTCACTCTGGAAGCAAGTCCTGGAGCATCGGAGATGCCGTGTTGGACGAGGTGAAGTCGGATTTTCAGCTTACAATCCTTGACGCGAGCTATGTGGAGAATCGTGCGCAGGCTGGCGGACCCTGCAGTCATGTGTTCTCTCATGATCGTTTGTGGGGGGGCACCGCGGCGACATCCACTGTTTCGTTGCTGAGGCAGCACCAGGTGATGAAGTGCACATGGTGCCAGTCGCACGGACGTGTCTCCGCACAATTACAAACAGTCCGTGAGTCCGTGAGGCAGTGATGACTTCACACCCGGATATGTTTCCACTGGAGCACCATTCAGGGCAGTGTCAGCGTCAAGGATGTGCTGGAGCCAGTTCTTTGATGAACCCGTGGCCTAGGTGTACAAATCCGCTGGAAGAAAGGCGTGCAACCAAGAAGAAAGGCGAGAAGGACGAATTGACCAGTGAGGAGCCCGTCTGCCTTGCAGTGCTCACGGTTAGGTGCTAGATTTCACTGCAGAACTTCCATGCATCGCTAGCTTCAGATCTGTTTGACACAACAAGCACCTGCTAGTTGTTGCCACCAACGCTTGCCAGCCAGTCACGTGATGAAACCTGGCCTGACATTGTGTTTCTTCCTTTGACCCCTTACGTTGCCCTATGTCGCTTTTTCTGCCAAACCCGTGCAAGCGAGCCCGTAATTTGCGGGTATGCTCACTTCCGTTTTTCCGCTGTCAGAATCTAGTCAAAGAGTTGTGCCATCCTCACAGGCGGCGATGGGCATCTGTTGCTGCGTAGGCATACTCTGCCAAAATCCCTGCTCAACATTTGTCCTTCGGGCGGCTTGGAAATTGAGCTCCGAGTAGATTCGATCATCGTGTCGCCTCGTAGTTGGTTTTGGTGGAGATTGGAGACTGAATGAAGTGCCGACTATTTCCGACTTGTAGGAAGATTTGTGAGGCTGAACGGCTCAACTGCAACGAGCGCAGCGACCCCTCTTCCAAAGGCTTTCAAACCCTGTGGCCACCACTCACTTGTCCATTCTCCATCTGATTGCAAGTTCAGCCCACAGGAAGGGTGATGGCGTCGTCGTTTGCCAAAGGTGTAAGTTGATCGGCTTTGCGACAAGGATTCCATGTCCAAGCGCCTGAAGCTTAATGCCCCTCACCTCTTGCTGGCTTTGTAGCCAAGACTGACCTATCTTCTTGGTTGCAAATGGCAATTTTCGACATCAGCCTCCCGCAGAAAACTTCTTGAGGAAACCGCTGCATGCCCGAAAGCAAGCGGCAACCTTCATCCAAGCAGGAGGACTCGAGGAAATACGCCAAGTAGAGGAACAGCAAAAGGTCAGGGAAGGTGAAGCTGAACGTGGTGTCTATCCTCCGCTTGTCTCTTGTTCAAGCTTCGTGATTCAATATGAAACACGTACATGCTCTCCGGCAAAAGCTGAGACAGTTGCAAGCTCACTAAGAAAGGTAAAGCGCTTGGTGTCGTCGGCACAAACAGGGGCGGAGAAGGAAGGAAGCGAGGACAGGCAGAGGGGGGGGACAGCGCGCCGGAACGCGGTCACTGCGAGGCTGAAAGCTTTGAGGGTATTGAGAGGAAGGGAAACAATGGTCTCTCTGAGAGCCTCTGACTGCTTCGGCCCGCCAAACTTTGCTTCCTCGTCCACTTGTGTACGGAACTACAGTTTCTGGGCTCTACTCCGAGCTGAGCTGTGACCTGCAGAGGAGGCATTTACATTCGACGTGCCGTGCTTAGAGCAACTTCTAGCAGTTGGCGATTGCCTAACACTGCAACGTACGTCTTTGACAAGGATCCGGATGCCCCAAGCGGCCTTGGGCACTTCTACTCGCTCAACCCATGCCAGCGTGCTGCAGTTCTGTCACAGTTTAGCAGATGGACGGGGCAGCTTTTCGCCTGCGAAGCGCGATGCAATGGCGAAGGAACTGTCGGACTGTTGTGGTCAGGGCAGAGGTGTCTGTGTAGCTGCACGACTCCCTGTTTAAGGCGAGTGCTTCAGCGGAGCGTTTGGAGCAAATCCACCAGTTACGGAAACAACCTTCTCCATGAGCCTTGGAGCTACATTGTTATAGTTAGCCATAATCAACACCGTCTGAGGAAGAACATGAAAGAAAGCGCTGTTGAGTGCCAGCTTTAAGTTCAGCCCCTTGCAGCCCGTCGCTGCGTAGTCTGGAGTGCAAGTTGTAAAGCTTGCAAGCATGGCAGCAGAAGCATCAGACCAACAGATGTGGTTCGCACCTGCGTGTTCTGTTTTCATTCGCATCGCGACAGAGCGCTGAGGATGCCACCAGGCAGTGATAATGACTTGGTGCCCCCGAGCACGTTGCTGGTTCCCTGGCTTACAGTAGAGCAGTGACTCGTCAGCTTCTTTCTCGCTGGACCGCCTGCGCCTATCCATGACGAGCCACTGAGACCATGGATCGTTCCAAGAGCTGACTAGGCATGTCAGTGTTTGGAGTAGCTTTGCGTCGTTGCCGTATGCCACGGACATGGTCCCAGTCCGAAAAGATGCGGAAATATAGCAAACTTGTTGTTTTTCATCTCACAGGTTTGTCTCCATGCTTCTTGATGCCCACTGCTACATGCCGCATAGGTCTCTGGAAGCCTTTCGTGCGAACCACAGTACCTGATGCTGTCATTGGTGTCCTGGAAGCAAGCAGCATTAAGAAATCAGTCCCGCTTTCGAAGCATCAGATGCCACGTCAGCGCAAGTTCTCGTTCTTTTTGCTTTAGCCTGTCAAGCACACACTATGTTTGCATCGATGGGAGCCAGACTGAACATCGGTAGGTCGGGGTTGGCGCAACAGGACCGCTCATAGCTGGTTGCCCAGGGCCTAAATAAAGTGGCATCTGAGTGACACAAGGCTCTCCCCATCTCTAGAGCAGTCTTGGAGATCTGGCAGGATGTGAGACAGCCTGCCGAAGTGGAGATTACGACACCGCCACGGAAGCATGTGCCTTCTACTTCACGGGCTCTTACACTGACGTTTCCTAGCTGTGAGATGTACTGAGAGTATGCACATCCCATGTTCTTGGCAATGATCTGCACTTGCTGGTCTCAGGTAACCGTGTGTCGGCTGTACAGCTCTTGCGGAAGCTTGGTACAGGAGGTGAACAGCCATGGCGAGCTGTTCGGGGTTGTCAAGACGAGAGCGTGTCTCATTGCAGATCCGGAGTCGTGCCTTGTCAAGAATTCTGGACCGCTCCTGCAGTGTAGCCTCCTTCACACTCTGCTGCCGTACCATGCTGGGAATGGCAAAGCATGTGTGGCGTGGGACGTGCGATCAGGTGCAAGCCGATCAAGCGCGAAAAGTGGCTTGCTGACGGTGCTGACACTTCTGGGCAGTGCTTGTTCGAGGTGCGTTTCACGAGGGGAGCACGTGGAAAGTGTTTGCCAACTTTAGAGTATGGTAGAGATCGCAGGCTTTATGAGTTTGCGCCAGACGAGACGTTCTGAAGAAGAATTTGTTACGCTGAATCGTGCTGGCCCACGAAAGTCCAACGAAGGACCTGATCTCCCAGTGCGACGCATCTTTGATCCACGGTGGGAACGGCATCTCAGAGTGTGGTCACTGTACGCACATGCTTTTGTCCGAGCATGCTGTGTGCCTTGCTTTGCAGTAAGAGCTTCAGAGTGGTTTTCAACATGCGTGCGTCGTGTAAAGATGCTATAAACAGTTGGTTGATCAAGGCAGCTTTCAAGAATGAAGCGGCCGTTGCCATCACTGTTTCAATCCGGATCGATGATTTCCGTAGGCACGGAGCTGTGCCTTTCTGAGGGCTTTGCTCCTCTTCATGTCCATCTGGGCCAGGTTGTGACGATCGTTATGCCGGCAGCCTGACAGTAATTATAGAAGGCTCATTCTAAAGATCTGATACTGGCTATTTGAATGTCTGTGAGCTGAGCGGAGCCATCGGGCTGCGCATGGGCAACATCTAGTCACCAGTGACCAAGGCTTGAATCGATATGGAAATGACGATCCTAGGCAAAAAAGCGTCACTGCTTGTTTTGTCGGTCCATTCCTTCCAGACTCTCGGGGAATTCGGCAGCACAAGCCACGGCTAAGCGGGGGTTGGTTGACCGCCCATACGTCGAGGTCTTGCCTTCGCAGGAGATCATTTGCCAGGTGGGGTCTGCTTGCGAAGCTGCAGTCGACAGAGGGCAGAATTCGATGCTTGGCTCATTCGACAGAGGACGGCGAGTGGGTGGATCCGAAGGGCGGGCCGGGCCTTTCCGCTCTGCAGTGCGTTGCTTGTGCCCTGGCTTTGTGCGAAGCTTGGGTTTGAAGGCTTCGAAGTGCCAGGCGTGTGGAGTCTTTTGAACTTAACAGGTACATGGGGCACCGTTCGGGGTATTAGGTGAAAGGTGTGAGGTTTGCAGAGGTTTAGGGTAAAGAGTTGGGGGTCTAAATCCCTGTTAACCTTCACTTCTTGATCCGCGGTTTCGCATACGAGGAGTTCTTCTCGCTTCCTCGCGCTTCCTTCTCCTTTCCATCCCCCATCATCGCTTTTCGGCCATCCTGCCATCAGCGACATAGCTGCTTCACTGCTCGGACATGCTGGGATGTTGACATATGCATGAGCTGCGTATGCATATTCTGCTATATTCATGTGCAGAGGGCGTTGCTCCTGTCCTTCCTCTTCGTCCTCTTCGGTTCCATGGCATCGAACTTGCTAGTTTGGCATTGAATACCGTTTTGTTGCAGAGATATCTTGCCGCAGCGGTGTTCCACATGGCTTTCGCTGCCAGAAGCTTCCCAACTTCCGCACATCACACTTCTGTGCTTGTAGGCGTCCGGACCACACCGGGAAGCAAGTCCAACAGCCTCATGGACAGTCGTTGTCAGCAGCATGCTAGACCAGCTCTTATGTGCTCCTGTGCTCCTCGTACACCTTGTGCCACTGACGTCACTGCAGAGGACTTCGTCGGCGCATCGCAGCAAGAACGCTGGTGGCTGCAGAGGCTCCGGAGACCGGAGAGTTCGGAGTTCGGTCCGGTCCGGGCGTCGCAATGGGGGCTGCTTTGCGTGCTGGGCATGCCTGACTCAGTCCTGAATCTGTGTTATCCATGTTCCTGGAGCTAGTTGCAAAGAGCCCGTGTGGTTGTCCTCCAGGCACTCCGTTGAGATCCGCAGCTGGAACGATCTTTGCTTGGCGAGCGACTCGGAGCAAACGCAACGTGCGGAGTCGCCTGGTTGCATGTACAGTCGGGTCGCCGAAAGCCAAGACTTTGCGCCGAAAGTGTTTGTCTGCGACGCTCATTCAGTGCTTAATCATGTTTCCTGTTGAGGATTACCTTCACTGACAACACAGATCTACCGCCGCACGTGGCCTCTCCATCACATCGCCGCAGGCTAGGCCGAGTCAGAGAATCGAACAGAGACGACGCTGTGCGTGTACTGTAGGTCTCTACGTTGTTGATAATCTGTGGCTCCGGTTGAGAACCTTTAGTAAGGCGGCGAGCATACACAGACGAGAGCTACCGTCGACGCTTCGTGGACAGCGGCGAGAAGTATGGGAGGGTTGGCTGGAAGTCTGGCTTTGGCTTCTCGGCCACAGCCAGCACCCGTCGCGCCCGCCCGTGACCTCTGCATCACATGATCATGTTCCATTATGTTCCATGATGTTCCATGATCCTTCAGTTGCGACACCGCGAAGTCAGATCTCTGTCGCGGAGACGGCATCCTGAACGGTGCTAGCCAGGTCCAAAAGAGGCACCGTGCTTCCATAGCCAGACCCGAATTCAGCTCTTTAGGCTCGCACTCCCGAGCTGATGAAACCAGAGGTTGTCATCATGAGAGGCTCCACGCTTCTGCAGGAGGACCCATAGCAGTTGGTTGAAGAACGCTCGTGGTCGTTTACCAACACACACGGACACACAACATAATATATGTATATATATACACACACACACCAAGTGAAATACCTGCAGCTGAAATGATATGACGTGCTTCTGCATCGGCCTCTCAATAGCGATGGTAGCATGTAGGGTGATGCATGTCAATCTCCGTTGCTAGGGGAGATGCTTGTTACCAGTGAGCTGTGCTAAGTCTATGGCTGGCGGGGCACAGATCAAGATTGTCAATTCGACCAGCGGACGCAGGCCCGGACTTGAGCCACAAGCTTTGCATGACAAATGTGAGAACCGAGGTGTCCAGCGGTCTCAAGACGGGATGGAATATCAACGGAAATTGTAGGAGGAGAAGGAGAGCTTGCTCCCACGAGAAATTCGAGGACGTTCCTTCCGTCGTTCAGTCGATCCGCTATACCATCAGCGCCTCGGCACCTAATCTGTGCAGCATTCCTGCAACTGCAGGTAACCTGCAGGAATGCACTGCCCAACTTCAGGTTTCAGGGCCAGAGTCGTGGCGGACTATGCCACTGGCTGGAACTGGCCCTGGCATTATAGCAGCTCTGCGTGCGCACAGGCGTGCTGCACTTCATTTTCGAAGTTGTAAGAGCGGTCAGCGGATATATGGATGATGACCGGCAAAGACGCCGATCACTGCTTGAAAGTCACCCCAATCTGTTTTGGACATGACCCGCAATCCCCATCTTCCTGGGTATGCAAGCCGCCGAAGATGCTCAAGATGGAGTGCCAGCAATCTGAATCTGCGCTGTCGTCTGCAGTGCTTTCTTGTTTTCATGCTCGTATCACATTGCCGGGCGTCGGTCGTTTCTTTCTCCTGCATGGACCGCTAGCGAGCTCTGGAGGACCGCTGCCTCGTGAGCGTGAACTGCCCCTCGGGCCAGACCATGGTCGAGTGCGAGGCACAGACGGAGGGCCCAAAGCCCGAACTGGCTCGCTTGTTTCGTGACCAGGGGATCTTGCGGTGAGAGACATGTTGCTTTTCGAAGGGAAGCTGACCCTGACTACATGCGTAGTTGCCCCGAAACCGTTGAGCTACCTAGTTGGCCATCAATGCGACTGGGCCGGGCTTGGACCTCAGTCGCCACGAGCACCCGAGGCGGCCCCATCTTTCGGACCTTCCACTGCATCGGGTGGTGCGAAAGTGAGCGGAAGCAGCTGCCAGGCCTTGTTCCTGTAGAAGGCTTTTCCGTCTCGTTTCTGGGCTGGTGTATCCACCATCGAACATTTGAATTTGATAGCTTCATGGCTTCACTGCAAGGTCGGGCTGATTTTCAGTGGGTGTGCCCTGGTTTGCAGCACTGGCCGAGTGACTTTTGACTTGAGTGTCAAGGCCACAGGCGGGAAGCTTGGGGCCAACATCCAGCAAGGTGCCGGCCCCAAAAGGCCAGGTGCAGGTGGCTGCAGGATCAGGTGCGCCTGCACATAGCCTCTCCGCGCTAGCCTGCACTTCAGGATCGTGGAAGGAGGGGAACAAAGACAGCTGGACGTCATGGGCAAGTTGCCCTTCCGGCACTGTTTCCTGCAAGCATGCGAGGTGGAGTTCTTCATGTTAGTCCGTACGATACGTACTGCCGGGGCAGGTGTGCAGGCATGCATCTGTCACCAATGTTGCAGAATACATTCTGCAGTGTTTCTCCTGGTGCTCGTCGTCTTTTCTTTGCTGAAAACGTAGTCAGGGGCACTAATTTAGGGGGTTGAGGTGGGTGCCTGTAGGAGCGTATGCGAAAGCTCATGACAGTGCCTGACCTCTTGTGAACGTTCGTGCGAGGGGTGTAAATGCTCCGCTGGTGATGATGATGATGATGATGATGGCGTGATTGATGTTGATGTGTAGTAGTTCTGACCGCCTTACTCATGCTGCTGCAGACGGTGATGATGACGATATTGATGAATGTGATGATGGTGTTGTGCTTGTTGTTGATGGTGGAAGTGACTGACGCGCATGGTGATGATGTTGAATGTGGTGATGATGACGCCGGTGACGGTGATAATGGTGATGGTGTGCATGAGCTCACTGACCCCACCTTGACGACGGCTTCCTTTCTTTGCTTTGCCGTGCAGGGCAGCAGCCCTGCTCCCTGCAAAGCGCCCCAACCGTGTGGCTAAAGGTCGCCGTGACGCCCGCGGGCCTGTATGCGGGAAACACTTTCGCGGGCTACGACACGGAGTACTACCTCAAAATGATGGGCGATCGACGACGCCGACTTTCCTATCACACCAAGCTATGCCCTGCAGGGCAGTTCCTGAAGTATATCAAGACGTGTGTTCCTCGGCTATATCTCACATACGAGAGACGCGTGGTTTTGTGGCTGAAGTACTGTCAAGAAAAGCAGGGCTGCCTTTGCAACACTGTCGGACTGCTGACATGAAGCTTGTCAGCAGGATAAATGCCCGGGCATGTTCACGAAATCAATGTCCAGGCTGCCGGCAAGTTCGACTCGATGGAATTTACTTATTGCACAAGTGGTCATCGCATCGATTCGAGTATGAAACAGGGTTGTGAGTCACTTGCCAGCATCAAGTCGGAGCAACGCTTGCCCACGCCGCAGTGGACGGCAGCAAGGCAGTTCCAACAGTGTGGGCAGAAAGCCGATATAGCCTTACAGACCTCAATTCATGAAGAAAAAGTTGCACCACGAACTGTTTCTGAAACAGTTTTTTCGGGCAGTGTAAATTCGGTTCAAAAGACTCACGCTGCAGCGGCGTCCAACTCTGTCCTGTGCCAGTCAAAGACGAAGACGACGGCGAGTTGAGGTGCCAGGACCTCAGAAGGTGCGAGAGGTGCGATGGCCAAAGGGTTTGCAGAGCACTGATCGTGTTTCTTTCCTGACCTGCGGTTGAAGTAAGCTCGGGTTGTATACATAATTTTGTTTTGCTGTCTTGGCATTGTCATGAAGCGCACGAGTACACAAACACTCGGAACAGTTTGTTTGCTGGGTCTGTCGTTCCGCAAGTATAGCCCAAGAACCCAAGAAGTATATCAGAAGTGGTTTGATCAGAAGTTTGTGTTTATCGCGGTCTAGGCTCAGAGACAGCCATGACGTACTCCCTTGTGAGGCATGCGCACGTGCAGTACGACAATATCGCCGGCACGCGGAGAGTCACAGGCCAGGAGCGAAGCAGCGCGAGTCAAAGCGAGCTCCGTCCGTGTTTGCCAGGACAGGAGCGGGGCAATGCGGACAAGGTCTGCTTTGAAGGTGGCACTTGCCGGGGTGACACAGCTGCAAGTTCCACAAGCAATTCGCGAAATCTTTCACGAGCAGTATGGGAGCATCACATCGCATGGCACCGCCATGATAAGCATCATCATCCATCCAGGACCGGTGCTCGAATTTGCGCTTTGACTAGTGACTAGGCACTGATATCAGTTCGGGATGCTGGACTGGCGTACCTGCTTCGGTTGTGACGTCGTGTAATTCATCCGCTGGCTGTGCATTGATGATACTTGCTGCTAGTATACTGACTTCATCCAATCTGAAAGTTTGTCATGGCATCGAGGCTAAGCCTAAAACCCTGTGAGGAATGATTTGATGAGACCTGGCGACACTTTGTCTCAAGTGTGTCAAACGTCAAACGTGGGTGCGTGTGTGTACACGCATGGACCTGGCGACTGTCTGTGAGAGTTTTTTCAGGAAAGTGCAAGGGCAGGGGAACTTGACTGGCCTGGTGCAACGAAGCTCCAGTCAGATTGCCAGGATAGTATGAGGTTCGATAAACCTCATGTACTTGCTCGGCCGCCCAAAGCATCCTCAATGCTCTTGATTCGTGAAGTCATCGGCGCAGTTGCTGCAACCTGTCTTCGTGTTGTCGTGTCGGTCACTCGTCGCTGTCATTCGTACCGAGCCAAAGTTTGCAGCGTGGGACAAACGCCCAAGCCCGTGATAGCGGATGACGACGCCAACGCTGCCAGTCTGAAAGTCACCATCCATCGGGAATTTTTGCAGTAAGGTGACCTGGGCTCACAGTGAGCTTCATAGAGATCATCAACGTGGCAAACGCAAGGAGCTGTGCTGATCTTGCAAACGTCAGAGTGTAGAGCCGTGATTATTCGGGGGGTTGGGATGGGGGCCCAGGCAACGCAACGCATCTGGTAAGTCCGTTTCTTGTTGTCTGCTTCCTCCGTGTTGTTCTAGTTTCTCCCGTTTTTACCACCAAGTTGAGCGACTGTGGCAGCCGTGGGCTTGTATGTGTGTGTGCGTGGGTGTGTGTAGACGTCTGCGAGAGTTTTTGTCAGGATAGTGCAAGGGCACCCGGGCACTTGACTGGCCTCCAGTCAGGTTCCCAGGATGCGAGGTTTGATCAACCTCACGTACCTCTTCGCCCGCCCAAAGCACCCTGAAGGCTGTTGCTTCCGTCGTTGGCCGATTTGTGAGAATCAAGCTGCACAGTTGCTGCATTCTGTCGTCGTCTTGTTCGGTCGGTCACTCGCCGGAGTCATTCGTGCCGAGCCAAAGTGTGCGCGCGCGCGCGCGCGTGTGTATGCGTGTGTGCGCGTGTGCCAACCCCTTCGCCAAAGGGGTCTCGTGTAGTTGTGAACCTATTCCAACAGAGGTTTCGAGCAATTGTGAGCATGCCGAAGCAGAGGAAGTGTCATGCGCAGTTGTGAGTTCACCGAAGCAAGGGGCAGCAGGGAGGCCACAATTCTGCTGCCGACAGCTCTGGGCATTCCGTGAAGCAGATTGGGATGCCAGTTTGCGCACCTGCAGTTTACATATTTGTGACATTGTCATACTCGGTACGCAGTACATGGTGCATATTCGCTGCTGCCTTGTGAGTGCGTAAATGATCCGAATTCGCATGTTTAGGACAGTCATGTCTGTGATCCCGATTCTGAATACCTGGTTCACAATGACTGACTTGAGACCTGCGACACATTTTTTCAAGCGTGTGTGTGTGCGTGTTCGTACAGTACGATGCTTCAGCAAATGCCAACCGCCCAGCAAAAGCTGGAGACAAGTCTCTGGCAAAACCCTCCGGTGGCCTTGCTGTTACGATCTGAGTGGAGCACTTGCCTAGGGTTACTCGGTGCTGGACAGGCAAGAAATCGGGTTATAGGGCCGGTGTCGTCCGTAGAGCTTGGCTACAGTAGCTCGTTTGCGTTTGGAGACAGCCACGTGTTGAAAGGCACCACCAATTCAGATTATTATTCGGAAACCTGCGGCGACAGAGGCCTCCTTGCAGGCCACCCGACTGCAAGTTTTGCTCTTGGCCCCAGAGCTTTCGTGTCCAGTGGCATCATGCAGTTCTCGGGAAACGTTGATGTCGTTTGTCTGTGCAGGCTGGAGAGAATTTGACCGGCGCAGGTCTGTTCAGTGGATATGTCGCGAATTGAAGCCGGTAGTGTCTCTTGGCGAAAGAGTCTCAGTCGGACATGACGGTGTGACTTGTATTGCTGTTGTGAAGCAGCTTGGGAGAAGCGACTTTCTTCGTCCCATGCCCACGGAGTTTTGTTTGGCGCGAACTAGGCGAAGTCCATGTCTGATGTCCTTGCTTTTACAACGATTGTATGTGTCATGTTGGCACGAAGCCTCAGCTTCCGATGGGCCGATGGGAGACTGTGCACGGCCTGGTGCATCCTGACAGACTCCGCCTTAGGCTGTACGGCCTACTCTGCTTCGCTCCCATGTGCCGACGGTGTCAAGGATTTTCAACGTACAAGCGTAATCAGCGATCCTTCTTTATACTTGTGGTGCTCGATGCTCTAGTACTCTATTGCATGCTGGGCGGCCAACTGTTGTGCGAACCCAAAATCACATCTCCGAGGGCCAAACCCCTCGAAGCATCACCTCAGTGTGTGCAACACGGAAAATCCACAGCTGTCGTAAGTATTAAAGGTGGACGGGCAAGGACTCGCTCGTTATTGCAAGCAAAATCAAACTTTGTGCAGCAGGGAGACGCTTGTATGAAGCCGGACCGGTCCAACTCTTTCCAAGGAAGGTGTTTTTGCGTGCCATGCTGGCGGAGCAAGTTTTCACCATTGGATCCGGACACGAGGAACGTTCATGGTCAGCCATGGTGCAATCCCTGTGACAAGCTCAACCCGTGAAGCCCCCGACGACTACTTTCCATGGAAGCATGTTACCGGTCACAGTTCCTAGCCATCCCTGCGCCCTGGGTCGCACACCTGAACTCCCCCTGGCATGGTACCGGGCATCTGCCCGGCATGACGTGCACGCTCCACCACGAAAAGGGATCAACATGGATCAGCACTGGTGGCATTCCCCTTCAACCTCGCACGGTGCGGCTCGCGATGGCCTATGGCTGCCAAAGCCCATCTGAAAGCCATACCGGATTCAGCACCTTTTCACCAAACTGTGCACTTTTTGGTGCTGTGACTCCTGTTGAAATCCATCCTTTTGTGGAGATGGTTGATGCATCATGGTTCCGCAGCCCTGCCGATGCGGAGGCGTTGGGCTCAGAACCTGCCGGACAGAACCCGTAGTTGGAGGAAGAAGACAAGGTGGAGAGACCCAATCACCGGTTCCCTCGTCCCATTCTCCAGCCTGTAACCCGACATGGCTTGCAGAGGCGGAGCAACGCAGGCTCCCGTATCAATGTGAAACGAGACGGGCCCAAACAGGGACGAGGAACGCCCGCCCCTTGCCCCCGAAGCTTTTGTCACGTCTTGATTTGTGCACCAATCTTTTGGGTTTGACATTTAGGGCTCAGGGTTGTTCAGGGTTTTAAGGACGGGTTCAGCATCGAGGGACACGGTTTAAGGTTTGGGTTGGGCGAGGGTTGGGCCGAGCTGAAAAAGTTGGACGACCGAGAGTGTGCGTCAGTGGTCCCCAGAATGTGCTTCAGCCTTTGCTGTCAGCGTTGGTGGTCAGGCCGAGCGATGTCGCTGACAGACAAAGTAGCCAAGACAAGACAGCTTTGGTGCGGCAGTTTCAGAAGCATAGACAGAGTCTTATGCCGACCGTGCATTCTTGTACTTATCAGGAAGAGCTTCGAATGCTCGTCTAGCGGGTGCAAAGCTGAGTGTGCCTTGTCTGCAGTTTGAGCTTGAACTTTGTGCAGATGTTTTGAGCTCTCGTATCTTTCTCCGTCTCTGTGTCTAGATTTTTACAGCAATACTCATGCATCCCAGCCTTCCCCCAAACCCCTGCACCCCCCCCTTCTGAACCCACGTCCGGTCGACTGTTTTGGGGTTTGGAGGTAGCGGGTTGAGTTGACGTTGTAACCCTGTGTTGCCCATGTGTTCCATCTCACCATCCTGTGGTTTCGGTGGTTTCCTTCTGTTATCCCGCGTCACAACATGGTTGTGCTGGGGGGACCCCCGGATGCGGGTTCATGTCTGGGAGGGTAGGTAGGTAGGCATGTAACAAGGTCTATGTCTATGTCCAGGGCTTTCATTTCGACGTTGGGACGTGGGAGGGTCTTTCTGAAAGAGGTCCTGGCAAGCAGCAGAACGCCCGGTTTATTGCCGTAATGTGCAGCCTGTGTAGAAGTTGCATGCAACATGATCCCGACTCTAAGGTGCTAACGACAAGTGCCAGATCAGACCCAACTGCATCCAAGCTTCATCTTCTCAAGTGACTGATGGGCCCTCCAGAAAGTCAAGCGGTGCCAACCAATGGACGGCATGGTCTGATGCAGGGCTGCACTATATATGCAGTGCAGCTTTCTTTTGCTTTGGCCTGGCTCCACCAACGAATTGCTCCTTTTCCTACGTCCACGTACTTGCCTCAGGAATGCCCATCGGGCTACAAGGTGCAGGGGGATGTGCCGTTAGCAAAAGCGCTGAACTGTTCCCTACAGGAATGAACTCAAACCTTTGTGATGTAAATGAAGGCCGCAGGGCTGCGATATATGCAAATCGATGGAGACATCAGAGGCGGGAGAAGCCCTGGTGGCAGCCACTTCCACTGCAGTAAGCTGTCGCACAGTGCTTTCGCTTTTGGCAGCTACAGTTGGGTTGGCAAGTGTACCAGCAAGGCGTGCATCAAATTGACTGCTCCAGTACAGGGTGCAGGGCAATGAGCAGGGGCCAGAGGATTACCGTCAAGGCAGCATGTGTCCAACATGCTGAAGTGACGGCGGGAACCTTGATCGACAAGAACCTCGGTTCAGGGTATACCTCCAAGTCGACCTGTCCGAGTGGCTTCAATCCAATTGGTATCAGAAACTTGGACTCCACTGAACTTTACGACGCTGTGCGAAAGTGGTGCCTCTTCAGCTAGTGCAGCAGTTCTTTTACGTTTTGTGTCTCTGGAGTGGAGACAAGATGGGATACGTGGAGAGCCATGAGCATGACATGCTACAGGCATTGCGACTCCTCCGGATGCATGGTGGAATGCAACGGAGTCGGGCGATGCAAAGTTCGGGCTCTGTGTCTCTCAGCAATGACACGGGCACGTGTGAGGTGTTCAACCAGCCACAAGAGCCTGGTGATCAAGAGTTCAACAGGGCCAGACTCCAGATCTGCTCCGGCGTGTCCAGCAACACACCAAAGCGTGAGGTGCCTTTGCATCTCAGACAGCTCCTTGGCTGAAAACGTCCCCAGCATCCACCTAAACTCCAAACACCGGCTTCCCCTTTTCAGGTGGCAGGTGTTCGAGCTCCAACGGCGTGGCTGGTGACAGCAGCTGCACCGTGGATTTTGGCCGAAGACGCCGGCGTCGTCGCAGAAGTCACACCCCCCTGGAAACGGTCTCGCGCATTTGTGCGCAGGGTGAAGCCAAGCTCAGAGTGTGGCTTGGCAAATTCAGACAGTATTCACTCGTCGCTCTGGCTTCCCTGCGCTTCTGGAACTGCTAAAGCGGCGTTTCAGAAGCTCAGGTCCTTGGGGACGCAATCTACGGAATTGCAGGACAGGGCAATTCGAGTGGGATAGCACTACCCGGAAGCGGCAGAAGTGGGAGAAGCAGCATGCAGCGGACTCGTTTGTAAGCCAGCAGAGACTTCATTCCGTTGCATCAGTACGATAGGAGGAGTGGAAACTTAAACCCATACTCTTCGCGTCGCGGTGAGTGCAGCGAAGCCCCCTTCTCTGTCGGGCCGGTGTCCAAGCCCTTGTTTCTCAAAGCTTCAAGCAGTTTCGCTGTTCCACGCTCTTGTTGCAGGATCTCCGGCATGACTACACCAGCAAGACAGTGCAGTTCACGGCACCGGAGTCAGGCAACGTGCGCCTGAAGTTCGAAGAGAGGTTACGTCGTAATGCCTGGGCCTCGGAAGCCTTCTGTAAAGTCAGGTTGCCGTCCTTGTTTATGTGTTTTCATGAACGGAATGTGAGCGGCACCACAGGAAGCCGGGGCAGATACAGATTCTGGATCAGATGATGTGGGCGGGGTCTGTTGTCAGATAGCCGAGGCCAGGTTGTTCTTCGAGGATGTCAGCATCACAGACTCCGAATCTGATATGGGAAAGCAGAGCTTGATGATTGACCCGAGTAATGCGCCCTGCCAGAGCTACCACTGTGACTGCAAAGCCGGGTTTTCCCTTGAAAGCCCTGGAAAGCCCAGAGCCCAGGTTTGTGCAGGATCGCGCTGGGAGATCGAAATGCCGGCAACCGATGCCGGAGTTCTTGGCTGCATTGCCAACACGTTGAACAGCTCTGTTGTAGGGATAGAATTGGAAATTTGTGCCTACGTTTGAAGCAGACCACTTTCTCTGTGCCTTCCTCCTTGTCCTCGACTGTCCCTGCCTACCCTGTGCACACCAAGCAGCTGCCAAGGAACACCGTATCAGGTGACGATTACGTACGGAGACAGTCGACGAGCAGTGGACACTTCGACATGTACGCCGCTTTTACGCACACGTTCGGGAACCTTGCGCTTGTCGTCGCCTGCCCTCAACGTCCCGGCGCCCAGTCTCTCCAGTCGCGACCCGGTTTCCCAAGGATCGGGACGGAGGGACGCATGAAAGATGCATCCCACCCAGACGGTACCATTGTGCAAAATACGTTCGCCACCGTGACGAAGCCGGTAATCATCTACGGCAGCGGCGGTGCCGTGACATCGATAAGCGCACAGCGGAAGAGAGTCTTTCGATATGCCAGGGTCGTCATCAGTCCTATCCACCCGAGAATGCTGCAGGCAAAGGGAAGCTGGCCTTCTCAGGGGAGCTTTCGGCAGGCTGCTCTGGAATCAACAAGCAGCTTAGTTGCGAGGAAAGTATATCAAAAGGGTGTACATATGCTTGGACTCTCATGTACTTGTACAGTAACTAATACATATATGTATATGATATGTATATATACGGTGAGAATTTTAAAACATGTGGGGAGCGGCAACCCAAGATCCAAACAGAGGTAGTATGAGACACCTGTTTTAATCCGTATGTTTTAGCTCCGGGTGTTTACTTCCAGCTCTTCCAGCCCTCCAGCCTTCCAGCCTTCCAGCCGTCCAGCCCTCCAGCCTTCCAGCCCTCCAGCCGTCCAGCCTTCCAGCCCTCCAGCCTACCAGCCTTCCAGCCCTCCAGCCTTCCAGCCCTCCAGCCCTCCAGCCTTCCCAGCCTCCAGCCTTCCAGCCTTCCAGCCTTCCAGCCTTCCAGCCTTCCAGCCTTCCTTGCAGCCTTCCAGCCCTCCAGCCTTCCAGCCTTCCAGCCTTCCAGGCTCCCCAATCTTCCAGCCTCCCAGCCCTCCTGCCTTCCAGCCTTCCAGCCCTCCAGCCCTCCAGCCTTCCAGCCTTCCAGCCTTCCAGCCTTCCAGCCTTCCAGCCTTCCAGCCTTCCAGCCTTCCAGCCCTCCAGCCCTCCAGGCTTCCAGCCTTCCAGCCGTCCAGCCCCTCCAGCCTTCCAGCCCTCCAGCCTTCCATCCAGCCTTCCAGCCTTCCAGCCTTGCAGCCTTCCAGCCCTCCAGCTCCAGCCCTGAAGGCTGGAGGGCTGGAGGGCTGGAAGGTGGAAGGTTGGAAGGCTGGAGGGGCTGGAACGCTGGAGGGGCTGAAAGGCTGGAAGGCTGGAGGGCTGGAAGGCTGGAAGGGGGAAAGGCTGGAAGGCTGGCGGGGCTGGAAGGCTGGATGGAGGCGCTGAAAGGCTGGAAGGCTGGAAGGCTGGAGGGTTGGAAGGCTGGAAGGATGGAAGGCTGGAAGGCTGGAAAGCTGGAAGGCTGGAAGGCTGGAAGGCTGGAGGGCTGGAGGGCTGGAAGGTTGGAAGGCTGGAAGGCTGGAAGGCTGGAGGGCTGGAGGGGCTGAAAGGCTGGAAGGCTTGAAGGCTGGAGGGGCTGGAAGGCTGGAGGGCTGGCGGGCTAGAAGGTTGGAAGGTTGGAAGGCTGGCGGGGCTGGAAGGCTGGATGGAGGCGCTGGAAGGCTGGAGGGGCTGAAACTGGAAGGCTGGAAGGCTGCTGGAAGGCTGGAAGGTTGGAAGGCTGGCTGGATGGCAGGAGGGGTTGGAAGGCTGGAAGGCTGGAGGGCTGAAGGGCTGGGAAGAGGGCTGGAGAGGCGAAGGTTGGAGGACGGAGCCTGCGGGCTGGAGTCTCGTGTTGTTGTCTTTCCGTGTGTTTTAAAATTGGGCGGCCCAGAGACAATGCCCACGGAAGTAGTATGACACACCTGTTTAACTTGTTTAGATGTCCGGGTATCTAAAAATCATCGCCGTATATATATATATATATATGATATGTATATATAGAAGCTACAGTATGTATCTATTCTATCAATCTGTCTGTCTGTCCGCCTGTCTGTCTGTCTGTTTGTCTATTTTTTGTCCATCCGTCTTGGGGCGCGTCCTTGTGTCCCGTCGTTGTTGCATCCTTAAACAGACTATTGCACAAGTCCCGTACTCCAATGCATACTATGTATGCATGCAGGTATGGGTAAGACTTCCGTCAGGATCAGCATCTCCAAGCAGGACTCTGTCTTTTGGTCCTCCTGTGGCGCGGCCTTCAGCAAGGCCTGGAGCCTGGAGGCCTCCAGGTGGCTCGGAATGCTCAAACAATCTCGGACCACTCGAAGTCTCACAAAATCCTCAAGCCTCATCGCACCTAAGGCAGGCGCCGGGAAACGTCCAGCTTGTTTACCGAGATCGACAAACAGCCGCATGTGTGGACCCGATGACTGGCAAAATGGAGGACTGTGCGCTGGAGACAGATGTGGACACCTCGCTCAACATAGAAGCATGCACGAAGGGTTCACATTTCATCCATTTTGTTGCCCCGGAAGAGATCCTGGCAAGCTTGGGCATCCGCTCGTGCCCATCCTGGGCCAGCTAGCCAACGCGTCCCTAACCTAAAGCTCACCCAGCGGCAGCTCGTGTGTGCCACTGTTTGATGCTGACAGCTGCAAAGTGCCAGTCTGCTTTGCCGCTTCGCTTAGCACGTCTAAGGAAGCGCACACCAAGCAGGTTTTCTCCTTGGATTACCTTGCTCCCCTTGCAGCGAGATGGACCCACATGGCCTCCGGACAGAATCTGCCGTTCGGCTCGTAAGGCGTATGTCGACATTCGCTCGGTGTGTTATGTGACTTCAAAGGCAGCCTGGGGCTTGTGTGCGAGCTCAAGACAGGCCGGCAATGGGACAGGCTGCCTTTGGGTTCATGTCAGAGTGCGCCGCGTTGTGTTAGAGGTATCTGCCGTACCTCAAAGTCAACCAGCCCCTCGTGTCCTGCGCAGCTGGGCAGGCACCCGGCAGGGCCGCATCCCAGCTACATGCCGACATGTAGATACCCACTAACGTATCGTCTAATCATACAAACAACTTGACAAGCTTTTGCGTAACATTAGGGACAATGAACAGGCAGTCTGAACACTTTGGACATGCTGTCAACCCCTCTGGCAAACGTGGTTTGCGGACACCAATATGTCACCACTGCGGATGATCCAGAGTATGTGTCTAGCCTTTAGCGTTGGGCGAATCGGTGTATCCAGATGTGCTGAAGCGGAATGAGGGCAACCGTTTGCGCCCGCCTGTCTTGATAGGTGCTGAGCTCCTTCTCCTTCAAGCAAGATAGCTCCTGCAACGGTGTTGACTATTTCCGATCCTTGGCTTTCAACAGACTTCCAGAGTTCGAATCTTGATATTTTGACGGCAGCAGAAGGCATGCCGATTTCCAGAACTGACCGGATAGCCTTGCAAGCTTTCTCACGCCCCCCTTCCCCCCACTCCCCGGCCCCCCCAGCCCACGCCAGGCTACTTCTACAGTTGCACAACCATCGTTCCGGTGAAGGGTGCCTCGATGTGCACCCCGTGCCTTATCTTCAAGGTCCACTCCGATAGTAAAGGCTTCTTTGCCTTGTTTAGGAAGCGTAGCACTAAGCATCTGTTTCAGATTTTTTTGCACATCGTTGGACTCGGCCCAAGCTCCCAGGAAGACGACACGCTGCGTCGCTCACAGTGGCAGCCATCCACACTTGTGGGAGCTGGACAGGCAGAGCGTGGCAGAGCGGCGGAGTCATAGTCATAGCTAGCCTCATGAACCCAAACGGGCAGTGAACTATAACTGTCCCTTGAAAGAGGTTGTGAGAATGCGCGCATTTGAAGCGTGAGCAGGCACGACGTGGGATCGCAGTGCGAAGCTGGAACGTTGTTGACGAAGTTCGAGTACAAGAGCTGCACCGGGGACGATGGTGTCTCGTTCGCACAGCACTTGTGGGAAGAGTGGGTGCGTGCATAGGTTTTGCAGCCCCGTGCAAGTGGACGGCCATCGTTCGTGCCTTGCGTGATCTTGCGTGCCGCAGTATCCGAATGCAGTTTCGAGGTGGAGCGATTAGTGGTATGAGCATGCGCCTTCCATCACCATCACCGTGCTTTCAGTTTTTTGCTTCCATTTGTGTCCCAGGCGCTGGCTATCATTATGCATACACATGCTGTCCGGTTCAAGGTGCCGGACCCAGTCTGTGCTGTGTTTATGATGGACATGTCACTTCGTGATGATCGGCCGAACCTTTGAGCGGGTTGCCTTGCGTCATATATTTGCAAAGTGGCTGTTGCAATGCCGAGGTTTGGGTGAATGCTCCGAAGAAACAACGGAATGGGGAGAGGTCACGCGCTTACGCCTTTGATCGCCTTTGATCCACTCGACTGCTACAGGGTCTTCCTTTTGCGAATGCCCAGCATGCCCCTCTTGGATGGTTTACTTGCTCTGCCCTGCTTTCTCGACATCCTTCGCTCCCAAACACACAACACGCCCTAAAGTCGTCGCCCCTTCCATACCTTTCCTCCCCCTGTGCGGATCGGGCTTGTGTCGGATGCCGAGACTCGCCATGGCTTCCGTTTCTTCTATCTCTACTTTTTTCCCGCCGCGATTCCACATGCCGCCTCATGGCACGCCACGCCTCCCTGTCGGAAGGGCGAGCCAGGGTGCCGGGCATGTAGACATTCAGAAGCTCCAGGATTTTCGAAGGAAACCTGCAGTTTGTGTCTCAGGTTGGCCAGAAGAGCGACCTGGCAGCCTTGGCACACCACCGACCTCAGTGCCCTCGAGTCCTTTGACGCGAAGTTAGTAACTACTGAGGCAACTTTCAAGAGTTCTTTGTTCATGGCAAGCGCCGTATGTTGAGGACAGCGGTTTGCAGCGCTTCCTCCTGGAGTCCAAAGTTCCGGAGGTTGCTCAAGGTGCAACTCTCCAAGGAGAGGTCAGGTGCCGGGTCCGCATCCCAGAAGCCCTACAAGCCTTCGCAAGCCTGTTTATGTTTTTCGTTTGCCGCGATTCTTCCACTGCCTAACCCCTCAGGTACACCTTTGTCTGCTGCATGCTGCCAATGGCACCGCCCGTCAGTGTCAAGACGGGGCCATTGGATGCAGGCGGCGCGTGGGAAGGCGGACCATTTTTTGAACTTATTGTGGCATTAACCATAACTGCTAAAGTCTTTTGTTTTGCATGCCCAGGCACATATTGTCCAGCAGGGCGTAGCGAAGGTCGGGCCACTCTTATGCGAGGAAAGGCTTCTTCGCCCTATTTCTCCAAGAGAGCCCTGGCCCTGCTTAGACGTGACAAGACAATCAAGACACTTCAGATTGCAATTTTTTCCAGGTCAAGCAATTCAATTCGCCTAGTGAATTTTTTGGCATAGCAAGTGACTGCGTGAGTCTTTGTTTGAGTTTGGGGTTCAAGCTTCTGAACCTGAAGAGCTTCGCGTGCCGAGTCGTGGTTAAGCCGTGCTCTATTACATCAAGTCAGTGAGTATGCACCTTCCCGTGGAAATGCCGCACCCCAAGGAGATGATGTGTCATGTGGCTATCACAAGGACAAGCTAGCCAAAATTGTGGATGGCGGGGCTTACATGCCCAGCACCAGGTGGGTCAGTTCTGACAGCGAGGAGCCACTTCCCACACTGCTATATGTTGCAAGGGCGGGCGCTCTGAGCACGTGCGGCCCCGTCTGCGCCGCGGAACCGAGCTGCGATGGCTTCATTTGGACCGCGGCACTGAGTTGCGCTAATCCTTGAACACGAGTGAACGGTCAGATTTCTGTCAATTTTCGAGCATGAGCAGGATCGATGGGATTTGTGGTTTCCGCATGGACACATCACACAATGCCACTGGGCTTGCAAGATTTGTGGCTCCCGGTTAAGTTCGAAAGTCGTTTTGCGCAGGTGGCCTCCGATGCTCGTGCCGACTGCTACAGCAAGGTGCCGGAGTCGGACGCACCGTGGCTGGAATGGGACACAGCAGCTCTGGAAGTGGTGTTCCTGTGCGTTGCGCTCCGATCAATGCCATCAGCTGTTCGTGCACGATGTGCTGCCACGGTCAATGTTGGGGCTGGAGTTTCAACACTTTCAATCCGCTCACAGACTTTTCCAGCTCAGGCCATGAAGATAAAGTATGACCGTCTTGCTGGCCATTGGTGCATGATTTCTCACATTCAGCAGCCCCTCTGCTCCTTTGACAGCACCAACATGTAGATGTATGCACAACGCGGTTCTCAGGGCCTTGAGTCGCAAGATGTTTTTGCAGTGGCGGGCTCAACAATCGTGGGGTGTGCGCAGCCGTTGAGGTACCACCGCCGATGTATCGCATCCACTTCAGCTCCCTCCGGGAGGAGAAGGTAATATCGACTACTCCCCAGCCCCTGTGCTGAAGTCAAACCAATCAAAAGACTGAGTGTAAGCATGTAGCCGAGTCGGAATGCTCCCAGGTGTTGCCAATGGACACAGAGTTTGAGGGCAATGGGGCCGTGGAAGTGGCACACGATTCGATGGCCCAAAGCCTCCTAGGACGGCTGCCGCCGTTCACACAAGCGAGTTGCGTGTCGGTGCAATTTGTTTAAACTCGGCAGATGAAACGCGGTTGCACGCAGAGAGTCTTCCTTTCCGGTGTTAGACTTCGTCACTCGACGGTCTGCTCAGTCCAGTCAAGTTGTGATGTTGGGGAGCGCCACATGTTTTCGGCGAAACGACGCTGCAAACTACTGCATGCGCAGCCATGCGCTGACCTGAGACTTGGTCACCGAGGCATGGTGTTTGAATGCAATGATATGCCGGGGGGTTCCGTGACACAACCATGAGGCATCACTGCACGCGCGAACCTGTATGCCTGGTCTGGCGCCAGTTTTGCCTGCATGTGCTGAGTGTAGCTGTGTTGCAACTTGCATGATCTCTGCGAGAGGCGTGTCTGGAGGCAATTTCTTCCTGTTTGGTTTTGATTCGGGCTTCTGCTTAATACACGGAACGAGACACGAGACAGCTGCCAGCAATGTTGTCAGGAGGTTGTCTTCCGTCTCCGATGCGCCGGGTGCCGGCAAACCCAAGAAAGTCACACCAACGAAAGCTCCCACAACTCGGCACGTGTTCTACCTTCTACTCCGTTGCCAGTTTTCGCTGCCGCAGCGCTGCACAGTTCGCGACACGTTTCCTGCACACATGCAGTCGGTGCGGCCTCCAAGAGTAATGTATTGATTTCTCTGGTTCCACATCGTGGCGCAGGAACTTCGAATTCTGCAATGAGCCGAGCCGGGACTGGCGGCGGGCTGGGAAACAAGAAGTTCAAGAGTTTCGCCTGAAGGTGCAGACGTAAGCACATGCAATCTGGCATTTGGTGTTCATGTAGGAATGAGGCTCCACACTGTTGTGCTAAGGAAGTTGCCCAAGATCCCAAAAGCCAAGTTCAACATGGCAAAGCTCCAATTCTTGCAAAGAGAGGGAACGCAATCAGTTCGGCCGGGCTGTGTTCGCCGGTGGACATGTCACAAACTGTGAGAAGGTGGGCTGCAGGCGAGTTTAGAAGTCGAGGATGCATCTTACTTTGCTTGCCGAATGCAGCGTGGCTGTCCCTGCACACTGTTGTACTTGTTTTCATTCTATGCGCAGCAGGATGCAGAAGCAGCTGGTTGCTGCTGCTTCCGTGTCCAAGGTTCGAGATGGCGGAGTTCCAGCCTTTCGAAGGCGAGCGCCAAGAGCTTCAACAGCGTGGGGTAACGGAAGCCGCCGCTTGGCTCCAATCGAGCCGCCCAACATAGACTAACTGATGTCCCACCAAGAGCAGCCAGCTGCGACACTGCCTAACCAAATGTCCAGCCAAGACTTGTCCAAAATGGTCTTTGGTGCTGTATGGGCAGTAAGGTTGCCCCAAACAGAGCAGCCTTTTATGAACTTTTCAAAAGAATTAGGAGGACGGGTTTGCACTGGCAAGATGGTTTAATTATGCAAGTGGCGAGGTGCATTGGCACGGAAAAAGTGGGACAGCCGTGACCCGTGCGTCTGGATGCGGATGCCTGAAATTTTGTCAGAACTAAGGTGCTGAACTGGAACCCGGAGCCCATCGTGCCTTTTGGACTCGAGCGGTTAGGCCACGGAGGGCCCGAAGGTTGCCTGGTCGTCTGAGGTATGCTCCGCACTGCCTGGCCCGGGAGAGCCGCGAGAAGATCACGGGCGCTGAGCCTGTCGAGGGTGACCACTACCTCAGCGTCGAGGTCACATGCCACGGATAGGAGCATCAAGCAATGGAGTCGCAAAGGCTTGTGGTCTAGACACTGCAAGTGAAGCTGCTGCCAAGGAGAGGCAAAAGGATGCGGTGGGTGCCTGCTACCACGCTTTGGGCGCAGATTCCAGCGGGGCAGCGGCTGTGGAGACCTGGGGAGAAGAGGGCACGCCAGGGAAGAAGAACACGGATTGGCAAGAGCCGTACTTTGCTGCCAATCCGACTTTCCCTGGCCTCACGGCCGATGCGGTCTGGGACTGCTCCACGCGCGACATCAATCGTGGATACAAGCTGGCCATGTGGGACCCGAGAGGGAAGAGCCGAGCTTCAGAGGGCCGCTAGGGCCGCTAGGGCTGGGCGCCGGGCTGGGGGCCGCTAGGCTTCAAAGAGAAGCGGCGTAAGCGTGTCCTTTGAGCAGGATCGCGAAGCAGACTTTGCATCCAGCACCATCGAGGCCGGCGGCGCGTCTTTGTGTGCTTTCGGACAGAAGAGTGAGATCTGACAGAATCCCTTTTTTTTTTGTTGCCTTTTGGCGCCCTCCTGAAAGGACTTCTCTGAGCCCGTCGTGACGAAGGCGTGCAAGAACATTCCTGGGACGGTGATGCTGGCTGGTGCCATTGCGGCTTACGCAGGAACAGACATGGACACCGGAGACATGTGTGCTGCCGTCGCCGGTGCAGTCTCTGCAGGATCCCTGTGGGCCATTGCCCAGACGCAGTACTACAGGGCACTGAGGTATGACGAAAGCGACTTCCAAGATTGCAATCCTTTGCAGAACACAATGGCGAAGGTTTACTGCGACCTCTCCTGCGTGGAGGACGCCGTCAAGCGAGGTGACCAGAGAATCCTGAGCTCCATTGGTACCTTGAACAGAAACATCCTTTCGGAGATGAGGGAGTTCTTCCAGCACTACGTCTCAGAGATCTTCACGCGCTTAACCCACATGGAAGACAAGCAAAGCCACGAGAGTTCGCAGCTGAAGGACGTCATGGATACCTACGCCCAAGCCGACCTCGACGCCGTGAATTCCAATGGAAAGCAGATCATCGATGCCATGAACTCCCAGCACAGCGCCTTGAACAAGAATCTGGGCATAGCTGCCAAGCAGATCTTCGATCTCACCCACGAGGACTGATCTGCAGTCAGCCGCTCTAACCACTGAGCTATGTACCCAGGAGACTGTTTGTGATCTGTTTGTGTTTACAGTCAGTTGACCCAAACCAAGCACAGAGAGAGAGAGAGAGAGAGAGAGAGAGAGACAGACATGTGCACACACGAGGGGATGTTTCTGGTTACCGAGCTGTAAACCTCTGGATAGCTGCCATAGGGGCGCGGGGAAGAGGCGGGTTGGGGTTGTCTTAGTGTAAGGGGTCGGGGGTTGCAGCTCGAGAATCTGGAACATACTCGGTAGTAAGTGCAACGGTCAGTGGCGCCCCAAAGCCGTCCACTTAAACCCACAGGGGGTGGACGGGCGGGCTGAAAGCCTGAGGGTCACGACGTGACCCCTAAGCCCGGCAGAAAGAAAGAAAGAGACAGACATGACCACAGTCAACCAGCCTGTCTCCACAGCAAGCAGGGGGTCCGGGGGCGAAGAGTTCAGTTTACAAGCACGTTTGATGTTGACCTGCTACTTTTGCGAAAGCCCACCCAGACTCCAGTAGCCAACAAACACTACAGGTACAGTACCGTAACCAAAATCCGGCGAAAGAGAAAACGTCCTTTACCCAGCAAGTTGTCTGCACAGTGCACCCCCAAAGCTTCCCAAATGATAGTATATGTGGCACAGGATGCAGCTGTTGTTGTATAGAGGGGGAAGCAAACGCCGGCCATAGGTCCTACTGGGGGTTATCTGCCTGTCGAGGGTCTAAGGAAAAGCTGTAGAGAGCGCGGCGATGAGGCCGGGAAGCGCGCTAGAGTACAGGGTTGGGGGTAACCGACAGGCAGACGCTTCCATTCGAACCGACCGTTGGGGAAAAAATCCCGAGCAAAACGGCCCCAAAGCCTCTTTCCCACCAAACAATGGGGGAAAGGGGGCGCCTAGGCGCGTGCTTCAGCCGAAGCCTGACCCCTGTGAAGCGAAGCGAAGCGAAGACAGACAGACACAGACACAGACACAGACACAGACACAGACACGGACACAGACACAACCGCATTTAGCGACAGTCGCCAATGCTGCTGCCACTCTCGCAACTGGGCTTCAATGCTTCAGACCAGAAACGGGCGGCTGACGATTGTCAGTGGCGGGCTTCACCCAGCCGCTACTGGCATACATATAGTCACAAAAGAACCAACGGCTCCTAGGGTCCTTCCGCTCAGCGACTTGAACATTCATCTGTGCAGGAGCACAAAGTCCTCGCTCAAAAGATGGAGCCTTGTTGGCAGTCGTCAACTCTTCTCTCTTTCCACGAACAGTAGCCGGGTCGGTACATGTGGTAATGTGGGCTGGGCATTTCGTTGGAATTCATCTGAGGATGCACATCTGGCTGCGACTTCTGATGCCATTGACAACTTGACGCTGGACTGAACCACAAGATACCATAAGTGGCTCGCTGTCGCCTTTTGAACAGCAAAAAACAACTTCGCTCATGCTTTTTCAACAGTTTATCTTGACCTTGGGCAGAGCTTTGCTTGTCTGACGAGGAAAACTTTGTAATTTGCGTAATGCGCGTACATGCAAGAGCTTGAAGTCTGCCTGCAGAAAGCTTGTGGCGGCGAACTCGGTCCGCAGGCCGGCGATCGGCCTGCTTTGATCGGCACTGATGCTGAGGAAGGAGTCAACGGCGCAAGGCTTCCATGACGCGTTCAACGAATTCACCGAAGCCCTGGCATCGGAAGACACTGGACGTTCTTACAGTGCTTTGAGTGTGCAGGTCCTTGCATTGTGTCGGACCCGACACAAAACTAAGGAGGGTGCGGCGCTCACACAGTTGAGACAGACCCACACGGCTGCCAAGCAAGCTTTGGAAGAGAGTCTTCTCAGCACTAGCGTAGTCTGTGGCTTGCCTTGGCATCTCGCATCTAGAGGATATCAGCCTGGAATGTGGACGGGGCCATGTACCGCCTCGGTTCTGCCAAGCTGGACACTGCCGTTGCACCGCGTATCCGTTGATTTGGAGGGAGCTAGGTGCTAAGGCTGCTACGTGAATATACGAGTCCTGGTAGACATCATGTATTGCAGGAAAACGCGGGGCCCACAAGAGGAGGTTGCTAGTTTTTGGAGAGGATGTAACGTAAACGACAAGGGGCCATGCGTCATGCCCATCCATGCCCATTGACATCAGCCTCGAGCCAGTCAGAGTCAGAGTTGTGTTTGCTGCTGTATCTCACAAACTGTGACTTTTCGGTTGCATGTCTTTGAAGGGTTTGGCAGCGCATATCGTCCGAAGCGGAGGCGAAAGCGGAGTTTGCGGCAGGATGACAAATCTAGAGAGGAACAGCGACATGTTTGAGCCCGAACTTGTGCAATTGAGTGAGCACGGCACCTGTGGCATACGCCAGAAATCGAGGAAGCTACTAGTAGGCACAATAACCGCTGTGGCAGTAGTTGAAGTAAACTGTCTCGAGATGACGGGCCTATCATGAGTGCCAGAAAGGACGAGGTAACGTCCGAAGTTGGGCCCGGGGGTATACGTGCACATGTCTAGATGTTTTAGCGTACCTGTAGTGAGTCTAGTGCTAGGGGCTCACGATTTGAGGTTTGGGTTCCGATTCGATGACCAAGTGCAGCCTTATGCGGGTTTGAATGAGAAATGAAGCTCGACTTGAAACTAACATAGGCATAGAGATGGCGCAGTGTTTGTCGTCAAAAACCTTGTGGGCAGTTTCCAACTCCCCTCTAAACAGGCTAAGGTGGAGTATGGAAACTGGATGTCAATTGTTAACTTGCTCTACTCGGCAGACCTGCACACTCCACACGCTTTCAGATGTTTCAGGAGCAAGTTGAGCAGGCCCTTCTCGCCATGCGCAACCAGCTTACACATGCATCTTGGTTGCAAGACTAGGCCGCAAGAGCATGTACCCGTATCACACAGTGGGCGCCATGTATGGACGAAGCAACACCTTGGTCAGCTGCCGTTTCACACTGCCCACCTTGTGACTGCGTCACCCTGTGCAGTGCATTTGGATGCATTCAGACGTTGTGGGTGGTGTGTGAGTGGTTCAGCGTCTCCCAGCAAAGCACCTTTGTTTTTGGCTGGCTCAACATCAGCTCCATCAGCTCAGCACACTGCAACAACAGGTGCATAGGATCCAGGGCTTAAGCCCAAACCCCGTCCCCGCCACCCCACGGCATCGCGCCCCCCCCCCCCCCCCCCCCCCCCCCCCGAGTTGGGTTCGTGGTCTCTCGACTTCGTTGTGCCTGTGGTATTCCCGGCTGGTTGTGGCAGGAAGGAACATCGGCCCTCTCTCCAAGATCTCCAAGCTCAAGTCGACCTATTGCATTTGCTCCCATACCGCAGCTACTGGTAGAAGCCTACAGAGGTACGGTTGCGGCTATTTGTCAGTAATTGGTTAGTATTGCGATCCTTGTTTCGATTGTTACTATACAGAGGTTGTGATGCTATGGTCTGCCTTCACTCTGGTGGGCTTCTCCTTAGAACAGCAGAAGCACTGGCTGATTGGCAGCCGTAGCCTCCTTCCGCCCTGTGGGTTCTGTTCCGCAGCCTGCCTCCACGAAAACGAACGCAACCATGCAAATCACGACTACGTGCCAGCTACTGCCATCTTGGAGATGCGAAGTTGCCCTGCATGTTGACAACTTGCGAGAATAACCAGAAACGTGAGACCTACGGATCACAGTGTTGTCGCAGACAGCCCTGGGAGGGAGGGGCGGGGCAGGGGGGATGTCATGGGGGATCATATTGGATGCATGTCACAACCTTTGCTTTTCAGCAGGCTCGTTCGCGGCAAGCTGGAAGGGAAGCGTCGTCCAATGCCACAGTGCGGACGCTTGCAATGCACAAGAGTGCAATGCATCGCCAGCGGGACTCACCAGCTGTCTCGAGCTGAGGTCCGAGAGGCTCCGGGAGGGCGCGGCGCTTCACCGCGACACGGCGGCCATTGCCAGATCGCTGCTGGGCTGGAAGGCCCGGGATAGGATGCGGAACTCGCGAGTCGCGAGCGCATGAGCATGTTTGCTTTCAGGCGAACGTGCCCGATACGGAGCCTGCTCTCATGGACTTGGAGATGAAGAAGCTTCTGAAGGCGGCGCAGACGTCGTGCCGTGGCGATGTGGACGTTATCAGCAAGTCGTGTTTCGGCCGCCATGAGATTGCTTAGGATCCGAAGTCACCGCCATTCTGCTCGACACATGAGTCGCCACATCGCGTTCTTAAGAGGCGAGTCCGAGGCTGGATTTCTTTTGACACGTGCTGGTACATGGCGGAGGGAAGCCCCTCCATGCAAGGCCGCCAGGCTTGACCAGTTCCACATGGAATCCCAGGTTGTGGAGTTCGACAAGACCCTTAGCCAGCACGAAAGCAGGTCACCCGTGGTTCAGTGCAGTCATGTGCTATGATTTTGTACTGGGCTGACAGTGGATATGATGCGATTAGCGTGCTGGTACTGCACGCCATGCATATCTTCGACGGATACGCGCAAGACCGCCAATTTGAGACGGACTCTTGCTGTTGTCGTGTTGTTCAGGCGGGCCTTAATGTCTGGGAGCATGGACAGGTCCCGACTGCCGAGGTGCATGTCGTGAGTCCCATCATGTCCCATCTCCTCATGTTGCTCACAAGGTGGCAACACGTTGTCCACCGGTAGCTTCAGCAGAGCTCTGCTTAAGCTTCGCCGAGACTTTCTGGGCGTTCAGCGTCTCAATGATGGACGTTCAGCGGCTCAATGATCTTGCATCCGGCTTGTGACACCGACTTCACCTTACATCATCCATCATGTCTCAGTCGTCCAATACACAGCTATTTGCGGCAGCTTTGGCGATTGACTCGAGGATTTCACTGGTTCTCTGCTCCCACCCGATGTTGGCATGCAGCTTACTTGCATTTTCTCTGAGTTGTTTCTGCAATGAAGGTATGGGCGGGTCCACCGTGTGATCCTGCCACGTATTCCTTACGGCCCTCAACTCTTTCCTCTGTGTGAAGATTGATCTCTTCCATTGCCACAACATCCGATGGCGTTTCGGCACTGTTGTCCACCAGGCCAAGCTGCCTTTCTAGCTTGGGAGGCCGCCGCGAGTTTTGCAAGTTTTTCGCGCTTGGGATCATGCCCTGTGCTTTTGATTTGCCACTGTCTCGTATCCTGAATCCTTCTCGTTTCCCTTTTCCGTTCTCCTTAATGTTTTGCTACCTTTCACCCCCGCGATCGCACGACTGGCAGAAAAAGGGTGTCAGGTCAAGGATGGAGCAGGACTCACGTTCTATCTACTGACTACTGTAAGCTCGTCGGCGGCCTTGTTTTTGTGAAAGGCCGCGCCTAGGAGCCAACAGTGCGCATGACGAGTACATGTCCCAAAGACCAAGGTGCAAGTGTATTCATCATTCTCAAATTCAAAGTATCTTAGAGTCTTAGAGTGTTCTTCAATGAGCTCTGCCGAGCTTTTTCTCTGCCCAGGATCCTCCTGAAGATCCGCCAGGCCGCGGAGGAGTACATGGAAGCCGCGCAGGAGCCACTTGGCCGATGAAAAAAGTGCCCTTCCTGCGGCGGGCTTGGCACGTGCACGGCCTCTTCCCCCTTGGTGCAGAGGGCAAGTCCTGTCTTGTCCCTTCAGGCAAGTGGACCATGTGAGCACTGCGACGGAGCTGACTGAAGACTACTTGTCCAAGTGCAGTGCTGTTCCTTGGCACAGGCTAGATGCCGATGCAAAGACCTAGAACTAGAACGCACAGCCAATGCACAAGCCAGCAGCATCGGAGCCTGAGTGCCGTGACTCTCAGGATTTCTTGCAGGTGCAGGTTGCGGCAAAGCGCGCCATGCATTCGGGCCAGCGAGCGGCGACAGCAGCACGCCGAGCGTTGATGCTCGGCACTACAGAGTCGTTCTTTCGTCGTTTTCTAATGTTTGAAAGACGCTGAGAAGCTGCAGTGCGACGAAGTGCGCAGCAGTGCTCAGCTGAGGCGGGACGTCTGCCAGCAGGTGGGGCTCCTGGCGGAGGTGCTGGTGGACGGCGGCCTGGCCCCTTGGCATCGCCCCGTCTAACGAGCTTGGATGCTTTCAGTTCGTGTCACGCCCGCCGTCTTCTCTTTCAGGTCCGCTCGGCACTGCAAGCAGCAGCGGCAGCTGCGACTGCTGCCTCCGATGAAGCCAAGCCGCTTCGATTCGTCTCGGAGTCCGCGGAGAACTTGGACGGGGTGCCCTTGAATCTCGAAGTATGTCTCGTCTGGACCAGTTCTGCCGAAGTTCAAGCTGTCTGTCCCGGTCTCTCCTCGGATCTGATTTAGAAACCAGAGAATCTCGGGTCTACAGAAGGATGCCCATCAGGAAAGACCTATGTGGAACTTATACCTCTGGCCCCTGAGCTTTGGATTTCCGGGCTTGGCTTTGGCTTGTCGGCTGGTTGGCTCAGAAGGCTTCCAGGCTTGTGCATGCAAGTTGTCGTGGATGAAGCTGATTGAGAACTTGTTCTATGGGCTTTGCTTCCGTGAATCGGCCGGGGAAGACTTCGGCCGACTGCTCGGGTTTTAGGCTCCCGGCAGCCAGGCCCCAGGCCGATCCCATGCTGTTAGAGGTGCCTGACAAACCAGTGCAGCACGCGCATGACTCCAAGCTCGTGCTCCAGCAGCTCCACGCCACTATTTCTCGGACGGCACGGAAGCGCGGGACAAGGAAGGCATCTACGGTATCTGCGCTGCTCCAGATGCCCGAGCTCTTCCACATCCTGCACCTGAGCATGTTGTCACAGCTGTCCGAGTGGATGCCGCCAGTGCTGCCGAAAGCCCAGGCTGAGTCGTTTGCCGAAGCCTTGTACCGGCTTGACATGTTCTGACCGTATGTTGCCCTTTCAAACTAGAATTTGAACTCACCCTCTTCTTGACCAGGCGGCCTTCAAACTGGCGCGTCACCTGCGCCATCGACACGACATGCATGGCTTGTCTCGCAATGGTGGCGAGGATGCACGGCTTATGCACTCAGCCTGGCGGCGTCTCGATGCTGAACTTCAAGCTCCCAGCCAGCGCTTGGAATCGCTTTTCGAGAGTCCAAGTTTCGACTCCAGTCCTTGGACGCCTTTGACTCCTGCTCTGTTCTGAGGAGATGGCTGGAGAAAGCCGTGTGCGTCACACTGCGCTGGGTGCTTTGTTTGCCCAGCAAATGGATGAAGTGCTGGCTTCAGCAGCACCAGTACCGGAAAACTGCACTGTGAGCGGCCAGGACCCCGGCGCATACAACAACTTGCAGCGACTAGGGAAGCATCGGTTTCGAGAGTACCACTCAGGCCGTAGGCATGAGTCTGTTCATTGAGCATGGGGAACCAAAGGTGCAGCAAATATTTCTAAGCGGACTCTGCTACAAAGCTGAAGGTTTCACGGGCACGCGAAATTCTGTCACATACCTCATATCCCTCTTTCGAGGAGGGCTGGATGCTGTGGGCTGCCATGCCTTCGGACACAACTGCGTCTCTGCTGTGTTTAGCTGAGTCGAGCCCTTCCGACGGGCTTCTTCGGCTCGTGACGCAAGAGCACCGTCCTGTCCTTTTCACGCAAGCATCCCGCGAGAGCACTCCTGAAACAGTTGCTGGTTGCGACAAGTGGATCAGGTTGTTCGTCGCAGGCTGGGCAAGGAGGATGAACGATGTTTTGATTGTTGCTGTAGAGTATCTTCAATGCACGAGTTCTGGGTGCGCATCGGGCAGTCGGATTTGTCCACGAACCAGATACGGCCTCGATCAAGACTGATCCAACAATGCATGTGGGCATGACTGTGTATGCTCTCAACGATTTGTACAAAACATATTACAGTACGGCGCTGCAGCCTTGAAACTTGTTCTGAAGCCACCTCAATTAAGTCGGAATCGTTTTGTGGCATGCTGGCTGGCTCGTCTTGATGATGCGATTCGGCTCGTATCCAAAATTGAGGCCTTCGTCATTGTCAAAGGCGCGGCCAATCTCGTTCAGCACGCCCGAGGCCACGCCTTGCAACGTGAAGCATCATAGAGAATCCTACCCGAATTTCTGCACGGCTCTAGCCGCTAGACTCGGCTAGACAAGGCATTTAATTTACTTGTGAAAACACCCGCAAACTGAACAGGCATGCTCTGTATTTCTGAGATGAGCTCGTGAGTGAGAACCCTGCATGTGCTAGCGATGGTGAAGCCAGAAAGGCAATGTAGCGACCAACGTCGATCGGCAATTTTTGCCTGATAGGGGCTTGGGGGGTTTGGGTGGGAGCGAGGACGTCATCACCGGAGATTGGATTTTGCCGCCATCTCCAATAGCTCCACGGATGCAGGCAGCGGAAGCGAGCGAAAATGCGGCCTTACCACGATTTTTTTGCGCTTGAGCTCCTGCAAGGCAGCTTTGAAGCGATGGTTTGCAACTCGCAGACCGGATCCGCCACAGCCTCAAGCTAGTGTAGGCTTTTTTTGAGACTTCAGCCTTGAGCCTGCGTGGCCGGGGCTATCACTTCTTGAGCTTCGATGGAGCACACTGGGAGCATTGGGCGTATCAGTGTCAGAGGTCTAGCAGCACGGAGCAGAGAGCAGTCGCTGCTTGCTCCTGGAGACGGGGCGGAATGACAGATTTTCTCCGAGGCGCGTGCTTTGCAGATGGGCGAGGTGGCCACCTGGCTTTGCACCGAAGCAGACAGCCTCGTTGACCATGCGACCCTGCCAACTCTGCGCCATGGGTGGCTGTTGTGCCTTAGGTGGCTTGCTTCTCAAATCAAACGCACGAGTCGCACGAGCTGCTTGGCAAAGCCGCATATGGAAAATGCATTGTGCCTGTCATCTTGAGCAGCTACATGGCATGGGCATGATGCACAGGACGAACCCGAGCAGAAACAGCTTTGCACAGGTCTGGCTGCAATGTGGTGCTTGATCTGCCGGTGGTTTCACGGGCTGCTTGAGCGGCGTTTTAGGCTTGGGTCCACATGACGGCCGGGCCTCGAAAGATCTCCTGAGCAGCGGTTCGGCCGAGCTGGCAAAAGCAATGAGGGTCGAATGTCTTTTGCATGCCAATGGTGAAGCCATTGCATAAGAACATTAACGAACCGTTGCGAATGGTCTAAATACTTTCATGTGCAGTTGTAGAGGGGAATGCAAAAAGGGGTCCTGTTGTCGGGGGTAGCAGCGACAGGAAGGCATCCCAACGGCTTACGATCAGGGCTCGCCCTCACATCGAGGATGCTTGTAGAGCATACTCGAGAAGCCATCCCGAAAGCGGGTTTTTGCTTCCACAGTTACATGTATCCGCGAAATCGAAGCCGTTCGGTTTTCTTTTTGTATGCCATTGCTGCAGCCGAATGTTCTGTATTATGGCAGGCTCAAGTAGACACTAGACTTGCTCGGTGAATCGCATATGCATTCAAATTAAATGCGCCAAGGTGCCATGCAGGACCCAGCCAAAGCCCCGTTAGGCAGCCAGTCCAGAAGCGTTGACCCTAGAGGCGTACTTGCAAGCGTGGCTTGTTGTTGCTTCTTGTATCTTGTGGCCGTGATGGCTCGGCGAGTGGAGCGGCTGATGCTTTCCACGCCACTGGTGCCGAGAAGCTTGGCAAAAATCCGAGTGGTGTGCTTCCAGGAGAACAAAGTGGCCATGGACTGGATGAGCCGCTTTCTGCCGATGCTGCGCTTTGCGAGCCCAGACCTGGGATTCGACTTCAAGCGGCTGAAGCGAGCCGCTCGCAGGCCGGAGGCCGAGGCTTCGGCCGAGGCCGAGGAGAGCTCCCAGGAGGTCTCGCAGGAGCAGAGCTCACCAGAACCGCAAGTGGTTCCAGAGCCAGAAGCAGCAGAAGCAGCAGAAGCAGAAGCAGAGCAACGGAAAGAGCTGGCCGTCGAGGCTGAAGCGAGAGAGTGCATCGAGATGCAGTTCGCAGACGGGAGTTCCCAGCGCTTGAACCTGCAGCTCTACGTGTCCTCACATCAACTGATGCAGCGCATCTTGGACATTGATGCCGACAAGGCTGCGAATGCTTGAAACACGGCATACAAAAAGGAGCTAGAAAGCGTAAGGAACACTCTGGGGTTCGCTGTAGTGGTGAACGAAGGGCAAGTGCTGCAGAATTGCGAGTCAAGTCCCGTTATGGGCCGGAGAAGTTTAGCAATGTTGCAAGCATTGTGTCCTCATGATGGAACCCACACAGCTCGCAGGTGTGGGGATTGCTTTTAATCTGAGTTTGAAGCCATGTCAGACGACGAGTCCGCCATTGAGAGTGAGGCTGAAGAGCGAACGAACAAGTTCAGTTTCTTCCTTTGGTCCTGAGATCCAGTCGTGAGCAGGAAGATCTCGAAGACCTTTTTCGAAAGCGCAGATGCCCGCCTCCTGCAGCAACGCTTCCAAGGAATGAATCCAATGTCCTGTTGATAGGTACGGACATCCCGTGTTGCTTGCTCTTTGTTCTGGCCCTGATTGCCTTGATCGCCATGCTGGTCTACGGGGCCATGTATGGCAATGCGAGGAAGCTGAATCACGGGTTTGATGGCAGGGGGCCGGAGACCCAGCGACTGGTTGCCATCCCGACGTCTGACAGATTTTCCATGAGTGCTAGGCGCCAGTGTGGTGTGGATCCCGACGTTATCGAAAGGAGCATTGTGCAAGATCTCAAGCCTTCAATTTTGAAGTCTGCGACGGGACGGGATGGGCAGGCCGCTGCTATTCTTCTGTCCTGTGGCTGCGTCCTCAGAGTGAGCATGGGACTGGGAAACTGGCAGCTGGACCGACTTGTCAGGTGACATCTTCGGGAGACCGGACCTCAGCCCAGCCTACCTCGGCCTGGCAACGAATCGTTGTTGCCTGAGACGTGACGTGAGAACATCCATCGGAGGAGCATTCCGTGAACCTGGACGACCCGGTCTGTGTCTCCCAGTGCCCAAGGCCAGTGTCTACATGTCTGTCTCTGTGTGTGTGTGTCTGTGTGTGTGTGTGGGGGGACTTCCGTGACGGCAGCAAGGAAGAGTTCCGTCACAGCAGCAAAACGGGCTTGCACACTGGCGTGGGCCAACGAAGCTCCAGAGTGGATATGAGGATGGCCATCTTCATATCCCTCCTTTTTCAGTTTGGACATGCTACATCCTTACGCTGTGCATGGTTCGAACTCGCTGTCAACTTCACGGCTACTCTTGGCGTGAGAGTTTCTTTACGATTTGATAAGCCACCCGTCCACTCTCGAGCTGATGTATCGCGCCGATTCATCAGTAAGGAAACCGAACCCTTTGAATACATCACGTATTTTGAGTTGAGTCTCGGACTGACGCTTGAGCGAAACATCACGCAAAGCATGAAGCTCCTAGATTCCGAGTTTTGCGCGTGAGCGCGCATGTGTGTGCGTGTGGTGGCCAGTGCATGTGCATGATCGTGCATGCGGGTGTGTGCTTTCGGGCCGCTCTGTCCGACATCCGAGTCCCGGAGCCTACGTGGCGGCGGCCAACGCCGGCTGCGCCCTTCCGGAGGCTATGAGGCGCACCTGAGTAGCTCGAGACGAAAGTACGTATTTTCTCGCGCAGGCCTACCCGACGACCCAGGTCGGCAGCCGGTACTGCCTTCCTTCCGGGTGGGTTGCTCAGTGCCAGGCTTACTCGACCCATCGTTCCACTTCAGCCTTGTGCTGAAACTGTGAACTGCATAGCATAGCATAGGTTGAAGTTATTGCTCAAGCCCGTCATGCAAAACTTCTTTTCTGAAGCTCCATGGACGTGAAGTCGTTGCAGGTCTACCGAAGCAGTCGCGAGACGAAAGGTGCGCCGCGTGCGTGTTTGGCCGAGGGCCGGCCCGGTCCGATCATCTGTGACGCAGCGACACACCTGCCAGCTGCTAGCCTGCAGGTTGAAAAGGGCATGAGGGACACTGCGTCGGAGGTCTTCACTGTGCTCGATCGCATAGGCGGGGGACCCAGCAGAAACGACAGTGGGAGCACAAGGGCAGAGAGTTAAGGAAAAGCGTGGCCGGTCCTGCTGCTGGCAGTGTTGCTTGCTTGCGCGATGGGGTATCCCGCCAAGCTTCAAACTTGCTTCAAGAAGCTTCTCGGCCGCCAGCTCACTTCAGGTACATTTTCCTTTTCATGTTGAAGACCGTCGCCGGCTGCATCATTTGGTTTTGCGCGCTGGTGCGCCGGGCAGTCTGCATGCAGTCAGATCATGGAATTCTGCCCAGCACAGGTGGGTCTCGCTGCTTTTCTCCTGCTCGGTGCTTTCCTTTGGGCACAATCAGAGGACTGGTCGAGCATGAGGCTGTGGGTCGGGGCATTCTAGTGCTACTCTTCAGGATGCCATGGAGTGGGCGACCACGTACAAGGCCGAAAGCTGAGAAGGTAACATGTAACGTTGCACAGACAGAGTCGGTTCGTTGCTTTGGCTGAGGTGTTGGCCGTGATTTCCTGGGTCGCAAGCGTCCTCGTGGCTCTGCTAATCTGCTGCTGCCGCCAGGAGCTTTGGCGCACGGAAGTTGGAAAATCAGAGTCTATGCGAGAAGCACGCAGGAAGTCAAATTGTCCACCAAGTGCATGGGGCAAGCCGCGGTCGCTTTCGCCTCAGAGCAGAAAGCTGCTGGCCAGCTGTTGCAGCAGTATGGCGGGAGGTTATTTGGCGAATGCCTATTCTCCTGCTCTCTCCGCTCCTGAAGGCATCCCTGCACCCATCGCAGTGTAGATTCTGTTCATCAAGCATTGCAGCTTGTGTCGCTGGGCACATGGCTCGCTCAGCATCGGGGGCGCAGTTTTTTGGTCCAGGTCAGGAGGCGCAGGAGCAGTGGGGCAGTCGGACCATGGTTTCCCGAGCTTGCTCTTGTGAAGGCCATCATCAAGACTGTCCTCTTCCTCCTGCCCCTCTGGCTTTTTAGTTTGCCTGCAGCTAGTGAGCTAGTGCTCGTTTTCTCCGAGCATGCCGAAAAACTGCAGGCTGGCAGTTGGTTTCATCCACCTCCTGGCCACAGGCAGCTTCCACGCGGGCTCTCCCCCCCGAGTCTGCAGCTGGCCATCACAGAAGGACAGAAATGTCTGAGGGGGAGAGAACCGAACAGGTGAAGTTTCTGGTGTCGGCCGCGAGCATCACTTGGATTTTTCGGGTGCTCCTGCCATTGCAGTGCTGCCGGTGAAGTTTGTGCACAGCAAGCAACATTTCACCGTCTGGAACATTTTGCGATGGTCTATGCGCAAGCTAGGTCCGCAAAAAGCCCTGTTGGTCCTGTATGCCTTCATCTCATTCTGGGTGCTGGCATACGTCAGTTGGCGGCCTACTGAAAGCCGGAAAGCAGCCGCCCTTGAGCTCTTGACCAGAGCGCCTCAGCGGAGCGCCACAGCCGCCAGAGCCCCGCGTGAGGCGCTCTGTATCAGTTTAGCATCGCCTTCGCAACGGCAAAGTACTTCTGTGCCAACATTGAGAACGGTCGCAAGGTCGGGTCATGTCCAGACACGCATGGACCATGCAGGCTTTGCAGATTCTGAGATTCTCCTTTCTGTAGGCTGTTGCCGCCTGCAGCGTCTGCGAGGGAGTCCGTGGGCCCCGTACGGAGATTTGGACTGAGCAGGAACAGCAGGTCATGACTTGTGAGGTGTGGGGCTTTGGTATCATTCTGGATCCCTGGCTTTCGGCTCCGCTCTGATCGCGCTCTTGGAGCGGGGTACTCAGATTTTGCGAAGAGTTAAGAGGCTTCATGCGGCGCAGTCCAAAGGCAGCAGTTGCTTCGTCAGGTTGCTGCAACGAATGCTCGAATGGGTGGAGAAGAAGAGCATGGAGGCTCTGCGCGAGCTGCATTTGCCTTTCATAAAGGAAGTGTGAGCACCATGCTGTTGCGAGGGCGGCGAAATGAACAAGGTGATCACCTGTTGCATTTCAACTGTTCTTTGTTGTTGCAGGCCGCCATCTCAGCCGTCCAAGCTGCAAGCTTTGCACAGGTTGTCGCACCCATGTCGCGGCATCTGGTCCTACAGGTGTCTCGAGGGAATCATCCAGTTTGTGAACAAGAACGCATGGAGCCTCAGAACTCGTCGTACGGAGAACGCCGCCGCAAGTACTGTAAGCGGAGAAACAGATGCCAACAACAGCAGCGCGACATGGATTGCACCAAGTTCCTTGACGTCCACCTACACATCGGTTTGCGATCGTAAGGGTTCAACTTGATCAAGGTCTACATCGACATCGCCTTGACCTCTAAGAACTTTTGCGCGGCACTGCCCTGGACCTGGCAAGTGATCCCTTTGGGCAACGTTCGGCTGGGTCAGTCTACGACGGTTCATGACAGCTCAAAGGCAAAGTATTGCCAAGATCATGATCGACCACGGTGCAGCGATGGCTATCCTCAATGGCCACGGACCTTAGATTGTTGAACCTGTCGCCGTCACAGCACACCAGGGCAGAAGGCCCATTGCTCGGTGAGCTCAGGTGCCACGTGCATCTTCCAGGTTGTGGGCATGGATGCGAGCTGAGTCCAAAACACCACAAAAGGCCAACATAGCAAGTTTTTCTTCCGAGGCCGCCATCACCGCATCCTGCGGGCTCATGTCTGCGTGGCTGTCGGAGTCTAAAGATCTCATGCTCTGGAGAGAAGTGCAGCGCCTTTGTTTGTTCAGGCTTTCATCTGAGAAATACGAAAGCGTGACAAGCACCTCATATGCGAGATGCTCAGTTCGACACTGACAGCACCGGCAGCTGGCATTCAGCACGTCTGCTGAGATTCCAAATCCGGGATTTGCCATTGCGCTTTCGGCTATTCTGGCCTTCCTCGTGGTGCTGCGCCCATGCGAGCTGCGTGTGCTGTTGTGAAACCCGACAAGCTCTTTGAGGCTTGGTCCTTCATGGCCATTTTCGACGTGACTTCTGACACACTGCAGCTCTGCAAGCAGAACATTCGGAGGGAGCATTACCGGGATTGAGCGTGTCTCTGTTGGGGTCGGGTGAAGCATTCGGAGAGTGGTGAGAGCTAGAACACACGTCGGCCAAAGGCGCCGATGTCACTGGGTTGCAACAGTGTTCGGGCCCCAAACAATGAGTAAACGAAAGGGAACCCAAAGACCTCGTCTTAGAGTGAGAGCGACGGGATGTGATGATGGCATCTCGGTCTTGTTGCTATGTCGCTACTTTTCTGCCTGTTGCAAAGATTCTGCGCAACTTGTTGATATTTGGACCTGTGCTGCGACGACCTGTCTCCGAGTCTCGTCGTGTGCTCGTGATTTTTTCGCGTAGCTCGCCCTTCTCTTTCGTGTTGGCGAGTCCGCTGAGGCTGATATGTTTCGCCGAAGACATGACGCAAAGCGGTGGTGCAAGGCATGGCAAGAACAACCAGGACACACCGTGGACTCGCACATCGGCTAAGATGCTGCAATACGTTTTTGCCTCGAAGGATTTGAAGGCCATCTACGAGGAAGCAGAGGAACGTGCAAGAGAAATGTCAACACCCCGGCTTGGCCTACCGTAACGAATGGCAATCTCAGATGGAGTCGTGAAACACCTCAGGCAAGGCGACCCAGCCTCCTCCGACGATGGACATCCCCATCCACCGTGCCCTGTAGGCTTCAGCGTCCCGACCATGAGAAGCCTTCCTGCATGCCCCCATGCCGCGGGTGGAAGTTCTCATCCAAGTCGTGAGTGGGCATGCCTGAAGTCTGTGATTATTGTTAGGTACCGCTACGCGCGTGGGAAATGATGGCAATCTTGTTAGGGCCAAAGGCAGAAACTCGTGGAACTGAAAGGGCTTATGATAAGGAAGTGAGTGTTCAGCTCGATTACAGAATTTTTTCTATATCAGCCTTCTGCAGCATCAGTCTGCTCAGGCGACTGCCAATGTTCAAGACAACTGCAAAGGTCAGATGTCTCCCTGTAGGTCCTCCCACAGCCGCCACGTGCTGGGCACCCGAGAAGACAGCGCCAGCTTGGTTAGTTCTTTCACAGAGACCGGTGCCCCTGAAACAACTCGTGTCACTGCCATGCGTTTAAAGGCACAGACAGGCTCCAGCAGTCATTCAAGAACACGCTTCCTCGCTGGCTACAGTACGACCTTTTTCTTAGCACGGATCGCGCAGCTTGTTTAGCCCAGTTGAAGATCCTAGCAGATTCACAGAGGGTGCTTTCAGAGAAGCTGCCAGCGGCGATGTTGCGGTGCAGAGCTCGGACCGGTAAGGTGCGACCGGCTCAGGGGGCTCGGTTACATCATACGACGCTATACTATATACATCTATATACTAATAATATGAAATTCGCATGCCAGGCCTTGAATATGCTTGGCCTAGCGGCGCACATTGGTACTGCAAATGCTGCAAGGCAATTGTTCTGATCCTGGTGTCAGTTCGCAGTGCTAGCCAACGCTCCGAAGACTGGTTGCAAAGGAACACGTTTGCCGCACGCTTGTCCTCCCTCAAACTGTGAAGCTAAATGCTTTACATGGGTTGTGGAAAGCATACAGACACATGATCCAAATATCGGATCATGCTGCCAGGACTGGCTGCGGCATGGTTGGGGCTAGCTGGGGGTCGGCGTGGCCTGTGCTTTGTAGTCTTACCGACTGAGGGTGTGCTTTTCTGCTCTGTCTTTCGCCTTGGAGAAGCCCGAGTTTGGCCCTTGAGGTCTTTGGTTCATGCGAGTTGCCAGGAACCGCTTCGTGTTTCCTGCACCCGATCCGTCTTATGGGCCGCAGTCCTATCGAAGGCCCCGATTTCCGGCGTTCCACGTGTTTCCTTTCCAGTGCTCGAAAAACCTCGCGCTGGCTAGGCACCTGTGCTGGATCCCATGGAACCCAGTCCTCTCTCCCGAGAAGGCCTTTTGGACAGGGCCACCAGTCAGCGAAGCCACAACTGCTTGGCGCCGAGGCACGGGACACCAGCTTGCAGGACCTTGGAACCTTGCAGACGCCCTTACAAGACCTTGGAAGTTGCGAGATTTGCGAGATTTGCGAGTTGCGAGCGCAGGATGGCATCCCGTGCTTGCCGGCTCCTCAACTTCGTGACACCAAGGCAGCCGGACGCTGGCAGTTCAGGTGGTTTCCGGCGCCGAAAGCAGCTACCGTCATTCTCTTCTTCCACGCCAATGCGGAGGCGATCCCGGGTCGTAGACTACTCTCCGACTCTCCTTGGATGGACCGTCTGCAAAGCGCTTTGTTGGGAACGCAGGACTTGGGAATGTCGTTCGCCATCCTGAAACACATGCGAGATCAGTTCAAGGCTGCTTCGACATGAAGCTGTGTTGTGTGTTGGAGTTGCATGAGAGCCGAGCGCAGCGGGAGGTGAACGTACTTGCAGCAGAGTATCCAGGCAAGCCTAGACCTGCCGTCTGAGAGTTCAAGCATCTCGGTTTGGCATTCAAACGGCTTCAGGCATTTCGTTCGCTCGTTCACTGCGTACGAAGCCCCTTCAGCCTGCAGCGGTTTCACTTTTGCACGTGCATGGACCAGGGCAAGCAAGCGAAACAGTGGCTTGGCTTGGCCCATACCGAACCCAACCTGAGAGGCAACCTGAAGATTCAAAAGCCTCCGAATAACCAACTCTTTGTATACTTACCCAGCCAATCACCGCTATGTACGACAAACCCGAGACACAAGACCGGAGTAGTCACTGCCTTGGCTCCCGGCAGGATATGGGCTCCTGCATCACGTTGAACCGTCCGAGGTGCCTTTGGCGAGATCTCATGGTATCCAACATGACATGCCTGCTTGCACCTAGGATGGTGTCTGCGAAGTGGCACTGACCACCTTTCGTTTTCTCGTCTTGTCCTTGGCCGGAACGAATTGAATCATGTCTTCCAGCAACGTTGCCTTGTTGATTGCGTCCCAAAGACGTGGCTGTTGAGAAGCCTGGGAGTGCAGCAGCGAAAAGGGTGGACCCGTCTTTGTGGTCTTATGCAGATCAAGAAGGCAGGCACATTGGATCATGTACCGGCATGAGGGCACCACGAACAGGCAAAGGATTAGAAATACTGGCGCCAGATCCAAGACCAACCCTACGCAATCAGCCAGCACAGCAGCTTGCCCCACACAACAAGCAGCAAATTGCAAAATCTGCAGAACTGTTCTTCTTTTTAAAATCGGAGCTTTCCAGCTAATCATTTTCTTCGGCCCAGGATCTCCTACTAGCGACTCCCTTCGGGGTCTTTGGTTCGATCACTGTTTCGTTTTTTGGATCCTCGTTTTCGCGAGCCAGGTGCAGATTCTGCTGTGTTTCTTTTGAGGATTTAGGTTTTGATCTGCTATCCATCAAGCATTGATGTCCACCTGTACTCCGAATAATTCCGAAACAGCTCCAGATGTTGAGAGGTGTCAGTCGGAAAACTCGTGCAGGCTCAGCTCAGCTAGCATTCGGTGTCTGTGTCGGGGCAGAGCTAGTTGAGCAGCCCTAACGCAACGATCAACGACGACGATTTTGACGCCGCCAGGGCGGGAAGCAAAGGCTCCAAGCCAAGCAGATCCCCGTCGCTTCCGAGCGGACCCGACGTTGGAAGGCGTCTCATTCCGAACCGCCGTGCCGAAACCATCCGAGGCGCCCAACCCGAAAGGAGTGTGAAGACTTACAATGTAAGCCCTGGACGGATGCAAGGTTGAAGAAGCCTCGCAGCAGTGTGGGACTGGAGTGGTTGCGCAATGATCGGGGTGGTCGGGACACTCGGAAGAGCTGAGACGGCGGGCATGGTCCGCCAAAGGGCTGGAGTAGAGCCACTCCCCACAACGTCCTCGTGCAGAGCACAGGGGGGGGGGGGGGGGGGGAAGACCCGGGGGGCAGTTGCAGCCGCCGCCGCTCCGCGGCCGGCTCCGTGTGTCTTCAGAGGTGGACGTCCTCGGCGTCCGCTATTCGCAGCACCGGGCCTGGCCGCCGTCAGCTGTGCTGTGCTTTGCAAACGGCAGCACTTTTGCGTCTGCACGGCGTTGCGTTGCTCCAAGGATCGTCTTGTTCGGCAGGTCTCTTGGCAGCGGTGCCGAGCTGAGCCTGCGAAAGACCGGCAGAGTTCTTGTTACCACATCTGTCAGGAACTTTCCAGCTTTGACAAAGTAGATCTTCCAGCCCATTTCCACACGCACCAATCAAACGGCACCCCACATTTCGCATTTTCACTCGCCGCCTGGGCCCAAAACGAACTGAGCACCTCAACTCCAAGAGGGTGCTTGAGCTGAGCACGGTTTATCTCCTGACGTGGGCAACGTGAACATGGTGCTGGGTGATGCATTTTTTGTTCAGCCGAATGCCTTGCGAGCTTTCGGAGTTATTTCAACGAGGGCTGTTGATTAGACTTGTTTCTGACTACCACCACTACCACCACTGCCACCACTAGCACCACTAGCACCACTAGCACCACTAGCACCACTGGCACCACTCGCGCCACCAGCGACACCAGCGCTACCAGCACCACCAGCACCACCAGCACCACCCGCGCCACCAGCACCACGACCACCACCACCCCACCACCAGCACCAGCACCAGCAGCAGCAGCACCTCCACCGCTCGCTTCAGGACCAGCGGTCTTCCTCGCATCTCAGTTTCCGGTTGGAGGCCATGAGACCGTCCGTTGCTCATCGTGTGCTGTGCGTGGCCTCACAAGAAGAAGGCCTGATCCTGGTGTCCGCCTTTTCATCCATCCGAGCCGCAGCAGCTTGGACTTGGACTTTGGTGTAATGTGGCGAATGATGCAGACATGTTATGCAATGCAGTCTTTCATGGCCCCCAGGGTTTTGAAAACCCTGGTGCTGTGGTGGTGCCACAGTCTGACGTTTCCAGGTACAAAGCATTGCTGGCCGGCTCTTCGCCATGGCGTTCCAAGAGCCGGGAGCTCCCTTGTTCTCCCTTGTTTAGACCACCTAAATGAAGAGAAAGCAAGCACGCCGATCGCGCCGAGACGCTTTCCCAACCACAAAACCATCTCCAATGTGTCAGTATCTCAGTGGTCCATCAAGGTGTCGAAAAGCTGCTTCTGTAGAGAAAGGTCCTGCTCGACGCTGTTCATCCATGGGGAGTCCGACGGCGCTTTCCTCGGCCGCAAGACCCACTCTTATCGCAAATGCAACCACGATTTGTGTGCCCGGCTTCGCCCGAAACTTCGTCTCGCCGAACCAGTTCAACATTCCTCTCTGTAGTTTCGGTGCACGTCCTTCTGAGTTTGCAGTGGGTGGCTCTGTTGCCTGCATCCGCACTGTTTTCTGATCTGACGGTTTGTATCTCCCGCGGAAGCGTCTCCAAGCATGCAGCCTGCAGAGCGTGCAGTTCCAAAGTTCTGCCAGCCTGTAGCAACTCATTGTTGCGATTTGTTGCGTAAATCCCGTCAGAGTGAAAGTTCTTCCCTCATGGATTTCCTGCTTTGCAGTCTTGCGCACGCCCATTCGTCCAGAAGTTAACCTCACATCCCGCGTCTGATTTCCAGTATGCTGCAGTATACAGTAGACACATGTATACATTGTATACATCATTGTACACAGCGGCGGGTGAGGGCAATACTGAGGGCCGTGAGGTGTTGGGATCTTGAGGGACGCACTGGAAGCATCAGGAAATCTTGCAGGAGATGCTGAGTCAGCCTTCCAGAAAGTTCTTGTTGCCGGTACTGCTGCTCGCTCGGCCCGGAAGCACACCTCTTCCAGTCCATCCACAGAAGAGCACGCTGCTGTTGCGGTTTTGCAGGCCTCATCCCCGTGGAGCATTCTGTGAATCTTTTCAAACGCTGCCGCCGCCTCAGGGAATGTTTGCGGCAAGCGGAGACAGCGGGTTTCGGGCCTGGGGGCCTGGGCGGGGGGGCAGATGGACCTGGCTAGAGCTAGGCCGCTCGCGGAAGCTGCTGGTGACGCCACCGGAGATGGAGCACAACTCCAACCTTTTCGGCACTGTCCCTGGAAGCCCAAATTGCAGTGCCCAAGCGAGTACGATTGATATCGAGGTGATGCTTCTTTTCTTGCGATTCCTGCCATTCACTTCTTTGGCTTCCCAGGCCCTGCAAGACTACACCCCATTGAGAGCGGCCAGTGCAGTAACGAAGTGCACACTTGCAACAGGCTACTACACCTCCACACCGTGTCGGCCTCAGCTTTTTGCTGTGCTTGAGATCGAGAGCTCCTCTGCGAATTAGCAACGGCTCCCCAAAACTGTTCGCAGATGTCTTGAAGCGAGGCAACATGCAAGGAGGCAGCATTTTTGAGGGAGCAGGAGATTGGGACGGGAGCAAGTAAGGGGCAAGGGATGGCTGCAGAAGGACTTCGGCAGGGAACTGAGCAACGGTATGACGGAAGATGGGCAACCATGTGTATCTTTACAGAAGTAGGATGACAGCAGCTTCAAGGAGCCCCAAACCCCGGGGTTCCTTGAGCCCTCAAAGTCAAAGGAGCCCCAAGCCCTCCGGTTCTTTGCGGATTCCTCAAAGGATCCCTTCAAGGACATAAAGGAGGGAGTAAAGGAGCCTTCGAAGGAGCCCTAGGCCCTTCGGTTTCTTTAACAGGATTCCTCAAAGAAATCCTTAAAGGTGCCCCAAGCCCCGCGGTGGCTTAAAGGATTCCTCAAAGGATTGCTGAAAGGAATCCTTAAAGAAGCCCGTAAAGGAGCCATAAGCCCTATGGTTTCTCAAAAGAATCCAAGGCTTCCGGAAGGGAATCCTTGAAGGAGCCCTTAAAGGAGCCCGAAGCCCTCGGTTGCCTATACAGGATCCTTTAAACAGGAACCCTTAAACAAGCCCGTAAAGGAGCCGCAAGCCCTACGCGTCCTTCAAAGGATTCCTTACAGGATTCAAAGAAACTTTATAGGAGGCCTCACAGGATTCGTTAAAGCAGCCTTGAAAGCAGGCAAAACCAATTTGCAGAAGCCACAAACGGCGGACCAGCAAACAAATTCCAACGATGCTTGCCAGGGTGCGCGGCCCAGAGTGGCTGATTTGTGTTTCCGGCGTTTGCTGACCCCAGCTCTTACTCCGGCAAGGGATAAACATTATTGGGAATTAACGTTCAATATACATCCTCTTGCCTGATATCTGATCGCTTGGGTGAATTTGTTGATCTCACCACAGGCTCCCAAACTTGGCTGACTGACTGCTCTCATCCCTGATCCCTGAACGTCCTAAAGCCATGATCCCTCAAACAGAAGGGCTGCTGAAGTGTTGCGTGAATACACGTCCTGTTAGTGGCATCCGCGTCGAAAGCTTCTGCTAAGTGGAAGCCCATATGGGAAGCCTGAAGTCGTGCTTTGCAACATTTGCAAGGATTTCAAGACTTGTCAACCCGACGGAATGGTTCAGACTGTAAGCCGAGCGCAGGAAAGGGATCGCAACTCTTGCTGCGTCAAGTGGGAGGTCCATTGCACAGGAGGGAGAGTGGGGCCCATAGGGCTTTTCAACCTGAAAAACCACGATTGTGGAGGTTTTAGAAAAAGGAGGGGGGGGCGGGGGAGGCAAGAGGGTCCAATTCTGGGGGTCAGGCCGGAGCGGAGGCGGGGGTCCTGGTGGGAGGGAGGGGATCGTTTGACACTGAGGCCGCGGCTCCCTGCCAGCATGTTCGAGACTCCGGACCGACGTGTCCGCCTGGGGCCAGGAGAGCTCCTTCCGTTCCCAAAGAAGCGAAGGCATGCCCACCAGAACCTCTGAGGCCTCGCGAACCAAGTGCAGGAAGGCACAGTACGGCCCTTCCTGTGCGAGCTGGTCTCAGAGCAGGAGACATGCAAAGGAAGTGTTTCGGAAGCTCAGGCAGATATCATGGACCGTGCGATGTGCATCACTTTGCCCATGCTTGCAGTAGACCAAGCATCGAAAAGAAAGAAATATGACAAAGGCACGATGGCAAACTCACTTGCAAATGGTCTCGCCATCTAGTTTCCGATCAGGTCTGAGCGCACCTCCCAAAAGTCTGAATTGGCGTCCCACGAGGTATAGTGGTTTCCGCTCCTTGTGGGGGATTATTATTGCTGAGTAAGGTTTGGCGGAGCTCTGGTGATGCCCGGCTGGAAATCCTCATGCATACATCTTCTCCTGCTCGTCTCTGCAGTCCCTGGTGCGTTGACACGATCCTCTTCTGCAAGTGTGTCACACCGTAGGATCCTGTCTTCAGATGCGTGCATCGGAGAGATTTTGCATGGTCCAGGTATCTGCTTTCCTTTACCCATCGAGTTACCTGCCCTTCTTCCGACGTCCTGCTACTGCACAATTAAAGCGGAATGTGGAATTTAGATGGCTTGCAATCGACGTCAAGACTCATTTTATCCACCATTAGCAGAGTGCAGGCGGTTGTACAAGATGCGAGGGCCCAGCCGCTTACTCATTGCAAGTTCAACAGCCGGCAGTTTTGGAGCCATCGTCATCAGAGATCATCGGTTTGCAGGAAGGTCTAGAAGCCTGCATCTGAACGGTTAGCCATGTTAGAGTACATCATGCCGTGGGCATACGACCTGCGGTGCACTTCGGCGTGAAAAGGCAACAGGCAGCCCCAGGCAGGCCCAGGCAGGCCATGGCATTGGGCCATGCCCCCCGGAACTCGGGCCTGCACCCATTTCGAAGTTTCAGCCCTTGAGTGCTGTCCCGGCCCTGCCTTAGACTCCACGGTAGCCACGAAAAGCTGCAAAGGTTGGGCTAAACTGTCAGACTATGCAAGCCCAGCAGCCTGAAAGGGTTTTGAAGAGGCAGCGGCGGCCGGAGAAGCCCGACAAAGGGTGTGACGGCAGACAGATCGTAAACCATGAAGGAATGCCATCCCGCAGCAAAAGACACCGAACCAACACCACTGTAGAACTTGAAGGTGGGATGGCAAAGGCCGAAGGATTGAAAGCACCACGACCCCAACACGCCCGGATGGTGGGCCACACCAACTGAAGTGTACCCGCTTCATCCACGTTGTTCCCCAGCTCTCAAGCATCATGAACAACGTCGGTTCTCGAGTTTGCGCTGCTGCGGTTTGCATTCTTTTGATTTTGCTTTGCAGGGTTTGCCTCTTGTTGGGCATGGGGCTTGCGGTGGCCGGGAAGCCTCCAACCAACCAGGCAGAAGGGATGGCAGGCAAATCCCACTGATGGATAGCGAAGGGTAAACAAGAAGACGCGCGGCAGCTGGCAAATGTCAAACTTTGCTCGAATCTTCACCTGCATTGTCGACCCGGCCCCAGTGCAGGAAAAGAGACCACGACCGTTGACAAGGCGGTAACGAGCAAAAACACACACACACACAGAGACAAGGCTACGAAGCTAAAGCAGCAATCGCTGCACAAGCAGAGGTTGTAAGCCCTTGCGGTGTTTTGAGCCTGAGGCAAACATGTAGAAGGATGCAAGCCCTTCACATGGTTCGGGTCCGTGCAAGGAAAAACAAGCAGGAACCCGCCGCAGAACCCATCCCGAAAGCCTCGGACTCTGCACAGTTCTCTCTGTGGAGAACGATGGATGCTCTTTTTGAGCTCCCATCAACGATTGAACCCAAAGCACGAAAAGCAAACCGGATCGCATGAAATCACGGCTGGCAACACCGAGAACTGGAAAGAGGGTCCCACGTGGCAAACCTGAAAATCCAACACCAGGGCTCTGACGTTGTTGTTGCATTCCGCCCATGCTTTGGGAATCCAGTGCTTGAGTTTCCCGATTCGAGATGAAGAGATCTATGCTTTTTTAATCCTTTTTTCCACCCAGATTCCTGTCTCGACCATCACCCACTCTTGCTGTCGTGCCCCAGACAAACAGAGAGGGCAGTCTCGGTATGTTGATGCTTCCGTAGCATTCCAGTCCATGGCGCGGACAGTGTTGGCTCAGACTTTCTTAGCAAACTGTCACCGACTTCTGATTTCCTGCCGAGGATTGCTTGGCCAAGAGAGTCAGGGCCCATGAGCAACTGACTGCGTGCTGACAAGCGCTTCAGAGGCAGTGAAATGTTTCTACAGCCAAGGATCAAAACACCTTGGATGCAGGGTTGTGAGCTTGGAAGCACGTTCCAGTGCAGGGGATTTGACGTCGGATCCGTCGGCCGGCAGAGGTTCGCGAGACAAGCTGATGGGGTAGACAACATTACTATCTGCTTGTACAAGGCCGGAGGGCAAGAACTGTAAACGCTTCGGGTCCAGTACCAGGTTGAGAGCGAACTACGGGGGAACAAGAAGAGGGGAAAGAGATTGTTTGAAGTGGGAAGAGGGAGCCTGTGACCGCTTCGGCCGGGCCGAGGCGAATCTAGTTACAGTTGGAGCATGGTAGTATGATGTAATGATGTAGTATGCTGCGCACGTGGGGGGCACTGTGCTAAAAGATGCAAGGCGTGCTCTAGACTCTAGCGAATCTTAGCGGAAGCCACGAAGTGCATGACTCAATGACTGGCCCAGCAAGCACTAGTCGCTTTTTGCGGTGCTCACGGCCCAGACGGCAGAATCAGAAGCACCGCCATGGGAGCATATGGGAAGCTCCTGATTCCGACGTGACGCGAGGATACCAGCGACGAGGTCGAGCTGGTGGGGGAGGAAGCCAAGGAGCGCCCGGATCTCAGATCGAAGCACCGCGCTATGCCGATTCCTCGAAGAGGGGTGTGTGTTTGTGTGTCTCGTTTCTCTGCAGAAGAAACTCGAACAGACAGATGCACGCACGCAGACGCACGATGACGCACGAAGAAGCAAGCAGACGCAAAAGTACAAGCCTCGAAGTGCAGTGTAATGCGAGTCCTGCCCGAGCATTACTGGCATGCCATGATATGCGATGATGATGCGGGGTAGCTTGGGGGTATTCTGCCGGGACCGGGTGAACATGCAAAGGTGCAATGGTATCTTTTTCGCTTGCCGAGCGGGCGACGTTGCTGCTCTGTGCGTAAATCATGTTTCATGTTCGGCGCTTGCGCATGTGTTGCAAACTCAGTCGCTGATGCCCAGCTTGAAATGCCGGTTTGATGCTCAGGGTTCAAACGCAGGTAGGCAGGCCAGCGCACTTCACAGTCCTGGCATCCTAGCTTTGGCCATGGCCGCATCCTGGGTCCGCGCTATCGGCGATGCAGTTCTGGAGCAAAGCCAGCTGCAAGTGCAGAAGTCAGGCGCGTCATTGAATCCACACTTTGAAAGCAGTGAGCTCCGAACTGCAGCACCAAAGCCCCGAGGTATGGACCCCAAGTTTGTGCGGGCCGCCCTGTTTCGTTTGAAGGGCAACCCCAAAGGACTCTCGGATTAATTTCAGTGCCAAGCGCTCGCTTGACTTGAAGTTGCGGCAGGGTGCCTTGAGCTCCGAGGTGATGTCAGGGTCACCGTGACGTTCCGGCCCAAGACGGCCGAGGTCCTGGCGGTCGCCTGTTGGAAGGACAGCGCGAGCAGTCGGCAGCAACAACAACAACAACAACAACAACAGTAGCAGCAACCACAACCACAACAACAACAGCAACAGCAACAGCAACAGCAGCAGCCAGCAGCAAGCAGCAAGCAGCAAGCAGCAAGCAGCAAGCAGCAAGCAGCAAGCAGCAGGCAGCAGGCAGCAGGCAGCAGGCAGCAGGCAGCAGGCAGCAGGCAGCAGGCAGCAGCAGGCAGCAGCAGGCAGCAGCAGGCAGCAGCAGGCAGCAGCAGGCAGCAGCAGGCGGGCGCAGCAGGCAGCAGCAGGCGGGCGCAGCAGGCAGGCGCAGCAGGCAGGCGCAGCAGGCAGGCGCAGCAGGCAGGCGCAGCAGGCAGGCGCAGCAGGCAGGCGCAGCAGGCAGGCGCAGCAGGCAGGCGCAGCAGGCAGGCGCAGCCGCAGGCGCAGCAGGCAGGCGCAGCAGGCAGGCGGGCAGGCGCAGGCAGGCAGGCAGCGCAGCAGCAGGCGCAGCAGGCAGGCGCAGCAGGCGGCGCAGCAGGCAGGCGCAGCAGGCAGGCGCAGCAGGCAGGCGGCAGCAGGCAGGCGGCAGGCAGCAGCAGGCAGGCGGCGCAGGCGGCAGCAGGCGGCAGCAGCAGGCGGCAGCAGCGGCAGCAGCAGGCGGCTGCAGGCGCAGCAGCAGCAGCAGGCGGCAGCAAACGGCAGCGGCAGCAGCAGCAGGCGGCAGCAGCAGGCGGCAGCAGGCGGCAGCAGGCGCAGCAGCAGCAGCAGCAGGCGGCAGCAGCAAGGCGGCAGCAAGGCGGCAGCAAGGCGGCAGCAAGGCGGCAGCAGGCGGCAGCAGGCGGCAGCAGGCGGCAGCAGGCGACAGCAACAGGCGACAGCAGGCGGCAGCAGCAGGCGGCAGCAGCAGGCGGCAGCAGGCGGCAGCAGGCAGCAGCAGGCGGCAGCAAACGGCAGCGCGGCAGCAGGCGGCAGCAGGCGGCAGCAAACGGCAGCAGGCGGCAGCAGGCGGCAGCAGGCGGCAGCAGGCGGCAGCAGGCGGCAGCAGGCGGCAGCAGGCGGCAGAAGGCTGCAGCAGGCGGCTGGCGGTGCCGGCTGCTGGCTGCTGGCTGCTGGCTGCTGGCTGCTGGCTGCTGGCGTGTGGCTGCTGGCTGCTGGCTGCCAGCTGCCCGCAGCCAGAGCAGCCAGCAGCCAGCAGCCAGCAGGAGCCAGCAGCCGCAGCCAGCAGGAGCCAGCCAGCAGGAGCCAGCAGGAGCCAGCAGGAGCCAGCAGGAGCCAGCAGGCAGCAGGAGCCAGCAGGAAGCAGGAGCCAGCAGGACGCAGCAGGAGCCAGCAGGAGGCAGCAGGAGCAGGAGCCAGCAGGAGCCAGGAGCAGGAGCCAGGCAGCAGGAGGGCAGGAGGCAGCAGGAGGCAGCATGGGAGGCAGCAGGCAGCAGGAGGCAGGAGGCAGCACAGCAGGAGGCAGCAGGCAGCAGGAGGCAGCAGGCAGCAGCAGGCAGCAGGCAGCAGCAGGCAGCAGGCAGCAGCAGGCAGCAGGCAGCAGGCAGCAGGCAGCAGGCAGCAGGCAGCAGGCAGCAGGCAGCAGGCAGCAGGCAGCAGGCAGCAGGCAGCAGGCAGCAGGCAGCAGGCAGCAGGCAGCAGGCAGCAGGCAGCAGGCAGCAGGCAGCAGCAGCAGCAGCAGCAATAGCCAAAACAATAGCCACACCCGCAACAACAACCACCACAACAACAACATCAACACCGACATTAAAATTATCATCAACTTGAAAGAACAGTAATATCACAACAGCAACAATAACAACACGCAGCAGCAACAACAACAACGCCAACGACAACAACGACAACACCAACTACAACTAGAGCAACAACTACACCACCAGCAGCAACAACAACAAGAACAACCAACAGCAGCAGCAACAACAACGACATAACGCCAACGTCTGCTTGAAATAACGACAATGACAACAGCAACAACAACAGCAACAGAAACACAGCGACAGCAGCGGCAACAGCAGCAGCAACAACAACAACAACAACAACAATAACGACGACTGAGCACTACAGCCACACCAGCACCAGCACCAGCACCACCACCAACAACAACAGCAGCAACAGCAACAACAGCAACAACAACAGTAAATATGACAACAACTGCAACTGCGACTACAGCCACAACTGCAACTACAACTGCAACTACAGCCACAACTGCAACTACAACTGCAACTACACCACCGCCACCAGCAGCAACGACAACAACAAACGACAACAACGTCAACAGCAGCAGCAGCAGCAGCAACAACAGCAGAAACAGCGACAGCAGCAGCAGCAGCAGCAGCAGCAGCAGCAGCAACAGCAAGAGCAACATCTACAACTACAACTACAACAACACTAGCAGCAACAACAGCACCAACAACAGCAACCACCACCACCACCACCAGCACCACCACCACCAGCACCATCACCACCGAACAACAACGACAATACCACCTGCAACTAGAGCTCCAACTACACTACCACCAGCAACCACATGGGCAACCAACAGCAGCAGCAACAACAACAACAACAGCAGCAACAACAACCGCAACAATAACCACAACCACACCACGATCAACAGTAACAATAATGGCAGCCACAGCAACCTCGACAGAAACAGCCAAAATCAGACCACAACCGCCCGCGACCACGCATCATGCACGTTACATATAGGACCTCGGCCGGGACGTCAAGCTGGAAATGGCGGTGGGCAATGAGAAAAGGTATGCCCGAGACACTTGCTGTTTGAGGCTCAAGCCGGGTCTCGCTGCATCAGGGCCTTGATGAGATCAGCGCACCGAGAGCTGCAACGTGACGGAGCCTTTCAACTTTATCGCTGACGACAGACACTTTGAGAAATGCAGTTCGACGTCAATAATATTGTAGTCTCGTCCAATCTTCATAGAAGGGGTCATGATACATCAGCAGGCTCACAGGGGCCTGCTGGGATAGTTTTCCCTCTTTCACCCCAGTCGCTAAAGGCTTGACAGCAGAGTTGGAGCTGGGCCAGTTTCAAAGAATGCGCGTAACATGCCTGTTGGTTCGGTGGCAGGCTGCAGACGTGCCAAAGGCCAGTGATGTGCAGGACTCCCTGGATAGATTGGGGGCGCGCAGGAGTTAGAGCTCTGCTGCTCCGGAGTAAGCTGCAAAGGGTGGACTTCAGCTCCTGCAAAAGCACTGGGAGAGCATTCACAAGTACATGCACAATCGGACATCCGTCACCCAGAAGAACTTGGAAAGTTTAGCTGGGCAACAAAACACCTGCACAGTCAATGGAGCCAGGCATCACGGTGCCTACCCCGTTTGGCAATCTAAACAAGGTCTTGAAGGGCAGAGAGCTGGGCTGGACTAGCTAGATGCTCAATTCCCGGCTCGTGCGGACTCCATACCCCAAGCAGTCCAACATGAACGAACAAGGGCAAATTTTGGGTTTATCTTGCGCAGGCCTTCCATATCTCCAGCTTTTTAACACTTTCTGCGCAATATGATTTCTGCGCAGTTGCGATTGCAGGAGCCCACGCCGTGTGCTTTCAATGGCAAAGAAGGCCTCTCCCAATTAGCTTTACTCCTTGGGGTGCTCAAGTTGAATGTGCAGAGCCCAGCAGGGGCACGGAGAGTCATTGCGCCAGGAGTTGAGAAGCCCCAGGATGTGGTTCCTGTGGTGACGGAGGTGCGCAATGAGACATAGAACATAAGTAGACCTGACGTTACTGCAGAAGAGTGACAGAGCTCCAGCACCTGCGAGGCACCCCGGCCCAGTTCTTGGTGCACGGATGAGGCCGGTAATGAGCTTTCAGGTGTGTTTGCTGGCGCCTGATCTTTGGCAGGAGTACCAGCTGCTCATTTCCATGGGTTGGACTCCGGAGGATGAGGATGAGGATCTGGAGCGCAGGGAACCGACGGCGGAGCATGTGGAGCTGTCACCTGATAGGCGATGCCAGTTGCATGGCTGTTGGCTTGGTGTTGCGAGTTGCAACAGGCCGTGGCGCTTCCTCTGTCGTCTCTGTCGCTGTCGGCCCAGGTCTGCAGCAAGCCTACCTGTACGCGATTTTCGGTTTCATTTTTTCTTCAAAATATGTTTTCGCTCGGGTTTTGGACACGCCTGCGTGCAAAAAACTGTTTTGACAGCAGCGAAAAATGGCTCTTGAAAAATGATGTTTTTTTTGGCGCCGTGCGATTTTAGCACGTTGGCAGCGTTTTACATTAATAGCAAAAATGCGTTTGCATGTACTTGCTTTATGGCCAAAAGCAAACAACACGGAAACTGTAAAAAATGGGATCCGATCGCTTTAGCAGCAACAAAATATGTACGGGTAACAACAGCAGCCACAGCAAAGCACATGGATGCGCTGCGTGAGCGGATGGGGTCTGAGTGGACGTTAACATGTTTGGTCCATGGATGCTTTGCGGCAATGGATATGGTCTGAGTGGACGTTAACATGGTTGTCCCATGGATGCTCTGCGGCGATGGATATGGTCTGATCTGGACGTGATCATGGTTGGCCCATGGATGCTCTGCGGCGATGGATATGGTCTGATCTGAACGTTAACATGGTTGGCCCATGCATGCTCTGCGTGAACGGATGGGGTCTGAGGGTACGTTAACATGGTTGACCCATGGATGCTCTGCGGCAATGGATATGGTCTGATCTGGGCGTGATCATGGTTGGCCCATGGATGCTCTGCGTGAGCTGATATGATCTGATGTGGACGTGATCTTGGTTAGCCCATGGTTGCTCTGCGGCGATGGATATGGTCTGATCTGGACGTGATCATGGTTGGCCCATGGATGCTCTGCGGCAATGGATATGGTTTGATCTGGACGTTAACATGGTTGGCCCATGCATGCTCTGCGGCAATGGATATGGTCTGAGTGGACGTTAACATGGTTGACCCATGGATGCTGTGCGTGAACATGCCTGCTGCCTGCTGCCCGCTGCTGGCTGCCGGCTGCCGGCTGCCGGCTGCCTGCTGCCTGCTGCCTGCTGCCGGCTGCCTGCTGCCTGCTGCCGGCTGCCGGCTGCCGGCTGCCGGCTGCCGGCTGCCGGCTGCCGGCTGCCGGCTGCCGGCTGCTGGCTGCTGGCTGCTGGCTGCTGGCTGCTGGCTGCTGGCTGGCTGTGGCTGCTGGCTGCTGGCTGCCAGCTGCCAGCTGCCAGCAGCCAGAGCAGCCAGCAGCCAGCAGCTAGCAGGAGCCAGCAGCCGCAGCCAGCAGGAGCCGGAGCCAGCAGGAGCCAGCAGGAGCCAGCAGGAGCCAGGCAGCCCAGCAGGACGCAGCAGGAGCCAGCAGGAGCCAGGAGCAGGAGCCAGGCAGCAGGAGGGCAGGAGGCAGCAGGAGGCAGCATGGGAGGCAGCAGGCAGCCGCAGGCAGCAGGAGGCAGCAGCAGGAGGCAGGAGGCAGCACAGCAGGAGGCAGCAGGCAGCAGGAGGCAGCAGGCAGCAGGAAGCAGGAGGCAGCAGGAGGCAGCAGGCAGCAGGAGGCAGCAGGTAGCAGGAGGCAGCAGGAGGCAGCAGGCAGCAGGCAGCAGGCAGCAGGCAGCAGGCAGCAGGCAGCAGGCAGCAGGCAGCAGGCAGCAGGCAGCAGGCAGCAGGCAGCAGGCAGCAGGCAGCAGGCAGCAGCAATAGCCAAAACAATAGCCACACCCACAACAACAACCACCACAACAACAACATCAACACCGACATTAAAATTATCATCAACTTGAAAGAACAGCAATATCACAACAGCAACAATAACAACACGCAGCAGCAACAACAACAACGCCAACGACAACAACGACAACACCAACTACAACTAGAGCAACAACTACACCACCAGCAGCAACAACAACAAGAACAACCAACAGCAGCAGCAACAACAACGACATAACGCCAACGTCTGCTTGAAATAACGACAATAACAACAGCAACAACAACAGCAACAGAAACACAGCGACAGCAGCGGCAACAGCAGCAGCAACAACAACAACAACAACAATAACGACGACTGAGCGCTACAGCCACACCAGCACCAGCACCAGCACCACCACCAACAACAACAGCAGCAACAGCAACAACAGCAACAACAACAGTAAACATGACAACAACTGCAACTGCGACTACAGCCACAACTGCAACTACAACTGCAACTACACCACCGCCACCAGCAGCAACGACAACAACAAACGACAACAACGTCAACAGCAGCAGCAGCAGCAGCAGCAGCAGCAGCAGCAGCAGCAACAGAAACAGCGACAGCTGCAGCAACAGCAAGAGCAACATCTACAACTACAACTACAACAACACCAGCAGCAACAACAGCACCAACAACAGCAACCACCACCACCACCACCAGCACCACCACCACCAGCACCATCACCACCGAACAACAACGACAATACCACCTGCAACTAGAGCTCCAACTACACTACCACCAGCAGCCACATGGGCAACCAACAGCAGCAGCAGCAGCAGCAGCAGCAGCAGCAGCAGCAACAACAACAACAACAACAACAGCAACAGCAGCAACAACAACCGCAACAATAACCACAACCACACCACGATCAACAGTAACAATAATGGCAGCCACAGCAACCTCGACAGAAACAGCCAAAATCAGACCACAACCGCCCGCGACCACGCATCATGCACGTTACATATAGGACCTCGGCCGGGACGTCAAGCTGGAAATGGCGGTGGGCAATGAGAAAAGGTATGCCCGAGACACTTGCTGTTTGAGGCTCAAGCCGGGTCTCGCTGCATCAGGGCCTTGATGAGATCAGCGCACCGAGAGCTGCAACGTGACGGAGCCTTTCAACTTTATCGCTGACGACAGACACTTTGAGAAATGCAGTTCGACGTCAATAATATTGTAGTCTCGTCCAATCTTCATAGAAGGGGTCATGATACATCAGCAGGCTCACAGGGGCCTGCTGGGATAGTTTTCCCTCTTTCACCCCAGTCGCTAAAGGCTTGACAGCAGAGTTGGAGCTGGGCCATTTTCAAAGAATGCGCGTAACATGCCTGTTGGTTCGGTGGCAGGCTGCAGACGTGCCAAAGGCCAGTGATGTGCAGGACTCCCCGGATAGATTGGGGGCGCGCAGGAGTTAGAGCTCTGCTGCTCCGGAGTAAGCTGCAAAGGGTGGACTTCAGCTCCTGCAAAAGCACTGGGAGAGCATTCACAAGTACATGCACAATCGGACATCCGTCACCCAGAAGAACTTGGAAAGTTTAGCTGGGCAACAAAACACCTGCACAGTCAATGGAGCCAGGCATCACGGTGCCTACCCCGTTTGGCAATCTAAACAAGGTCTTGGAGGGCAGAGAGCTGGGCTGGACTAGCTAGATGCTCAATTCCCGGCTCGTGCGGACTCCATACCCCAAGCAGTCCAACATGAACGAACAAGGGCAAATTTTGGGTTTATCTTGCGCAGGCCTTCCATATCTCCAGCTTTTTAACACTTTCTGCGCAATATGATTTCTGCGCAGTTGCGATTGCAGGAGCCCACGCCGTGTGCTTTCAATGGCAAAGAAGGCCTCTCCCAATTAGCTTTACTCCTTGGGGTGCTCAAGTTGAATGTGCAGAGCCCAGCAGGGGCACGGAGAGTCATTGCGCCAGGAGTTGAGAAGCCCCAGGATGTGGTTCCTGTGGTGACGGAGGTACGCAATGAGACATAGAACATAAGTAGACCTGACGTTACTGCAGAAGAGTGACAGAGCTCCAGCACCTGCGAGGCACCCCGGCCCAGTTCTTGGTGCACGGATGAGGCCGGTAATGAGCTTTCAGGTGTGTTTGCTGGCGCCTAATCTTTGGCAGGAGTACCAGCTGCTTATTTCCATGGGTTGGACTCCGGAGGATGAGGATGAGGATCTGGAGCGCAGGGAACCGACGGCGGAGCATGTGGAGCTGTCACCTGATAGGCGATGCCAGTTGCATGGCTGTTGGCTTGGTGTTGCGAGTTGCAACAGGCCGTGGCGCTTCCTCTGTCGTCTCTGTCGCTGTCGGCCCAGGTCTGCAGCAAGCCTACCTGTACGCGATTTTCGGTTTCATTTTTTCTTCAAAATATGTTTTCGCTCGGGTTTTGGACACGCCTGCGTGCAAAAAACTGTTTTGACAGCAGCGAAAAAAATGGCTCTTGAAAAATGATGTTTTTTTTGGCGCCGTGCGATTTTAGCACGTTGGCAGCGTTTTACATTAATAGCAAAAATGCGTTTGCATGTACTTGCTTTATGGCCAAAAGCAAACAACACGGAAACTGTAAAAAATGGGATCCGATCGCTTTAGCAGCAACAAAATATGTACGGGTAACAACAGCAGCCACAGCAAAGCACATGGATGCGCTGCGTGAGCGGATGGGGTCTGAGTGGACGTTAACATGTTTGGTCCATGGATGCTTTGCGGCAATGGATATGGTCTGAGTGGACGTTAACATGGTTGTCCCATGGATGCTCTGCGGCGATGGATATGGTCTGATCTGGACGTGATCATGGTTGGCCCATGGATGCTCTGCGGCGATGGATATGGTCTGATCTGAACGTTAACATGGTTGGCCCATGCATGCTCTGCGTGAACGGATGGGGTCTGAGGGTACGTTAACATGGTTGACCCATGGATGCTCTGCGGCAATGGATATGGTCTGATCTGGGCGTGATCATGGTTGGCCCATGGATGCTCTGCGTGAGCTGATATGATCTGATGTGGACGTGATCTTGGTTAGCCCATGGTTGCTCTGCGGCGATGGATATGGTCTGATCTGGACGTGATCATGGTTGGCCCATGGATGCTCTGCGGCAATGGATATGGTTTGATCTGGACGTTAACATGGTTGGCCCATGCATGCTCTGCGGCAATGGATATGGTCTGAGTGGACGTTAACATGGTTGACCCATGGATGCTGTGCGTGAACGGATGGGGTCTGAGTGGACGTAAAACGGCCCTATAACCCCGCCCTCTCGGGCCCTCCCACCCCTCCGAGGCCGACTTTGTCGGCAGGGCCAAGGTTTTCGTGGCCTGACAAGGCGAATTGCATGGGATCCGTTACACAGCCGTTACCAACAGCAACAACAACACCAGCAGCAGCAACAACAACAACAACTAACGCAGCAACCTTTCACAATTAAAAATTACATATAAGTAAATACACCAACGTTCTACAAGCCGTCAGTTATGCTGGCCATGGTCCCCATATGAACATGCATTCACAGCAAAGCCTGCAATGGATGTTAAGCAGTGTGTGCCAGAATCCAAACGCAGTGCAACGAAACTGCGTCCATCACTTGCTTCAGGGCTTGGGCACGTTGAAGCCGAAGGCCTGCCTGCACGAATTGGCTCCATGGTAAAAGGTGCAGGATGGATGTCAACAAGCAGTCCACTGGCGCACCCACATGACTGCAGATATGTAGGGATCTCTTTAGAATCATTCTAGCACGGGTCTTATACTTCCGGGATTGATGCTATCCTTCCCCATTTTGGGAACCGTAATTTAGGGAGTTCCCCATTTGATAAAATATTGCCAGAGCAGGCCCCGCACGGTGACAACAGGCTAGGCAATCGCCACCTATATCTTGGAAAGGATTGCATTTCAATTGTAGGAGTTCTTGGAGGCTTTCGTTTGCAATCATAAGAAGAATGCATCGGACTGACAGTAGTGTCGGAGATATGGCCGGAACGTGCACACCGCTCAAGTTTGAGGCGCCCTTGGGCCCGTGGTGCTGTGCTGTGCCGAGTGTCCTGATCTTGTTGACGTACACTGTTTGCTACAATTGTTTTGCCAGGATGTGGTCGGCAACTCCGGCGCCGTGGCAATGCTCAGAGCGTTGGCAAGCAGAGGTGTGAAATCGGAGCATTTGGCTTGCCTCTGAATAGGTGAACCCTGGCCTGCAGGTAACTTTCCCCACTTGCTTCTCACCGGCCCTCCTGCTTGTGGCAAGACCACGATGGTGGATTGTTTTGCGAGGCAACACTTGGCTTTGCTCACGCTTTGGTGTCTTTCTGCCCCTGGCCCAGGGAGCACCTGGCAAAGCATTACGAACAGGGCTGCATCCTCCTGAACACTTCATATGCACCGATGCCGTGCTCGAGAAGATGCAGGCACGGCCAGCACGCATGGGGCCTGAAAAACTGCCTGTCGCTTGAACCCCAGGGCTTTGCTGAAAAAGCAGTGGCCCTACCAGAGGGAAAGTTGAAGGCCTTGATTTTGCATGCAACCCGCTTTTGTGGAGCATCCTTTGCAAGCACTCTTGCAGGTAATTCTTGTTGATGAAGTTGATGGCATGACCCAGGCCACGCAGCAGGCGTGGTTCCTATTTGGTTGGTTTCGGGGGCACCTGCAGCTGTGAAGCTCTTTGATTGGCAGAGTGTCTCTCGAGGTACACATGCCTTGGACCTGGCTTACACGTTTTTTTAGTGGCTCATTGGCTGTGTGTGACCGCCGTGCCTGGCAAGAGGAGTTGCTAGCACTGTATCTGACGGACTGTTGCGAGCTGTCCAAGTGCGAGACATATTCGCTGGATCAGTTCCAGGAGGACTATCGCAAAGCCCTTCTGTGGCCCCTGGTCTGGGCCACGCTCACTTTTGCGGATCTCGAAGGCACCGTGGACCACGGCGCCGGCCCCGCCTTGGATGCTCGGGAGAGCCCGCGAGGTCGCCAGAGACATTTCGTCACGGTGGGCGAGGAGAGGTATTTGCGAGCAGCCTTGGATGCTGTGTGACGGCGTGCTTGTGATGCATGTACAAGTGCCTGAACAAGGCCATAATGGATAGTATACAGTGTACAGACTTTGCCCTTCATGCTCCAAGGTACAGAGCAGACTGCGCCACAGAAGGTAGCTGTTGCAAAGGATGGCCTGGCACCCGCAAGAGTTGCTCTCTGCACTCTGCGTTTAACAGACACACATACACACGCGCGCACACACAGAGACACACAACTCTAACATTCAGTCTCACACTGACGCACTCACTCACTCACTCACTCCCTTTCTCACTCCACTCACTCCACTCACTCACTCACTCACCCGCTCACTCACTCCCTTTCTCACTTCCCTCCCACCCTCCTTCCGCTTCCTCCCTCCCAGCCTGCATGGGAGCCTTGGGTAGGCGGATGATGTTCCCTCATGGTTTGTTGTGCCGCACTTCAAGCAGCTTGCCTGGCATGATGATGGCGTTCATGTTTTCTTTAAGCAGAGGGCAGGGGAAAGGACTGAGTAATAAGATTCATTTGCGTTTTACCCACAAATGAGGAAAAGGAATGGGGGACTGATAACGCTTCAAATATGAAAGGGTGCTGGGGCGTGCTTGTTTGTTGAAAACAGGAAAAGAGGGAAGAGGAAGGGAACAGAGACGTCACCTTTGATCATTCTGAAAGGATGGTAGCGGGATGGAAAGGCGCGTTACAAGTGTTGCAAATCGCAAGGTAACAGAAGGAGGGGATGGGCGGGTTCACTGTTTATTCATCAAACGTGAAGGAAACGAGAGAGGACAGCACCTTCCAATGGGCGCTTTCTGCTCTTGGCCGTTTGCTTTCCGGTTTGTGTGCCCTCTGCATGTCTTTGAGGAAAGGGCCGTGACATGTGTCATGTGCTGGCGGAGAATCACGTGGTTCATACTTTACGACGCCAGTGGGCCAATAGATGCACCTCCAAATTTTTGTACCCATGTCCCCATGCAGAAACCGTCCATGCAGGGCAGCCGAATCCATGCAAGAACGGCTGCCGTGCATTGCCGCCTCATGCGTTAGCATACTGTGAAGGCAAACCCTCTAAGCTCAAGTTGAGTGACCCTCATAGCCGCAGCAATTGCTTGAGGAAGCAGGACCGCGATGAGTGAGTCAATGCTTCAACCAGGGCATGCAGCCACAACAAGCACCATGAGGCTTCAAGTCTTGCTTTAGTGCTGGTTGTGAGGGCTCTAGAGCTCTAAGGCTAATGCCGTCCAAGTGCACACTGCCGGGCCCTTGATAGCACCTGCGTCTCCCCAACCTTCCTGTCATAGGTGCTATCACGATACATCCTGGCGAACACACGTGCGCGCTCGTCTCTTGATGGTCCTTGATGGTCCCGACAAGCCCCGACATTTTCAGTTTGCAGACTTTTCATCAGCCCTACTTATAATTGGGGTAACCTACCTAACTCCGGTCAGGGAGATTATGCGTAGGGCTACAAACCCAGCTATAAGTAGTTACTAAGTCCCTTCAAGAAGAGACGTAATTGAGGGGGGCAGAGCAGAAGGAATAGTCCGGCCTGCCCCCCTCGTTGCATGATCCTCAGCTGTGCCCAGCTGCAAGCTGAGGAGAAAAAAATTGGTGTTCATTGCCACCCCCACTGGGTTGATGATCAACCCAGTGGGGGTGGCAATGAACACCAAGAGGAGGCTGCCGTGCCAGCTGAAAAAATTAAAGCACCGCAGCTGCTCCATCACTGTGTGTCCATCCAACGCATCTAACATGCGATCTTTCTCTTCAGGACATAAGTCAGCTTGTCAGTCAATCACCTGGGGTCAACTCAAGACCTTCCCGCTTCGCGCTCGTGAGCTCACGAAGTGAGGCATGGTGTCGTGTGGGTATAATAGTAGCAATTGTAATTGTCAATTGTCATTGCTGGTGTGACCAGCAGGCATAGAAGCAGAAGCTACTAGTGTAGCAGAGTCTTCCGAACTGCCCATGGCTCACACAATCGCGGAGGCTTTACACGCAAACAAGAAGAAAGGACACGTGAAGTCTGTGCTACCTTGCGAGGGCTTGGCACCTACAACTATGAATGTACAGATGTGCTTAAAATGCATTGCTCAAGACCTACTGTGCTTGGCCTACGAGCAGAAGGAAAAGGGACATGTACACATGGCATGAGCTGCAAAAGAAGCATGCACTTCAGCACTCCTCCTTCGCAGCCCCGCCAGGGAGTTGCGACCTACTGTCTACTGCAGGTCCAACCCGTCAGGGTGACGACACACCTACTCTGAACTACCGGACAAAAGCTGGGCCAACTGCCCTCACTATGCGAGGGCTCTCAAGGCACCTCGTGTGGAAAAAGACACAGCTACGGATGAGCTCGCTGAGAGATCCAACCCGTCAGGGTGGAGTAGTTCCTACCCTGTGCTGTGCTGGGTGTGGTCTGCAGCGCTCCCGTGGCACTGCTGGCACGTTTGGAACTCAACAAACCTGTGCGAGAGGGCGAGCGTGGAACAGGACTTAGTGCGGTGGAGCTTGGTCCCTTCGGGTGTTGCAAAGTAACGCGTTGGTGCTCCACCTGCCTGCTCACGCGTGCGAGTTGTTTGTGAGGGGCGGCGTCTGGGCGCAGCAACAGACTGCGAGCTTGCTGCCTCCTCACGTGCAGAGATCTCGGCCTGGATGGCCTGCGCAGTTTGATCTCGAAGGCGCTGTAACTTGCGCGCCTTACGGGGGCTGAGAGACAACACGGGTGTCCCTGCTTCTCGGCGGGAGATGACGCCTTGAAGGCACCACTTGAAGAACTCCCACACTGCAATGAAGCAGATGCCAATGCAGATGATGGATTCTGCCAACATCATATCTGCATCAAGAGACAAGTCTTCTTCCTCATCCGTTGTCTGGCTGGCAGCACCTACGACCTGAAAGAAGGCGAGCAGGACAGCGAAGGCACTCAGCTGCAGGTCTTGCTGCGCCACGGTCCCAGTGCCCACAGCTTGAGTTTCACTGTAGGCTTGAGCTTCCGCCCGGCGAGGTACGCAATGCTCAAGCAAACCCCAGATGACTGCGAGCTCAAGGATCCTCGCAGATAAGATCTGCGGCCTGCTCAACTCCTGGGCAGTAGACAGGGATGATCTCACCAGACTCATACTGCTCTCGAAGGTAGTTGGCGCGCACCCTGAGGTGGCAGGTTCGCCAAGACCCTTGGCCGATAGCGATGGCCAGTGCAGACTGTGAGTCAACCCTCAAAGTCTTGTCGAAGCTAGAAACCCCGAACTCACTCAGCATGGCCTCTTTGCTGACTGAAGGGCAACTACAGCGTCAAGTCCAGCAACAAGCTCGGCTTCTGCGGTGCTGAGGGTGACAAAAGACTGTCGTGCTGAACGCCAGCACACCGGCGACCCGTGAAGGAAAACCACCCACCCCGTGTGAGAACGATTCCCTTCCGGCGCATAGCTGGCATCACTGTACGCGATCAATCCTGTGTCATCCGCATCAGCGGTGAGACCTTGGTACGCTGCACATACGCAAGGGCCTTCTCTGCAATGCGGATGGCTCGTTGCGGCGCCTTCGTGCTGAGAGAGGCAAGCACACAAGCAGTGAAAGCTAAGTCAGGCCGAGTGCGTTGGCTTAGCCACAGGATTTCTCCAGTCAGCCTCTGTGCTGTTCGAACGGTCTCCTCGGTTGGGGACTCGTCCGTCAGGAGAGTGTCAAACGAAACAAGGTCACGCGGACAGGGGACGTTACCTAGTGCAGTGGGCTTCACGTCGTTGAGACGCAGCAGCTCTTCGTCGTAAGCCTGCTGGCACAACACAAACCCGGAACCTTGCACTAGGATTTCAACCCCTAAAAACCTCAGCGGGTGCTCTGCGGTGGCAAGTGCGAGAGGCGTCGTTTTCCAGATGCCCTGGATGGCCGTAGCCAAGGCTTCGATCACCTCTTTACTGCCTGCAAGCAAAAAGTCGTCAACGTAAGTGAGCAACCCTCCTACGACCACCCCGTCAGAGGTGCGAACAATACGCCACCACTTTGGGTCCAACCTTCCTTGCTGGAGCTGCAGTTCAACTCCGTCAACAACACACCTCAGCGCCCGAAGTTGGCAGTCTCTGAAGTCCGACCAAAGCTTAGGCGACCCCCTCAACCCGTACACAGCGTGCGTGAAGATCCAAAGCTCCCCTTCCTCTGCCAAACCAAGTCTCACTAGCAACCTAGGCGGCGTGAGAGCAAACACTGGAAAACCTCTGCCTTGCGGGATTGGGGTCAACAGAAAAGCTGAGGTGACATCTAGAGTCTAGAGACCCGATGCCCCAATTCCTCTTGGAGCTGATGATTACAAAACAACGGAGTGTCTCTGCAGCAGCACCTGAAGCGTAGACTTCAGACCCTGTGCCGGGGGCGTGGTTGCCACAAGCGACCAAGCGAGCCTTGCGCTTGTGGTAAGCCTGACCCTTCCGGGTAGCGAGGGCAGCGTCACCCTCAGAAGGGTCTGGTGGCTTGACTGTGAACACAAACTTAGACGGAACCACCTTCACTTCCTTACGCCTTATCCAACCTCCCGAACGAACCTCTGCAGGAGGCAGTCGCTGCACAGCCTTCTCAATGACACCGATCTCTTTGTGAATGGACGGCATCCACTTCTCGATGCATTGCTCTGCATCCCGAGGGTCTACAGTGTGGACTACCTGGAGTGGTCCTTGCAACCCGTCAAGCAACAGCTCCACGTTGGTGGTGTAAACCGGCTCAGACTTGCAAAGGGCACAAGCTTCACTCGCGTCCGAGTCGTCAGACCTGAGAACACACAGATGCTCACCTGTCTGCGGGTCTGGAACCCACAACTCCCACAGCACTGGTTGCTCCGGCAAGGAATCTTCGCTTAAGCTCTCCTCCTCCTCAACCTGCGTCTCGGTGTCTGGTTGGCAAGCCAGCAGGGCGTGCTCAGACTTGGTTCGCCTTTGGTCCGGCGAGTGTTTCAAGTTCCACGACACCTCCAGCTCTACAGTACCTGCTTCTACGGCTTGGGTTTCTTTCCAACCTCCGCCTTTAAGCACAGTCCCAGGCGCTAACTCAGAAGTCTTCCCGTCAGGGTGACGTGCCTTTGTCTCCTGAAAGGGCTCTTTTTCGAAGCAGTCTAACGCGTCTAGACGTCTCACGTCTTGCTGCTCAGTCAGCGGTAAGCGTACCGACGCTGGGAGTGGCAAACCTAAAGCTCCAAGGCTTTGCAACTCGTGCTCAAGCTCTTTGCCTAACGTGTTGACAGTGTAGCCGACAAGGACTGCTCTCTCACCCTTCCAGGGAGTGGTGGCGTGGCGGCGAGTAGGGTCTAGGAAGAAGGGCTTTGCTCTACAGGGCCACTGACTAGGTCACCAGGCTTGAGTTCTATCCACAAATCCCCTCCGTTAGGCGGGAGCTTCAAAGGGAGGACTACATTTGTGGATCTCTGCAGGTTGTGGTGGTCGGCGTGCACGGGTTGAACAGTGGATTTAGACAACCAAAGCGAGGTGTACTCAGATGTGGGTGCAACTGCGGAAAGCACCATATTCATAAGCTCTGTCAGCCAAGGCTTATCTGTGGTACCCCCTAAAGCTCCTACGACACCTCTGTGACGGTACAACCCAGCTTTGTGTTGCAGCTGGGGCGCTGCTCTGCACACTTCGGCTAACACCCACAACGCTTCATCAAGGTCCCAGTCGTCCTCGATAAGCTCCGTAGCCAAACCTTCAAGGTCTTGCAGACTCAAGCGCGCTACACGGGCAGACTCCTCCTCAACCGGTGGCACAGGCCCTTCCGGGTGTGGAGCTTCTGCTGGCGGCGGCAAGGGAGGCGGCGGGTCAAGTGCAAAGACGTCGTCAAGTCTCACACCAGCAGACCGCTTGCCGCGAACCCTGCGTGGAGTTGGGGTGTGCTCCTCCTCAAGCGAGTCAGTTCCGGAGAAACAAGGCGGGTGCGAACATGGACTGTTTGCACAAAGCCGTTGCCAACACCATCGCTGCGCAACACGATGTGACCATCATTCACAGATGGTGACAACCCCATATACTTACCTTCAACCCATCTTCTTGCTAAAAAACTTTCGCTTCACGGAACACTTCCCTCCAAAGTGGATGGCAAGCTTGGACTTCATGCCCAGCTGTTGCGCCCGTTGCTGAGCCGCAGCTGTCATGATTGCACAAGGCCACAAGGACGAGTCAACCTCGCCAGAGGTGAGAAGTGTTCGCGCTCGTGCTTTGAGCCAACGCACGGTGTTCTCGGCAGAACCGTTTTGCTGCGGCACGTCCCCTTCTGTCGTTGTTGTGCGAACTCCACGCTCGTGAAACCAAGCTCGAGTCCTTTTGTTGAAGAACTCACGACTGCGGTCTGTGTGGAAACGAAGCACGGGGAGGTTTAGGGACCTTAGGGAAATGTACACCTGTTGGAGAGCATTTAGGATATCATCACCCTTGTTTGTGTGAAGTGGCACTGCAAACACCAGCCTCGCCATGTCAGGCGGTGGCGGTGTTTCGAGTTCACACCTGGCTGACTCCCAGGGATGCTCCTCGGCAACTTTGGCTGCGAACTCTCTAGGCCCTTCAACTCCTTCGTCTTCCGCCTCCTCCTCATCCTCCTCCTCCTCCTCTAAACTTGGCTCGTACAGGGAGTCCTCGTAATCCTCGCGCGGGGAGCCTTCTGCTACCGGAAAGGCCTCATCTGCAAGGTCATCCGTCCCTCCCGGGAGGAGTGCTGCATCATCAAACCCCTCGGTTTGGACTCCTCCGTCACTCCTTTGAGCCGCGGGAAGCGGTACGACACAGCGAGGAAGTACTTGAACGTGGCTGGTCGGTGGTTGCGGCTTTCTGGGTCTTTGCCCTTCACACGGATGGGCCCCGCAATGTCGGCTGACATGCAATAAACAACCTGTCATGAAGCCAAGGCCTGCAGTGGGGCGGTAACGATGTTTCGAAACAAGGTATCCTTGCATGTGGCGAGAGTCCGCAGGAGGCGATGTAGTTGTTCAAACTGAGACGCGCGCCCTGCCCCCGCCGTAGTATGGGGGCTGGCCTTCCAGATGTGTGTGCAATGAGGAACATGCGAACTGGACTCGACCCGTTTAGCAAATGAGCATTGCAGCTGCAGCATGAAGGTGCTGGGAATCGAGGACAGCCTAATTGTAACATGCATGTCGGTTACACGGCCGACCTTTGTGCTTCTACGGCACAGTTCCAGTTCGGCCAATTTCAGAGACCACTTCAGACATGCTGGCTCCTTCAAGGTGGCAACACGTACAATCCGTGCGAAGCGACGAACGTGCCTTAAGCATGTCACTGCCTGAGACAAATCCGGCCTTCCATCATCTCAAAGAGAAGCACCTGACACCACGAGTGAAGCATCGAAACGCAAGGTGATCTAATCAACAGGCTACTGCGGCTACTCTGCGGCTACTCCGAGTACTCGGCGCCGAGGCCGTACAGGTCCACATTCCGCCCGTGACCGGAACGGGTCAAGATTTCGGGGGCAAGGTACCTCCCAGATGTGAATGCCGAGGGAACTACCCGACTGCCGACTGCCGAGCTCGAAGCTCTGTGCCAAGGCACGCAACGGAGCCACAGAAAGACTTGGTGGGCGCATCTAATGCTTCTTCTAAGTAGGCTTCTTCGCAGCCGGGGCACCATTAAAGGCGCTAAATAAATCCTGGTGAAATCCTTCGCTGAACATGTGATAAAGTGGGTCCTCAGGTGGCTCAAGCATGCCAAGCTTTTTGTAGCCTTTTCTAGCCTTGCCTAGCTTTTCAATGGAATTCCTTAGCCGGGCCCCCGGCCCAAAATCAGGAAAGATCTAGCTTTTTCTAGCTTTATCTAGCTTTGTCTAGCTTTATCTAGCTTTTTCTCGCTTTTTCTAGTGGATTGGAAAACGCACTGCATGCCACATAATTCCAGGAAAAATCCACCGCTCAACTAACTGTTAACCCTAAAGCACCAAACAGAACCTTCAATCATACATCCGAAATCCGCCACCCTGAACCCTTTATCTTCATCCCAAAACCCTCGCCACTATCTCCAAACCCTGAACTCCTGAACCCAAAGCCACAGGTCCAATCGAGACGTCATTGCAGGAAATGATTTGTCTTTTTTAGCTATTTATAGCTTTTTATAGCTTTTCTTAGCCTTTACAAGCTTTGCCTATGTTTTTGACATGTTCCATGGTTTTCTTGTACTTTTCCTGCAATGCTGAAGCGGCCCGCTTTGAAGCGACATGTGATGTGCTCCTATGATTTTAGGCGCAGAGCTTGACCGCATGACCGCAAGGTGTTGACACACGGCAATGCTGCTGCAAAGAAGCCCTGCCGTAGGCCGAAGTCGCTCAGCAATGTGCTTGGCGTGCTCCAAGCTCCGTGGGAAAAGAGATCACATGGCATTTTATCTAATCTTCGAACCTAAGAAGAAACTCTATGAACCTTTGCCGGGCTAGCGAAGCGGAACCAGCGGCCGTACAGGTCGCTCTGAACGTGCCGCGCAGGCTATCACCTTGCACATCCAGAGCATGAGGAATGCAAAGACACGCCAGCTGCAGCTAGGACAAAGCTCTCGGCCATCTTCGTGATTGCCTCGCAACCCACCTGACACTGCGGCTCAGTGGCCAGCTTTCTGTAGCTACTGCACCGTGCCTTTGGGTGCTTGGCAAGCTGCTGCACCAACTTGTCTGATGCAACACCCACCTGCACGATGTGGAGTTCTGCAGTTCTGCCAATCTTTCTGACGCAATGCGGCACGAGAATGCGGCCCGGCCTTGACGTCCCCCACCAAGCCCGAGAGCGCTGGTCGCTCCATCAGCGTCGGAACAATCTTTGCCAAGGCCATGTTCAGGTCTGGCAGCTTGGGTGGCAACTGCAACGCAAAACAAAGCATGGTACTATTAGAATCTGTTATAGCGTATTACTATGGTCCAATTATTTAACATGGTATACTATAGTCTATTGTGGTATAGTATACAGCAACAGCACTGGTTAAGAAATCATTGGTTTAAGAAGTTGAGCCCCTCGGACAGCCGTGCAATAAAGATATATGTACAAAAAATGCATGCGCACATTCAATATAAGAACTCCAGAGTACCCTGGACTCGGCGTGCCAATTTCTCATTGTGCTCTTTCTCATTTTGTCTTCGCTGGTGTTGTTCGCGCAACAAAAACCAAGAAACTAAGAGAGTAGATTTCGTGTTCCAATAGCTCGGCGCCAAACCCTTACAAAGGAGCCAAGAAATGAGAGCACAGGAGGATTCGAACCCGCAGCACGTCCCAATCCAGCTCATGTGCTTATCCACTCGGGCATGGCAGCCTGCAGACTCCTGAAACGCCACAATATCGATCCCCTTCTGTACCCAGCTTGTAATCAGCCCTTACCAGAACCCTGCAAAATAAGAACTCGAGCCCCCCAATCTCTTACAGTTAAGAAATCGAGCCCCTCAACTTCTTGTTTTGGTGGTGTTCGTTCCTATATGCAAAGCTTGAATTAAGCCCTTATTAAGCCCCTGCAAAGCCGTTAGAGCCCTCCAAAGCTGTTATTAAGGCCTTATTAAGCCCTTAAGGGCTTCATAAGGGCTTAAATAAGGCTTTGCCATATAGGAAAAAAACCAAAATAAGAAATTGAGAGGCTCGTTTTCTTAAATTTACCGAGGGGCTCGATTTCTTCTTTTGGGGGGGTTCTGGGCTTGCCCAATAGGGGCTTAATAAGGCCTGAAAAACAGTATTGGGAGGCGCTGGAGGCTTTGTAAGGGCTTAATTAAGGCTTTGCCATGTAGGAAAAACCACCAAAAGAAGAAATTGAGGGGCTCGTTTTCTTAATTTAGGAAAACGAGGCAACAACAACAACAACAACAATAACAACAACAGAACAAAACACAAAAAAACAACCTGAAAAAGTTTTCACTTTAAGATGCTCGAGCAGTGTGTTGCGAAAATGCCACGCCAGCCAGTGTTTTCTACACATTGGTCTTCAAAGTCATGGAAAAAACGACACTTTTGACTAGTGGCTCCACACACTTCCAAACAGAAATGCGCAAAAACGCCGAAAAAACAGCATTTCCAGAAACACAGTGCAAACCCTCAATGCGCTGTCGCCGCGCGGTCGCGGTTGACGCCGCAACCATGTTTTGAGCCAGATCAGATGGTGTATCAGTGAATGGCTTTGACGGCACATGTTCTCAGCCAGGTTGGGGACTGACTGAAGGAAATCATTGACATGCTACACATGTACACAGGAAAGACGGTTTGGCTTTTCGCGTGGGCATAGACACTGCTTCAGCTGGTTACGGAGCCTCGTAGAATTCCTTCGCGACCGGGGAATTTGCACGGACGCTAGTCCGGTGTGTTATCAGTGAGGTCTTCGGAGGAAGACGGAGGGGAAGCTCCTTGAGAAGCAGGCCCTGCTGCTTTGACTCAGATGCCACTCATATGGCGACTGGCATGATGTAGGCCATGGCGAAGTCACATGTTCAAGTTGATGGCGATCTAGGTGCAGGCAGGCCAAACGACAGCAAGCCGTCGGTCTGCCCCCATCATCCGTTTGGAGCAAATCCGTCCCAAACATGCAGTGGTTCACACTCGCTCAGAGCTGGCGTTGAACTGGCTTCTTTGATGTTTTCACGTGGTTTTCCGCAGCTTTGCAAGGAGATTGGCTGAAGTCATTTCGGGCATGTCAAGTTATCGGGAAACGGTCGTCGCAGGAGAGGTTGAAGAGCCCTTGCAGGAGGACCCAAGCACCTTTTTTTCTTGAAGCCTTGTGGCCAGAACAGTGTGCCAGATTGTACCTTGTCAGGAGCTTGCCTCTGTCCATCTGGAAATGCCTGAGCACTTGGCTGAGTTTTCGGGAGATTCAGGTAGATGTCGCGTCTCGTGACTGCACCACGCTTTGCTGTGGCTTGAGGTTCCCAGAGCAGACTGAAGATCCACCTCCTCTCTGAGCAACCGTTTCACTGGTGTGGCCAAAAAGGTCATCTGATGCAAGGGGTGGAGAAAAGGCGGGTGCTGACTGCAGACGTCTCGATGGCATCCGCCGCGCTTTCCAAGCGCAAAGGGGCGTCGATTATGATTGGTGGCAGGCTTTGTGAGCGCCTCCAGTGCTTCACGGATGGGAGGGCCGTCTTCGGGCAGCTTTCTTGCCAGACCGATTTAGCTATGTACTGAATGCGCTGATCCTATACTACGATGCTACAAGCCTGCTACTATCTGCTGCTCTTTTCCTCAAGTCCTTAATTGGGTCCACCACCTCCCCGCGAGAAGAAAATCGGACAAGAGTTCATCACTGCAACGGAAGAAGCATCAACAAACCTGAGAGCCTTGGGTTCTTCCTCCCCTGCTCTTGCTCTTGCTTGTCCTTCAGTTCTAGGGTCTACTATGACCTGTGCCAACCTGCCCTCTGTCTTCCTTTCTCCGAGTTTGCTTGGCTTCTGTTTGTCGCTCCGCTGCTCAGCCCTCGGGATCTTTTTGGCGCCCCTCGAATAGTGACATGCTTGCGGGCAGCGCTTTTGCATGCAAATCACAATCCATCTTTTACAACATAGGCACATTCGCGTTGGGATCTCTGTGGAATTGGCCTTTCAGCACATTTGAAGTGTCGATTCCCGTTTGTCCTGGCCTCGGAAAGGTCTTTGTTCCAAAAGACAGGACCATACAATCAAGATCAATCAAGATTGGGTTGCAGGTTGGATAGAGATGCCTCGAAAGCCTTCCAGCAAGTTTTGTAGCAACAGAATTGAAGGCTGGCAGACGTGACGGCTCGGAGTCGTGCGGTTGAAAGCGTGGTCGACAAAACGATTGAAGCACGCACTGATAGAGGGCATTGTCCAGCCCCCAAAACAATGCTGTAGGCGATTCGCTCGCAGTATTCCACAATGCAGGATGACCAACAAAGCAGTGCAGACAGTCTTGCCGACAGACTTGTCACTTCATCGAGCATAATTCTGGTACTCTTCGCCTCATGCCGGGCATCCGGGCACATGATTGGAGAGGCGGATTTCGCGAGGAACGTGTGAAGCTTTCGCGGAAGAGAGCCAGGAAGACTATGATCATCTCTACAAGCTAGTACTGGTTGGAGCTGTGGCCTTGGATATCACTCTTTTTCTGTGCGTTCTTTTGCAAGTTTGGAACGGACTAGAGGACGCGACGGTCGGGAAGACCCACATATTGCCCATATCTCAGAATTCCACAACCTGACAGATTGGCATGCCGTTTTGGACGAAGTCGAAGGTCGCGATACATCAAAGGCACGTTGCCCAAAGCGCATCGGGCCAAGGGCGGAGAAAAGGACTCGGAGGTGCAGAAGCCTCAGAGCGGCGCTCAGCTTCTGAGGCCAACGGCCACGATCGGCGTGGAGTTTGCGACAAGGACGGTCAGTCTGGATGCAGGCTGTGAGATCCCCGGCTCCCGTCAGGCTCTCCCTCGTCCCCCACCCTGACGCTGATAGTGCTCTGCACCCAAGGCGCAGTGAAAGCCCAGATCTGGGACACGGCTGGACAAGAGAGGTGCGCTGTGCTTTATGCGGGGCAACGACGAGACAAATTAGAAAGCGGGAAATCGGGACATTCGGAAGGTATCGTGCGATCACGAGCGCTCACTACAGACGAGCGGTTGGCGCCGCTCTTGCATGTTTTGCGGGCAGCTAGGGGAGTCTTTGGCTCTGTGTGATCCAAAGAAATACTAAGCTGCTGTTATCAGTATCTGCTGTCACTGTCGGTGCACCGGACGCAGAGTCTTCCGACGTGTGCTCAAACCGGACCGGAAATCCTGGCTCGCCTGGCACTTGCAAGCGCACAGCAGCACAGTATGGCCTGTCAGTGAGTACATCTTGGCCCTCGGGGCGTTATCTGCTTGTGCCCTTGTGGAACAACCAGATTAAAGATACTTGGATGAGGGTCCACTTTGAGGGGCCTTTGGTGGGCCTTTTGACGGTTGAAAGCCAGGCACTGCTCGTGTACGACATCACGAAACCAGCAACGTTCAAAAGCTGCTCGTGCCCGAGCTTTGGCTTTGGAGTGGCGCTTCGCATGGCCGCTTGTTGCTTAGGTGAGCGGTGGATGGAAGAGTTGCGATCCAACGCCGCTCCGAGCAAAACTGGGTGGATCTGGCTGTTGGCTGCACTGCGGAACTGAGGCCGAACCGGACATCGTGATCATGCTGGTTGGAAACAAGGCGGGAGCTCTGAGGTCGAAGTTAAGGTCATTTCTTGCCTTTGCCTGCACAGGTAGACCTGGCAGAAAAGAACCCAGGCGACCGCCAGGTTCAAGCCCCAGTTCCACTTGGCGCAGCCCTTCACGCATGGGCAGCACGCCGTGGGCTAGGTCGATTTCGACGCAGCTGCAGACTTTGCAGCGCAGCAGGGGCTTCTCTTCGAAGAGGCTTCAACTGAGCTTGTGACTGCCCGTCCCTGTGCCCATGTGAAGTCTCCAAATGAGCCTGACAGCAGTCGACCTGAATTCTGTGAAGGCGAGCGCTGTGACTGGCGCGAATATCAAGCTCTGCTTCGAGAAGCTTCTGAAAGCCGGGATTTCAGACACTACGACACTACGAGCCACTGTACCAACTGTAGTTGTGTGCTGCCAAACATGTCTGAGATTTGATCCCAGCAACACGCCCTCCCACTCGGCACAATCCAAGCTCGATGTCGGTATTTGTGGGCTACAGCTCTTTGTCCCAACGTCTCCCAACAGAAGTTGGTCAAATGACATAAACTGCAGCTGCGATGCGGCATGCAATGTAAGCAAACCCAGGTAATTTTCGTCGCGTTCGTTGCCTCTTGTGCGGTGCTTGTCGACATTTTTTGGCCGAGCAAAGATGCATGTGTATGCCGTCGTCAGGAGGTAGGAATCGGAAATTTATGTGCAGGATTCGTTGCAGCTCTCGTGCATCAAGCCCTGTATAGCACGTTGCGAGCGACGTTGAAGATACCGCATGCCGCAGGCTCGCAGTTGTCGATCCTCACTTCCCAGGTCATCCCTTGACATATAGCTTCCCTTTCCTTCCCTGCACGGAGGCAGTGCTGGTGACTTCATGTCGTTCATGGATCCACCAAAATCCCAAGAAGCTGCTCCTCTGAGGAGATTTACAACACGACGCAGCATCGAAGAGATCGCGAGGCTGTAGTGGATTCACGAAGTGGCGTCCTTCGCGGAGTTGAGAAAGAAAGGATGATCCGACGAACAACCTCCATCTGCAGGGCTTGCAGGGCTTGGCGCTGAGATTCGGCCAGTCCGAAGTCTGAGTCGGAGACTTGAAACGCTCTTGACCTGGTTGCGACTCTCTAGCCGCTAGCCTAGTCTGAAACCACGCAAAGCACCGACCTCCGGGCCCGATGGTTTTCAAGATTTTTTTGTTCCGACGGTTCTTTTGATGTTCTCTGTGTGTGTGCGTGTGTGTTTTGCAAAAGTTTCTTGAACAGCCCTGCAAGATCAGGTCGATCCAGCCAGACTGAGTGTGTACGGCAGCCCAGCTTCTCTGTGCGTCTCTTCCGTTCGAACTCTGCAGCAGCACAAGTTGACTGACGGACGGGTTTGAGATGAGGCGTGTTGAGATGCGAGTGTTTCCAACGACTCGCTCGTGAATCCAGAAAAGATGTTGCTTTGAGAATGTGCATTTCGAAGCTTGCCAAGCTAGCACAGATGCCTCGGCATGCGTGGAAGTGGAATGAATGAAAATCTCGGGTGTCCGTCCGATGCAGCATTTTGCTGACGAAAGAAGTCCGCACACCAGTTTCAGATCCGAACCATCACCGGCGCCTCAGCTGGATAGCGCCGACACTATGAAAACCCTGGTCCGAATTCAATCGCTGAGGTATGACCCGACTGCCGTGGCTTGGTCTCCTTGCGACGGCTCTGGCTCAGAAGCCAGGGACCCAAGTCGTCGAGTCCCATCCGGACCGCTGGGCTCTGGGCTGGGATAACGGACCATGTTGTGCGTGTGAAGTAAAACCTACCAGTGGAGGAGCTGCCCCTGTGGACCTGCGATGCCTCGGGCTGTGTCAAGGAAATGAAGACAGCCGTACCGAGGTTCAACACAGTGCCTGCCTGCTTCTGCTGTATCTTGCGTCATCTTGCGTCGGCCATTAGCTAATTACATCAGACATCGTCGTTGATTTGCCACCTCCGTTTTTTCCTCAGGTGCTGGATGCAAACTGGCGATGGCTCCACAATGGCCAGTACAAGCAGCTCCAGCTGCACGTTTTTGAACCAGTGAACGAGAGCCGTCGTCAACACACAAACTTAAGTCAAGCTCGACGATTTGGGAAGTCGGATGTGGCTCGGAGACGAAGAGGATAAAGTCGAGGTAGTTGTCAGCTTAGTCGAGATCTGGATATGCCTTGTGTATTTCGGACGAGACCAGAGGCATACAATAGTCCATCCGGTGGTCGAGATGTAGGGGCGCGGGCGCGCACAATGTGTGTGTGTGTGTGGCTTGCAGAACTGAGGAATTGTTACAAGGATGGCGACTGGGACAAGGACTTGTGTCCAGACCCTGAGACCTGTGCAAGCAACTGTTATCTTGAGGGCATCTCCGAGGACCACCAGCAGCCAGTCCAAAGTTTCAGTTGACAGCCAGTCCTTGGTGGGGGAGGATAGCGTGACAGCCTTGCGCAGGACCAGTACGGAAAAGCCTATGGAGTCACGAGGATCGACGAAGGCATGAAATTAAACTTCGTTACGAAGACCCGGTATGGCTCTAATTTCGGGAGCCGCATCTACATGCTCGATGATTCCGACAACTACAAGATTTTCAAGCTGAAGAACAGAGACCCTTGCCACAATCTGCTGTGTCGATGGATGGTTTGATATGGCTCGTGCTTCGGAAAAGCACTTGAGCCCCAACACCCTGGAGAGTAAGTGAGTAGATCCCCAAACTGCGAAAGACCGACCATTACGACGACGAGCACCGCGACCACCACCAAGACGACCAGGAGCAACAGGACGAGCACGATAAGCACCACGACGACTCCGGGACCACGAGGACCACCGCGGCAACCACGAAGATCCTGACCACACCCACCACCACTACCACCACCACCACCACCACCACCACCACCACCACCACCGACACCGCCACCGCCACCGCCACCGCCACCGCCACCGCCACCAGCACCACCAGCAGGAAGCTGGAGCCAGAACGGAACCCCAGTTTCGGCACAGAGGAGTCCGAGAGTCCTGCTTGAGTTTTTAGGCATTTGGAGCGTCGTGATGACACCAAACGTGCTGCACTCTGACGCACATACGATTCTTGCGCGCACACATGTAGCTCTGTGGTGGTGGGAGGAGTTCCACCACAGAATGTGCTATCAGTGGTCGCAAGATGTCGCAAGGGAGGCAGAGCATGACTCACTGCCAAAACGGCTACCGCACTGTGGCGGTAGCACGAGTTTCGGGGGTGGAAAAGCTGGCGAAGGCCACGAAGTGCCAAGGAGCCTTACAGTGTAGGCTGGCTATGGCTGGGTAGCATGTTCATGCCAGAGCATGCGGCAAGTTGTGTGCTTTGTGGTTGTTCAGGTTGGCACATTCCGGTACTGTGCTGTAGAGTTTTCCGTTTCCGCTTGATCAGGAATTCTCGCTGACAGTGGATATGTTCTACATGCCCTGCGGTCTGAATGGGGCTGTCTACTTCGTTGAAATGGAGCGTGATGGTGGTGTCTCACGCAGCGGCGGGTCGAATCGTGCCGGAGCCAAGTATGGGACTGGCTACTGCGACGCACAGTGCCCTCATGACATCAAGTTCATGAATGGCCGGGCCAACGTGCTTAACTGGAATGCCAGCCACGACCCGCCCATTGGGCAATGGGGCAGCTGTTGCCAAGAGATGGACATCTGGGAGGCTAATAGCCGGGCCACTGCTTACACTCCGCACCCATGTTCCATTGAAGGCCAGTTTGTCTGCGATGGTCTTGACTGTGGTGACACTAGTAAAGGCCAGAGGTACGATGGTGTTTGCGACAAGGACGGCTGTGACTTCAACTCCTGGCGTCTCGGAGTGCGGAACTTCTACGGTCGAGGTCACACCTTTGACATCAACTCACGCAAGCCGGTCACTGTGGTGACTCAGTTTATCACAGAAGGAAATGTGGACGATGGAGCCTTGGTTGATATCCGACGATTCTACGTGCAGGACGGGCAGGTCATCCCGAACTCGAACGTATCTGTCGCTGGCTTATCTGGCAACTCCATTTCAGATAAGCTCTGTGCAAAGATGAAAAAGACCTTTGGCGATATCGACGACTTCAATCGTAAAGGGGGCCTTAAGACAATGGGGGATGCATTGAATCGAGGCATGGTGCTGGTTCTGTCTCTCTGGGATGACTCCGAGGCGAACATGTTGTGGCTGGACTCTGATTATCCTTTGGACAGGAAGTCCTCTGCTCCAGGAGTAAGTCGTGGTCCTTGTCGAACAGACACGGGCAGTCCGGCATATGTGCGTGAAAAGTATCCGACAGCCCGAGTTGCTTTCACCAAGATCAAGTTCGGTGCTATCGGCACGACTTTCGGCCATGAAGGGGATGAGGATGGCTTGTGGGGTGACGACAGGCGGCTTCGCAGTTGGCCTGGAGATGTGCATGTTTAATGAGTTCCGCAAGATGTCTTCTCCAGAGCATTCGAGAAGCAGTTGGGTTCAGGGCCGCTTCTGCCTAGTTCTAGTACAGAGATGCCAAGGTGACGTGCCTTTTTCCGGACCCAGCTGTATGCGAAATTTAGTGATTGATAGTGTTTCTTGAAATGTCCAGAAATCAGGCCCCTTTTGAATGGGACTTCAAGCCTTTGCTGTGGCCGCCCACAGTGCACAGGAGCGCATGGAGCGCTGGCGCTCCAGCGCTGTTCCGGAAGGGACACCAAGGTACAGGCAGCCTAGAGTCAGGTCTGCGACGAGCGGACGACGGGACCATTGCGCTGCAGCAAAAATGGCTTGGGCCCTGTCTGAGCCGCGGAAGAGACTTTGTACAAAGTGTGCGGCGCGGCTGCCTCTTCTTTCGCGGAGAGTTCTTGTTGGGAGCATTGTTGTCTACAAAGACTGGCGATTTTGTTTCAGGAATGATTCGGAATGATCCTATCCCTTGGACTGCACCGCCTGACTTACGACCACAGTAGCCGTGCAGCACTGCAGTAAGAGGCCGGGCACAGCATGCCCTTAGCGTTTTAAAGGGGGCGTGCTCCTCATGAGCTGTGCAGCGCGATGGCTGGGCAAAGGCCCCTTGTTTGGAAAGCCCACTGTCGCTTCCGGTATGTCTCGGACCCCGCGGGACATGCGCTTCCGAGGCCGCCCGTTGAGAGACGCCTGGCCGAGAAGGCAGCAAGCGCAGAGCGCCGCGAAGCGGAGAGTGACGGGGAGGGAGCGCGCTCGGATTCGGCGGATGCGGTCGGCATCCCTGTGCGTTATTGTGCGTTTGGTCGGCTTGGCCCTTACACGTAGGTGGACTTTCTGCTGCTGAACGTCGAGGAGGCCGTCCTCGAACATCAGGCGCGGGCCGAGCGCCGTCTCGGCGAAGCACTCCATGCGGGCTCGCGTGGCTCAGCGCGCTTCGTGCTCTCAGCTCTCGCAGTGCGGCTCAGCGCAGGCCGCGCGTCTGCGGCGATGGTCTGAGAGCCAGCGCTCCGTCCTGGAGCGGGCCCTCCAGGTGGAGCAGGCCAGGCGCGGAGTGCACCCCGAACGCGCCGCGCGCATTCAAGGTTGCACTCACTCTGCAAGGCCGCCGCCACGAAGAGCGAGTCCCTCGCCTCCACGGTCATGGACCACCTGCACACTCAGGTCTCCGATCAGCAGGAGGCGTGGAAAGTCCTGTGAGGATCCGACCGTAATTTGACAAGTTTAGGAGCGGCGCTGTTCGACGACCGCTGCAAAGAAAGCGAAGGAGGACTGCCGCTTGCCGCCTTTTCCGAGTCTCTTTTTGGACTGTTTCGTGATGATAACGAAGCGCAGCTACGCTGTTCGCTATTGCCAAGGTGACGAGGCCTTTTGCCGAGAGCTTCGCAGCTTTGCAGCAGGCCGCGAGAAGTTGGCGCGGAGCTCAGAGTAGACGGAATGCTCCCGGTCGGTGGAAAAAGGAGAGAGCTTTGGGCTTTGGGAATTCCAGGGACAGCGCCTGGCGCGACAGCAGCTGGCCCGACGCAGCCTGAGAGCCGCGACCGGCGAGCGGTCGCAGCGACGTGGCGTGGGCAAAATGATCTGAGATGTGTGAGGCTTGGGCGCCGCCTTCGACCAAGCCATGGCCTCCAAGTGGCTCTGGGGCCGCAGAAAGCACACGGTCCTTTGTAGCATCTGTAGTGCCTCGCCATGACCTCGATCACCCGAAGACACAGACGAGCTTTAGGCAGCATTTGGAGGAGCTCCTCCAAAGGCTGGGTGCAAGAGTTCACTTAAAGTTTAAACAGCACGTGGACGAAGTCACGCATGTAGTGACCAGTGACCAGTGAGGACGTTGGCTAGGTGCCTTGTCGGTGCGCGTCGGTGGGCTTTGCAGGAACCTTTGGCGTCATCACGTTGAGGCAGAGCTCTCGGAACACCAAAGCCCAGCATGGCCACGCATGTCCCGGCTGCCACTTCGATCTTCTACTCTCGACTCCACAAGCCCACCAGGCGCATCGCAGCTCCGGTCGTGTTGCTGGCGCTCGCGTGGAAGATCTACAACAGGCACCTTGTGAGTGGGTCGCAGTGTGAGGTTATCAGAAGCTCCACTTGTTTGGATATTGTCAAACCTCCTCCCAAGCAATGAAGTGCTGACTGACAGTCATTGCCAAGTCCGCTTCAACGGGAGCCCCGTCCCAGCTCTGTGGTCTTTTGCCGCCTCGGATCTTGTATCGGCCTGCAGACCTTTAGAAGCAAGCCGGCATCTTTCTGGTTGCACTCGGGATGTGCAGATTTGGGAGACTGGCGAGTTGGAAGGCCATCTTTCTACGGTGGGGTGCTTACCTCATTCTGCTCGTGACCGCTTGTCATAGTAGTCTGCATAGTCCGAAGTGCTTGGAGGAGAAACAGGGCTGGATGCGCTCGCAGCGAGCGGACCTGGATCACCTGCAGGTTGAAGCAGACACGGAGCTCAAAGAAGCTCTGAAGGACCGACCGCGTCAAGCACCACCGCCGCTTCTCGTTACCGAGCTTCAATCAAGCACCAACAAACAACATCCCGCAATCACCACTTCGGTCACCAGAATGCACCGCTTCAGCCGCCAAAACAAAAACTGCCAGCCACTAGTTGAACAGAACTCTGAGGACTTGAATGAGGCTTTCGTAGTGCGCGGAGCACAGGCTTGGTGCGCGAAGCAGGTGGTCTTGGTGCTTGAAGGATTTGGTGAGGGGTCTACCGCCACCTGCCGACTCGCTCCTTTGCAGATTCTGTCCCTGGCAGGATCTTGAGCAGGCAATTCAGGCCTCTGCTCCTTCCAGGTTGTTGGGAGCTCCAGGTGCCCTGCTGTCATCACGATCGAGAAGCAAAGCTGAGTGCAGCAGGCGGAGAGGACCCGGAACCTTTGCAGCAACTTCGTTCTGTGGCCCAGGAGAGGGCAGATGACATGGAGCCTTGCAACGGGGACATGCCCCAAACTCTGCTGCAGGCAGCGCGACAAAAGTTGGAGGGCCTGGCGGGCGAGCTCCGTTCTCGTACGGGGCCCGTCCTGACAATCGACAGTCCCCACAGTCCCTACAGTGCCGCTGCGCTGGCTCTGCAGACGCGTTTTGCAGGCTACATGCCGAGGCTCGAGGAAGCATGGAAGGCTTGCGAAGCCGACTACAGTCGGCTTGACCGCCACTCTGCGGCACCGTCATCACATCGGGCAGTCTTGGCAAGAGGATTTCCGGATGTGCGACGCGCTGTGATGCGTGTCCTGAGTCTTCGCGGCTTCGCGAGGTGAGGTGCGAGATTTCCACCTCGAGTCCTTGCAGCGGAGGTTCAAGGAAGCGGTTGCTCTCGTTTTTGCTTTGCAGCACAAAGGTTCTTTGCAAAGCATCTTGCAGGACATGGAAAGCTTACGAGACCTGAAGCTGCAATTATGCCGTTGGCGTCTGGAATATCAGGACGCATATCACCGAGGCCGAAAGGGAGGGCGCCAGTCGGCTTCGGCTGTGCCTCGACGTTGCGAGGCTGCGCAGACGACGGAGTCGCTGCCGATGCTCGGCAGCTGCAGCAGCGCTTCGATGTTGCGAGGCTCGCAGTGGACAGGGGATTGGCCGGGATGGGGGCCGCGAAGCTCCGCTTGGACCTCTGCGTTCAGGAGGCTGGTTCGACAGCTCTGGAGGACGTCGGAGCTGCCGGCTTCGGAGGCTCACCACCTTCTTTGCCAGACAGTCAAGGCCAGCGTCCCGCAGAGATTTCCAGAGTCTCAGAAGGGCCTCAGCCAAGGCCTCGCCTGCTGCTTTGAGTTCCGCCTTGAAGGACGGGGCTGAGCATTTGAGATGCTGCAAGACTGGCTTCCACTGTGAGAGAGATCCGCTGCATTGATCCGCCCCTACGCCCGGCAGAGAAAGCAAGCAAGAGAGAGAGAGAGAGAGAGAGAGAGAGAGAGTTCCCCCCTTAGTCTTCGAGGCGGGTTGGGGGTGCTAGTTTAGTGGTTTGGGGGGAGAAAGCCGGTGAATCAGAACACAAACAATCTCGGGCACTCGCTCCTTCCTGTACACCTTCCAGTGCGCGGATACGCGCGAGGGAGGTACGGACCTCGTGCCTCCTTCCGACTGTGCTGAAGAAGAGAGAGAGAGAGAGAGAGAGAGAGAGAGAGAGAGAGAGAGCGAGAGAGAGCGAGAGAGAGAGAGAGAGAGACTAAAACCAAGGTGCCTACAGCGACTCCGTGACCGACCTGATCCACGCCTGCTCAAAGGGGAGCCTTGGGGGGGGGGAGTTCCGACTGTGCCTCGGGAGCTCCGCCCGGCCCCCAGGCCCTCCTCCAAGTAACTAGCCCTGTGGGGGGCCCTAGCTCGCAGCCATAATCGCGGAGGGCACGACCGTGACACTTTGACCTTGTGTGCGATCTGGTTACTGCAAGAGCAGCCCCGTGCACCTTGCCGTCAAGGAGGGGAAAGAGACCTGCACCATCCTCTTTCAGCAGTTTCTGACCGAGCTTCGCTGGGACTACCACATTGCTGGGTGGGGGACTACCACAACTTAACGGTCGTGACTGTGGCCTGCAGGGGGAGATCGCAAACTTCCGTGGCAATGGCTACCTGTAGACTGTGCCGCTTCGGAGGGGGAGTATGTCAGCCAGGGTTCCGAAAGGTTCACGTGCGAAGTGACCCCCAATGCCGCTTGCATGGGATCACGGAGCGCAGAAACATCCGTGTGGGGGAGGCCAGCTACACACCTCCGCCGGAACCGCCACAGGAGCCAGCTGCACCACCCGAGGGGGCGTTAGACGCCAAAACGGCTTTCAGAACGGAGGGGGATTGCATCTGCTTTTCCCGCCCGACGCGCTGGACCGCTGGGTGAACACAGAGGTCAAGACCAACGATGAGGGGGACTTTTTCCTCGCAATGTCGGGGGAGACCTTGACACCAGAACAAGTGGGGGAATATACCGCCTACCAAGCCAGACTCTCCCACCGGTACAGACTTGGACACCAAGCCGACCGCCTCGTGCGCATCGTCGATAAGTGGTTGCCCCGCGTGGCAGCCGAAAATAGGGTGTATGCAATGAGATTCCCAGAGCACGTGCCAACGCTCTTGGAAAAAGCCTGGGCGTTGAGAAGGAAGCTGAAGTCACGCCGAAAGCTGGCAAAAGACTCCGCAAGGGGGAGCCGGGGGGCCTCAAGCTCCACGCCTTCAACCCGACAGCCTTCAACGCCTTCAACCCGACAGCCGGTCCCAACCCAAGTTGGGGGAGAAGCACCAAGGGGCAGTGTGAGAAAGGAGCCCAGCGACTCAGACACACCACCAGACTGGGGGAGCCCAGACGAAAGCCCCAACAGGGAGCCCGCGGAAGCAAAGCCAGAGCGTGGGAAAAGTGACAACAGCGAAGACCGAGAAGAACGCGAAGGGGGAAACGAGCTTTGGCCGTGGGGTCCAGAAGGCAGGCCGTCGGACAGGCACAGTGGCCAACAGCGGCCAAGCGAACCCGCGGGGGAACCACCAAGCCGAGACAGAGATGACCCACAGCGACCAAGTGAACCTGCGGGGGAGCCACGGTCGAAACGACGCCGCCTTCCTGCAGACCTGCCTTGTGAGCCCGAGGAGGCTCAGCCAACACGAGGGGGACAAGCAGTGCAACTGGTGCCGAGTATGCACTGGCAGGTCCAACAAGTACAGAGCTATATGGCATGGCAGAGACAGCGACATGATGCGGAGTGAGCGTAGCAAAAATTTTCCGTGACCGAGTGATGCTTGATGGGGGGACTTGGGAGAGCCTTTTGCTGGTAGCTTGTTTCAGTTTTGCTTTGCCTTTTGATCACAAGGCCCCTTCGAGCACCATAGCCAGTTTGCCCTTGCCGGGGGAATGCAAGTTTCTGTACCATATGTGACATAAGCCACTTGCCTCTGTTCCTTGAACGCCACCCGTCGCTACACGACGGCTTTCTTTCAGCCTGCTGCAATTCGTTGCACTCCGTCGCAAGACGATGACTGTTCCGCCTCACTGCCGCTAATTCGTCCCGCTTGCTCTGAAGCAAGGGGGAATACAATTCAGCAAGCTCCCATTGTCGAGTAATATGGCCTACGTGATTATGTGGGGGTTTTGTTCCTGACAACCTGACAAGGGGGAGCACTTCCACCGGCACTTTTCCCTTTCGTGTTGCCTACAGCAGCAGCTCCGAAACAATGCAGCGAAACCCGCCTAACAGGACTTAGGTCGTCGTGGCTACTGTTGGTTAGCCATAGGGGCCCGGAGATGAGGCCCGGATGCGGGAGTTTAGTGTTCTAGGGGGCATCGCTGCAGGAAACCTGGAGCCTACTGCGTAGTTCTTTGCCATAATCTGGACAGACCCCTTTACCAGCCACTCCATAAACGCAGAGTGTGGCTGGGCGGGCTGAAAGCCTGGGGGGCGCTTGCGCGACCCTTACGCCCTGCAGAAAGAAAGAAAGAGACTAAAACAGTGCGTCCAGCCAACATCGGGCTGCCCCCAGCGGGGGGTTCGCTCCTCAAGCCTGGCGAAAGAGAGAGTGAGAGAGACGGAGAGAGAGAGAGGGCGCCCTTCGGGCCTGCTGTTGGGAGCAGCAGGTCTGTCGGGTGGACGTCCCTTCGAGCGTGGGAAGGCTTGGCCTTCGCTGAAGCCGCCGGCTCACAGTGGTCCCCGACGCTCCGTTGCCTTGCGAGTTTGTGCCACAAGGAGAACTACCGCGACCGGGAGCATTTACCACTCGGTCGTGATCGAGAGCTATCTCGGGAACACTGCGAGGAGTTGGAGATGAGCACGATGGGGGAGGACCGCAGGCACCCCAAATGCCCGCGCCACGGCATTGAGACACCCAGGACGAAGGCCAGGGGGCAGCCCTTTTTTGAACCCAGATGTTGGGCAACGACAGGGGACAGACCTCACGACCCAACAAGAGCAGCCCCCACATGCGCGACTGGCCCCAAGAACCAGCAGGAGCAGCTCCACCTGCTTCCAACAACTTTACCAGACCGGAGAGATCAGCCGAAGGTGATTGGGAACCCGATCGCCGCAGAGAGGACAACTCGCGGTGAGCCAGAAGGAAGCAAAGTGAACGCGGCTGGTGGCAGCTTGTTCTTACTCCTGCACAGCTAGCTGTAAAGGCTCACCCTGACCCCCAAACGCCGGTTTGCATGGTTTTCCAACCTCTGCTCAACACGAAGGGTTTGTTTCCTACTTCGCTCAACACCTAGTCGGGGGGTAACCCCCAATCTTCCACTTGTGCACTCGTGCTCAAGTTACTTCTCAGATGTGCTGCTGTGTACCATAGTCAGACGTGCCGCTGGAGCCTTCCAAAATCCGAGTATCCCGCTTTCTGCCTGGGGCTTGCTTTGTTCATACGGCTTAAGCCACGAATTCATTGGCCGGTTTTCCTTTCGCCACGCGAAGTTAGTGATCGAGTGGCTGCTGATTGGGGTTTGCTTTGACTGTAGATCGTCGCTTGTGTATGCGTGAATCAGGCCCTGACTTCGCTTAGTTTGCTTTTTTCGCACTTTCACCTGGCTTCCCCAAACAGTTGGGGGGGGGCGAAGGGCCGGGGAAAGGGGTCGCTCAATCTTCCTTTGCCCTCGCAAAAGAAAAAAAGAAAGAAAGGGGCAGCTCGACAAAGCGGAGAGTGGGGACTGCCCACTCTTTATGCCCACGAGCACAGAGAGAGGGAGAGAGAGAGAGGCGAGCGAGAGAGAGCGAGAGAGAGAGAGAGAGAGACAAAGAGAGACAAAGAGAGACAAAGAGAGACAGGGAGAAAGAGAGAGAGAAGACGATCGTCTTGGCCTGGCTTGTTTTCCGGTTGCAACGAGATAGACCGTCGACCAGTCTGTTATTCGGATCTTTAGACAGTGACGGTGGACAAAGAGGGGGAGTTCTGTTTACGCATGTTATCGCCTGTAGGTCCATAGAGAGTGCTGTGCCATTGTTTTTGCAATATCCTCGGTCCACTGTGTAGTCCTCAACAATGCCAAACATCCCCCTTCAGGAAAATCTCGTTCTTTCTATCGTACTGCAACCTTATATTTTCATCCTGAAAACGGGGGAAAGGCATATGCGTAATGTCCTGAAAAGAACGTGCGAACATTGTAATCTGACATCGCGCACTTTATGGCTTTAGCCCAAACGATGTTCGCCGTTCTCTCTTCATCCACCGAGTCCGTCAAGACGACGGGTGGGCACGATGCCCGGGGGCGAGAGCGAGAGAGAGGGAGAGACAGAGAGCCATTTTGACTCAAATTGGAACCCACCCCCGGCTTGAGCCACACGATGCTAAGCTCAGAACCGCCATGGCACAGGCATACCAACCACACCCAACTTGACGAGAGACCAACAAACACCAACCGAGTTAGACTTCAAACTTGGAGCATGAAGGGGTGACGCCTTGGCGCGGTGTCGTGACGGGCGCTCCTCCTTGCAGGGAAAGCCGGAACCTCGGCCACCGCTGAGGGGAAAGCCGAACCTGGCGACGAGGTTTGCGTAGCCGGCCCACCACCGGGGCGAAACGATCCCAGACCAGAGTCTTTAATCAGGGGGGGCCGCTTAGCGAGGCAGCAGCGAAGCGAGAGACGTACGATGATCCTTGAGATATCTATGCCAAAGTGTCGAAGGAAACAGCCGGACTTTCGACAAATTAAACAAACATCTACACATACTAGCTCCCTGGAGCTGCCAGTATCGCTGTGCAACTCGTTGTGTATGAAAACAAAAGATGTCCTGTGGAATACCTTCCAATCAAATAGGCTTGCCCTTGACTTCACCCCCGCGAACATTGAACAACTTCCCTGAGACACTGTTCTTCATTAACAACATTTCCATTTGTAACCCGAACTTCTGTAGGCTTTTTGCTTGTATTGTCGGTGGAATATTCAACATGCAGGTAGACATGCGCCTGTTCTAAGGCAAGTCCTAGGCTGACACATGATTTATAAAGTCAGCATCAGGTTCGTAAAATGCCACAAGTGGCATGGGACACTTGTTCGCGGTATACTTCCTCACACGTTGAACTCATCGATCCTCATACCTTCACGGGAATAAGAGCCTTTGAACTGATGTCTTAGAGAATGTGTGTACATCCTTCCATAGCTATCGTAAAATATATGGCATTAGCTTCAAGATGTACTACATTCGCTTTTAATTCCTCCAATGCCCGATAAAGACTTTCGGGTGGGCTTGAAGCCCGGCAGATTGAACGTCCCCCATCCCCGGCGGAGAAAGAGAGAGAGACATCAGACGAACCAGTTCGCAGCGATGCGCGAGGGTGGGGGGAGTGCCTCACCTTGTCGCTGTGTGCAAGCAAGAGAGAGGGAGAGAGAGAGAGAGAGATGCGGGGTCGATACTCTTAGCGGGGCTGCACTCAGCAGTCTAGTTCCCCGGTATTCGAATCCGCGCGGAGGGCCGATCGCGAGTGACGCTCCCGTGGCCGTGCTGAAGAAGAGAGAGAGAGAGAGAGAGAGAGAGAGAGAGAGAGAGAGAGAGAGAGAGAGAGAGAGAGAGAGAGAGAGAGAGAGAGAGAGAGAGAGAGAGAGAGAGAGAGAGAGAGAGAGAGAGAGAGAGAGAGAGAGAGAGAGAGAGAGAGAGAGAGAGAGAGAGAGCGAGGCCATTTTGGCCCAAACCGTGGGCTTGAGCCAAATAGCTGCGGCTGCGTCCGGGCGCGGCCCGCGTTCACCCTAAACCCTAAGGCTAAGCCATCCTAGGCTCCAGATAGCTGCGGCTGCGTCCGGGCGCGGCCCGCGTTCACCCTAAACCGTAAGCCATCCTAGGCTCCAGGTCTCCCGTGGCTTCCTGGAGCCCTATGCACTGCAGGTGCAAACCTCAAACCCTAAACCCCTAAATTCCTAAGTGCCTTAAGTTCTCTAAGCCCTAAATCCCTAATTCCTTAGCCGCTGCAGGTGCAAGAAGCAGTGCCAGTGCCAGTTCATTATCGGCATTGAGGAGGCAGAATGCGATTGTTTGGATTTTCGTGATCAATTTTTCCAGACGCCTCACAACAGCGGGTTGCAGTTTTGGTATACCCGGTAAGCTAGCTCTCAAGGAGCAGATTTCCGTTTGCAATCAAAGCGGTCTTCTATGGCTTCCGTGTTGTCTAACAGCCCGTTCGTCGCAGGTGCGCAAAGCAACCGCGAACTCTCCTGAGCCGGTGATATTGCAGCCTTCACAAGCTAGATTCTCCAGTACTGTCGAAGAACGGTACCGTTATTGTTAAGGGGCTACTGGGGAACCAAGAGCAAGATGGCTTCAATAATATGCAACCAGCAACCCATTGTTTAAGTAATTGGAGCCCTAAATTATCTTACCCTTAAAACCCCCAAACCCTAGACTCAAAACCTTAAAACCCCTAAACCCTAAAGCCCAACATCCCGAAGCATCAAGAGAGCTGAAGGATCCCATCTTCCGAGTTGGTCGGCGTTTGCTGGGCCCAAGAGGGCTAGGAGCTGAGCACGAAGGCTTGGGGTTTAGAGGTTTTTGGGGTTAAGGGTTTAGGGTTCGGGGTTATAGGGTTTCGGGTTCAGGGTTTATGGTTCAGGGTTTAGAGGTTTTCGGGCTTAAGGGTTTTTAGGGTGCAGGGGTTTTGGGGGTGTGACATTTAAGGGTTTTGTCGGTGGCCGGCAAAGGGGGTCTCCGCACACCCCCAAGCAAGGAAGCAGAGACTTACTGGGTTTCTCACGCTGGCGACTCCGGCATCTGCTTTAGGTAGGGCTACCCTAAGGAAGAAATCCCAAACGTCGGAATTTCCCGTCATGCTCTCCTTGAACTCTGGAATTCCCTTATAAGGTTTACCCTGAAGGAAATCTCCAGAACTTCGGAATTTCCACGGGTCTCCCCTAAAGGAAATTTCCAAAATTTCGGAATTTCTTGTAAGGCTTTCCTGAAGGAGAATTTCCGTAGCAGATCCTATAAGGTTTCACGCGAACAGAAACAGGTGGGGAAATGCTACATTACGCGGGCCACAGAGGGACTTTGCAACATAAAAGGCAAGGTTTGACTGCCTTCTGTAGCATGGCCTGGTTGGCTTGGGTCTAAAGGTTCTATTCTTGAGGTACAGCATGCATCATTCCGAAGCCCTGGTTTAAGCTGTGTCTTCCAGGGGAGACCAGCTCATCAGCTTCTCCCACCCTGCCCACTTTTATTCTTCTACGACGGGAGTGTGGCTGTGCTTGCGGTGGCTGTCGCTGCTTCGAGCCCACTGGGTTTACGTGGGAGTATCACCCAGATACCGCATGACCCGTAGGTTGCGGGTTTCTTCCTGTCGGGACTCGCGTTCGATGATCAGAATCGTTTTGCATCTTACACGCAACCGTTTGGCATCGATTCTTTCCAATGTAAACAATAGTGTATCCTTGTGGCGACACAGTTTCGTGCTCCATTCGCCGCAGAAAAAGATTCGCTTGCATCCTCTGTGCCGTAAAGAATCTCTATGACTCCATAGACCTGTTCATGCGCAGATGTTGGAAGACCGAGGGGTTTGATAGCAAATGCTTTGAAGGCATGGTGTCTTCGTTCCCGATGTTTGCAGCCATTTAGTATCAGAGCGCCAATTTACGGCAGCATAAGAGAGCAGATATGTGTCAGTTTGCCTCAGCTTGTTGCGCTCCTGATTCTGGTGTCCATCTGCAAGGCGTTGGGTTTTCCGCAATGAGGCAACTAGCGCAAGTTTTACGCCTTGACTGTTTCGGCAGGTCGCCAGGGGCACAGGCAACAAAAAGCTGAGCAAAGGCCAGTGCCTTGGTGCGCGTGTCGGGCGTTTTTTTCTCCACGTGGCCAGAATGTGCTTGAGCAGGGCAGCGCTTGCGGAGGAATCGTACAGCGCCCAGCACTTTGCGCCGGAGTTTGCAAGAGCAACGCGTGCACGTGATCCGCTCTCAGGCGAGGAGGAAGCTGCAGCAGCGGAGGAAGCCGCCGCCGCAGGCTTGCAAACAGGCAGAAGGGGAAGGGGAGTTTCAGTTTATGGGTTGTGACAAGCTTGGCTGTTATGAGTTTCCAACACATGGGAACCGAGGTGTGTGTTTTGATGAGGTTTGCAAACGAGCGGTCGGATGTTCAACATGTCTTTGGAGCCGGTTCTTGTAGCTCGTCAACCGGATCAAACGATGCTAGCGTGCAGACCTGCTGGATCATCGGATTCCCCGGGCACGGGCGACGGCGACAACGACGTTGACGACATGGTGCCGGTTACCCGGGTTTGCTTAGACGAGCTGCTTGCGGCTTTCCGAAAAAGCAGCAGCTCGTGCTAGTCTACAGTCTACAAGGCTGACACTCGGGCCCAACGGTCCCGTCCCTGCGCCAGAAAAGATTGCACGCGCCGAGCCCGCGTGGCAACTCGGCGTTTCTGTTTGTGTTGCTTGGGACCCAACCCCCTCCTCTCTTCCCGGCTCTCCCAACGCACAGACTGTTGGAAGTGAGACACCTTGTTGCTGTGAGGGCATGCTGGCGTTTGGCCTGGCGCAACTTGGCTGGATGCCCAAACATGCTGGCTGCTAGATTGCTAGATGCGTCAGGCTTGGTATATCGGTGTTCGCGCTGTCATCGGCCCCAGCTGTGTTAGCATGGGCATGGGCCCATAGCGAACCACATCCCCTGCATAGGGATTTGTTTCTAACTTGTGCAGCTCCATTTAAATATGTGCCAAGACCACACGCTCCATTGAATTGGCTTGCATTGACCGCAGCGCGTGTGACGCATGTGTCCAGTAAACGAGTCTCCAGCACGCAGGGACATCAGCAGTAGATCTCACACAGTTACGATGCCAGCGATGAACTCACTCGACGTGTGGGGCTGCGTGGAAGAACGGCTTAAGGTCCGATGTTTGTTTCAGATATCATCTGCAAAGCCATCCGCAAACAACACACATTACGCTTGAGCTGGGTAGGTCGCGCTGCGGAAGCGTCATCTTGCCCTGCGCGTCATGCTTGGAGAGTATGAGGTGGAGCTTCTGTGCACAAGGAACTGCTTTTCCCAACAGTAGCCTTACAGCTTTCACCGGGGTAAGACTGATTGACATTGCAAATGTGTTTGTTTGGCTGTCGAGCACGGTTTCTCGGCGCGGCTGCGTGAGGCCGTCGCAGGCTTGGTTGCAGATAGGGCAAAGCTCGCGCTCATAAGTGCACATCCTGATTGACAGGTGCTGGCAACGGCTTTTGTACTTATGTTGGACCTTGCGGCCGAGATGAAGTTCCAGGCTCATTTTCCCTGAGAGCGCCCCGTTGACACTGTGCACTTCTCGTGAAACAGACTCGAGCGTGCATTGCGCTCGACATTGGTAAGGGGAAGCTAGCAGCTAGGGGGAAGTTGTTGCAGGTCATGAACCCCCACACGGTTGCCACATCATGGCCCAAGTGTAATATCGACAGGATTTGGCTCCAGTTTCCATGCGTCACCAATTTCCATGCATCAGGGCCTACGCCTACCGGCAGGACAAAACGGCGCCCGTTCGGTAGATGCCGACACTGAGCCAAATATGAGTCGACAGTGCTGCTGTTCCTGAATTAGGCCGACAAAAGCAACGACAGCAGTGAGGCTAATGGTCCGCTCATTGGGGCATACCCTCGGCTCAGCACCTCTGCAGTGTTTTGTGTTTGAAGGCTTTTCGCTCAAGCGCCACAGGGAGCCCCGTGGCCCTCCATGGCAGGACGATGAGATGGCCCTGACAGCCAGCATTGTGCTCAAGACAGTTGGGGCAGAGGCAGCGTCTACAACGAGTACATGCACCGTGCGTATCCCCCCAAAACGATGTCGGGCTGTTGGCCCTGTGCCTCAGGTGCTTTCTTTGAACTTGGGCGATGACAGTGATGCCGCCACTGGCGAAGGTTCCGGAAAGTCCCTGCCGCAGTGCCAGTATGATGTCTTAAATGCGGTCGGCGCGTTGCCTGCGAGTCAGGACTTCCGCGGCATCATATCAAAGTTGCCGCCTCTGTCCTGGCTGTTGGTCTTCTCAACCACGTCGCCATCGTGTTGCTTTGCTTCTTCGTAGGCCTCGACATTCCGAAGCCGCTTTCGAAAAAGCAGCAGGTGCCCTACCCAAACAACGTTAATATGTAGTATTTGGCCGCGTGCTTTTTCTGATTCCTCCACCGCTTGTCGACAAGTGTAGTTTCCGGCGTCGAGCAGCAGGCAAAGCTGCGGAAACAACAAAGCAAGGCGAAGGGGCACGGGGTTTCCTGTAGCCCACAACCGGGGTAGTGCGGGGGCCTTTCTTGGGCCCTTCTTTTGCGTGGGTTGGGCTTATGCTTCTCTGCCTAAGGAAGCCTGAGCAAGTGGTGAGCCTTCCCTTAAGATGGGCAGGGCTTTGAGATGTTCGGGTTTTGCACAGTCAAAACAAGCAGCAGCCGCGTCGTGACAAGATGAGGCTGTTGAACCTCGAGGCTTGCTGAAGCCTTGAGATCTGAATCACGGATCCTCGTTGGCCTGTTCCCTCGATGTTGTCGAGAGTGCGAGGCAATGTGCCTGGAATTCGCACAAAATCGAAAGCAAGATCATGTGCATATTTCAGGCACAGGCTCTCTTTTTGCTGGCCTCCTCGTTAAACGCCCCGAATCCTGCCGGGTGCTAAAAAATCAGTGCATGTGACTCGGGGTGTGACTCTCGTCTGTCGCTGTGCCAAAAGCTTTTGGAGGCGCCCAGCTGGCCTTCAGAGAGTGCTATCGAGGCGGTTTTTGGTGACATGTCACGAGAAGACCCATGGCATAGGTAAATTTTGGGTAAATTTTAAGCAACATGTACTTCAATTTTACCGAAAATTTACCTCCCTCCTGCATTTTATTTGGATTTCATTGAAAATTTATGTAAAGCTAAGCAAAAATGCCGGAGGGAGGTAAATTTTAATAGGCAACTTTGAAGGGACGAATGGTACGGGGAGGATGATGCAGAGTAAGATTTGAGGTAAATTTTCGGAAGGTCAAATTTTGGGAGGATGATCGGGAGTTAAATGTCAGGTAACTTGAGATCACCCAGGATGAGGGGGAGGATGATGGACGTGATAACTTTACCACTGTTTGGCTGCAACCCGATCTCAAGGCAGAAGGGACTCGGGGAGCAGACCCCGTGGAAGAAGACGACCGAGCAGAAGAGGGGGATGATGACGATACTGGCCATGTGGGGGAAGATCAAGCAGCTGAACTCGTTTACGAACGTGTTTTCGGGAAGTTGACGACGAAGCAGGTGAAGAAACTGTACTAGCGGAAGAAGAGCTGTCGCCGTCTTCGGTGCCAACCACAGTAGCCCATGCGGGGGCAAGTACGCGCAGGCACTGAAGAACAAGCGCAACCGTAGCTTGCGACGGGGAAGAGTACCTCGCATCAAGCCAGAAGCCTGCGTTTGACGAAGCCAGATCGCACCACAGGACCACCGTCTTCCTCGACCGGGTGAAGCATGCAGTCAATCTCGCACGTGCGGGGGAATTGCCTGAACGTCCACCTCTGAAGCGCAAACGGCAGTGAGAGGGGGGGCATAACCGCCAAGCGTGTAAAGTTGTAGATCCGCTGGCAGCCCAAGTAGACAGCACTTAAAGGTACTGCAAGCGAGAACTCACCAGACCTACAAGTCTCCAAAAAAGATATTTGTATTACTGCAATCCTTTAATTTTAACGCTACGCCGCCCGCCTCGGCTCTTTAGCGGCAGGGCGAGGGGGCAGTCGATGTTGTATACATGCTAGGGGGGCCTCTCAACCCCAACCTTTACACGGTTGTTGATACCCTAGTGCGGAAACGCAATCTTGTTGTCTCGAGAGGAAAACGGGGGCAAGGGGGGAGGGGTGGGGGGTGAAACCATAAACCTTTAAAGGGGTAGCTCTAACAGGTACCTACAGCAATGGCTGCATGCTCATACATATACATTCCGCTGCCCATTGGCTCACAGTGGTTTTACCATATTGAGACAAGACAAGCTCTCCTTGCGTAGCAAGACAAAACAACTACTGTCCGTGTGCAGGGCGCTGCCCTTTGATCCTTAGGGAATAACTGGTCATACACCTCCTAACAAGGAGTATTCCTTGTGGGTGTATCGGCACAGTTTTCTGGTAGCGGAGCCCGGAAAGGGCCGCCCGCCTCACAAAGTCCGCTACAGCGGTCGGCCTCGCCGAACGCTTGACCAAGCGGATAAGAGGCAGCACAATGTCGAGCTCGCATAGCGAAGCCGACGGCAGTTCCCAATCCTCCGGGGGATATGAGAACGAAGAGACCTCCCAAGGTCCAGCCACTTATGTCGCACAGTCATATGCAACATCTGACCGCATGCTTGCATCATTAGGCATAACGCCCAAGATCGCGCCTGCCTATGATGGCACCACTTCGTGGTTTGAGTATGAACAGTTGATTGACGACTGGTGCGACATAACAACGCTGGATGACACCAAAAGAGGTCCGTCTCTCAAGACGAGGCTCTCCGGATTGGCCGCAGTACAAAAAGAATCACTTAACCGAGAAAGGCTTGCAGCCCCAGATGGAGTAGATTACTTCAAGAAGAAGATGCGTCCATTTTTCGTGAAAGGAGAACAGTACGTTTTCCTGTGGCGTTTCCTCGGCCTATTCAAGGCATGGAAGGGCAACCAAGACTTTGTGACTTGGATTGCTAAGTTTGAGATCGTGCTACAGCGCGTGAAAAACTCATGGATGGATCTCTTACCAGAGATAGCTCTGGAAGATGCCCATCCAGATTTCATGCAAGCTGTGCAGGCAGACCGAACCTTCCTGGGCCTACAGGAAGCAGCCGAGAGAGACACATACGCCGCACGCTATTTCGAAACATGGAACAAGGAACGCCTTGACAATCATCGAAGAGCGTTTCCTCTGAATGATAATCTCCTAGCTCTTCTCTTCCTAGTGCAGTCCGACCTAAATGAGATGCAACGTGAGAGGTTGGTAACAGCATTGACCAACCAAGGTCACCGAATTGAGACCTATACGTACCCTGTGGTACGGCAGACCATGTTCGATCAGTTTTCAACGACCAGAACTGGTCTGCAGGATCCCAACATTCGGCACTCTTCTCACAAGAAGGACCGCCATGGAAGGAGAGACCAACGCCGCAAACGCGGAGGTCGAAACTTCCTCATCCTCGATCAGGGATGAATGACGACGGAGTCGATGGATTCTGGCTCCAAGACGAAGACACCCTTGAGGAAGGCTTTCTTGCCGCCGAGGATGAAGAAGCTGTCTTCTGGACAGTTGACGACCATGAAGCCTTCGTTGCAAGGAGATTCAAAAAGGGAAGAAGACCAAGAATGCGTCCCGGATCACCGGGAAGAGCAAAGGGTGGCAAGCGAAAAGGACGTGGCCGTTTTAGGTCATACCGCGGAAAAGGGAGAGCCAACCAGGCAGAACATGATCCAACTGATTCCAGCTATTTCGGTAAAGGTAAAGGAAAGGAAAAAGGAAAAGGTGGAAAAGGCAAAGGAAAAGGAAAGGACAAAGGAGATAAAGGAAGCTCCTTCAAGGGCTCAAAAGCAAAAGGCAAAGGTAAGGATACAGCTAAGTCTGCCTCCTTACAAGGAGACCAAACTGGATCTCCACAGGCCTATGAAAGTTCCACCGCACCGAGCTGGGATTCATGGTATGAGGACAGTTATTATACTGACTCCAGTTGGAATTATGCCGCTTATGACGATCAAACGTCTTATACATACTATGCATCACAAGCCTCAAGAAGAAAAACACGGAGAAAGAAGAGAAGAAATCAAGCAGGATCATCAGGTAGAGGCACAGATCCGAGCGCGCACCAAGAACCCGTGTTCAACTCATCAGTGAGTTACGTGCCCCAGGTCTCTGAACCATCCGAGGGGCAAGGTGTGGAGACTGCAACAGCAGTGTTTCCGTTGCAGCACACCGTCCTATCTGCTCTCACAGAGCGGATCAATCTTGATAAGAGCCCTACCTTTGTCATACTTGACTCTGGTTGTACTAGGGCTATGGGTTCCCGCTATGCGGTGAACAGGCTTATCAAGGCCGTGAAGCAACGTGCCCCAGGCATGATTGATTTCACTTTTTCACCTTCGAACACGAAGTTCTCTTTCGCAGATAGTGAAACAGCTCTTATCAAGGAGCGTGTAACTCTATGGTTCAACACAACTCCAAGAAGAGATACAACCATAGAAGTTTTGGATCAGGGGAGAGTCCCCATTTTGTTTTCCATCGAACAGATGAGGAATTTAAGAATGACCCTCGAGTGTAGTCCCACAGCTGACCTAGCAACGTGTGAAGCTTTCGGTTTGTATAAAACCCCTCTTCCGATTAGTACCAATAACCATTTGGTATTGGACCTTCTAGGCTTCACTTCCACCAGGAAGTATCTCCCTAAGTCAGGTACGTCGTTCAGTGCGACGGAGACTGCTCTAGGAGCCAAGAAGCCTTATACTAGGATACCGGAAGGTCGCTGTCCAGCCTGTGCCGGACAGAAAAGGGCTCACACGTACCTCAAGGGTTGCGACAAAGCACCTGAGGGAGCAGCTGATCCACCACCGAAGAGGATTTCAGGTAAAAAGAAGCCTCTTCCATCTGATCCGGCAGAATCATCTGCCAAGAAACTTGATCCACCAGAACCATCTGGTGATGCTCCTGAGCCTTCCGGACCATCGGAACCATCATCAGGCTCTAGGGACAAACCTGCAGAATCCTCTGCACCACATGAACCTCCAGAAGAAGAAAGACTTGAGGTCCCACCTGCGAAGATAAAGACTCCAAAGGGTCTTAAAAACCTTCTGAAGAAATCCCGCAAATATGCGGTTAAACCTCCTGTTGAAGAGAAGTCTAAGGTCCCAGGAGCTGATGACGGGACGGAGGTAAGACCACTTGAGTCAAGAGAATACCCGGCTCCTGGTACAGACTCACCTACAGGTGAAGAGATTGTCGCGGAACCATCGCCATCTCTTCCCATTGCTCTTCGCAGGATTCATGAGAAGCTTAAGGACCCTGTAGAACTCTATAAGCTTCACCTTAAGCACCGTCATATGAGTACGGATCAGTTCAAGCGACGCACAAAAGCCTTACAGATCCCAAAGGAGATATACGAGCTATATGACCAACTGGTCAAAAAGTGTTCAGCCTGCCAGGAACATGTGAGAGCTCCTTCAAGAGCGAAGATTTCTGGTTTAAGATCAGAGACTTTCGGTGATCTCACCTTCGTAGATCACGGTGAGCTTCCAATTCCCGGCAAGGATAGTCGCTTAGTATTTCTTATTCTCTATGATGGAGCAACAAACTTGTTGACTGCCGAAGTAGTCCAGGATAAAGAAGAACATACTACAATGTCGATTATGAATGACTACTTTGAGAAATTTCAGATCAACCCAAAGGTTGTAGTTGGAGATCAAGCATTCATGACTCCAAAAATGGAGGCTTATTACAATCGGCAGAATATCAAGCCTGTGGCAACAGGACCTGGAACACCATGGCCCAACAGGGCCGAAGCTGCTGTAAGATTGCTGAAGCATCAGATTAAGCTCATACTTCAGATCCTGAAGGATGGTGACCCGCAGTATAACGGAATCACCATGAAGTATGGCAACCTCGTTCGCCAAGCATGTTTGGCAAGAAACTCTTCGATTACCTACGGAGGAGTTACTCCTTTAGAAATGGCCTTTGGAAGGCGTCCTCGAGATGTTATAACACCAGAGAACGCTGATCCCAATCAGTTGACAGGTAATCCAACTGATACGGAAGTCACTGCGAGAGCCATTAAGGAGCTTGCCAACAGGGCTTACCAAGAGGCACGCCAATCTGATGATCTGCGTAGAGATCTTGCAGCCAGACTGTCAATGACCCAAGGACCTTTCTCTTTGGGAGATAAGGTTTTCTACTGGTCAGAAGATAAGTCTAAGATTGGATCCACTGGGTCCAAACATGGATCTTGGCTAAAAGGAAAGGTGATCTCCGAACTCGGAGGATCCATGGTAGGTGTGGATCTTGGAACACGCATCGTCCGCGTTAATATCTCAAAACTGAGGAAAAATTATGACATAACATCTGATGTGGAGATTCCTCTCGCGCCTGATGAGGAAACTCTGACGTCAGAAGGTTCTGACCACGCAAGTTGCATGGTCACCTTCGATGCTTCCCTGCAGTCGACAGACCTAACGGTTCCACATCAAGAGTGTCACTGGCAGGTCACCAGCACTGGGAAGATTGACTTCCTAGAACTCTACGGCGGATCTCCCCGCATGAGTCACAAAGCTGCCCTGTCAGGTCTGCGAGTAGGTCAGCCAGTCGATTTGCGTAGCGGTCTAGATCTTGAGCAACCGCAAGGTCGCTCCAATCTTCTTAGGATCATCAAGGAACAAGAACCTACTATTATTGTTATGTCACCGGACCATTCTCAGTGGTCTAGCTGGTACTCACAGTGGAAGAAAGGCTCTGCCAAGAGACTTTCTGTTTTAAAATTCTGTGAATCGGTCGCAGACCACCAAATGAAGCTCGGACGTTACTTTGTTCTTGAGAACCCATACTACAGCAGGCTCTGGTCTTCACCAGAAGCAAAACGCCTGTTTTCTAATCATAAGATCAGCTATGAGGTCTGTAACCTACAGGCCTATGGCATGAAAGATCCAAAAGGATACTATGAATCGAAATCCTCGATTTTTATGCACAACCTGCCACCGCAAGTTTTAATTCCTCTCCAGAGGCATTCTGCCAAAACGAAATCTCCAACATCTCCACCAGGAGACGAAAAGGGTATTCAAGGCTACGGTCTTAAAACGAAACTCGCACAAGTGTATCCTTATGAATTCTGTGAGACCTTTGCCTCGTGTTTGGCAAGATTCCTGAAGCGAGATGCGTATGCATCTCATCTGTCTTTGGTCACAGACATACTAGAATACTCTGGAGATGAATGCCTCCAGGGACTTTCGGAACTTCTTGATCAGGAGTATTCACTTTTGACAACAAATCCTCTCAAGGATTCAAAACTCCTGCAAGATCCGAAAATCAGATCACTTGTTGCTAGAGTAAATTCCTTATCGAGTAAAACTGAATTACCATTGCATCATTCCAAACCATCACCGTCCCTTGATGCCTTGGTGTCAGACATTACTCGCCTTAGATCAAGACTCTTACCAGGGTCTGGTTTCGAACAGTGTACTCTATACAGAGGTACATTTGGAACAGTCAAAGCACTCACCAGTGTAACTGATGGCGTTCTTGTCTTCTGGAACAAGAAGAAGCCCAATTCGACTATGACGTGTTGCTTGCCGCACCAGGTTTCCTGGAACAAAGTACACCCATCAACCTTCTCGGGGGTGCTATTCCAGATGACAGGCGGCAAGACTTCACCGTCCGTGCGAACACCGCCGGATGTTATCATGTCGGACGAAGAGGTTTCGCCGTCAGACCCGTCAGAACCCATGAGCACTAATCGCTCACGGATCACATCTGACGATGTCTCTATGCCGGAACCAGATCAGCCGATGCCTCCCGGCACACCGCCGTCGCGTCCTCCTCCTCCCATACCTCCACCGCGACTACCGGCGGTTTCCTCCGATGAGCCCGTGGCTCCTGCTCGGGCTAAGCCTCGCGTGCATCCGCCTCCTCGTGCTCCGTCTCCTCGGCGTCTGGGGGGTGATGTGTCGCCAAGGTCTTCATCGGAAAGGAAAGTTTCGCCGCACAAACAGAAATCACCTTCACAGGTGCCGACACCAAAACCTAAACCGAAGGCACCATTCTTCCGTTACAACAAGATGAAGAAGACACTGAAGAAGAACTGGTCCCAGACGACCCCGGACAACCGTCCGCTCCTCCTCACACTTCTGGTCACCAGAACCGGAGAGCGATGCCGAGTCAGAAAACACAAGGTATTACTCTGATGAGGAAGGTGACTTGGTCGTAGATGAGAAGGACTGGGTCCTTCTCACAGAAGAACAGAAACTGTGCAGTAACACAGGTTCTTTCTCCATGCCTCGGTACATGCATGGCGGACCCGTAGACATCAGAGAGGTAACATCAAGAGTGAGGTCAGACCGAACACGGTATAAACCCACCAAAAGGTTCCGATCTGACATTCGTGAAGAGTACGATCTTCTCACGGAAGAGGACAAGGCCTTATCCCTAAGTTCCCCCAGGAACTCAGCGAATCTGACCCAGAAGGCACAACGGAAGGAGGCAACTGCCAAGGAAAAGCGTGAGATGAAGAAACAGTTTGATGAAGCGAAAGCAGCAGAATATCAGAGCTGGCTAGACAATGATGTCTTTGAGCTCGTCGATACACGGAAACTCGGAAACATCCGAAATTATGTCACTGGTCGATGGGTCCTGACTCTAAAAAGAGACAAGGACGGAAACTTCCTTAAGTGCAAGGCCCGATGGGTCCTGAGAGGTTTCCAGGATCGACAGAAGGACATTCAGCAAACTGATAGTCCTGCTGCGAGTCGCCCAGGTTTCCGCTTAGCGATTCAACTAGCAGCTAACAAGCTGTGGAATCTGACACACATCGACCTAAAGACTGCTTTCCTGCAGGGTGAAGCCTATGATGAGTCGAGAGACATAATCTGTCAGATTCCTCCTGAAGCAGGTTATCCTTCCTACATTGCAGCGAGGATGAAGAAACCCGCTTATGGACTTAACGATGCACCTCGAAGATGGTGGAACATCGTTGATAAGGCACTCCTGTCTTATGGCCTGGTGCCAACCCGTGCGGATCGCTGTACATATGTTCTGTATGGTAAGAAGTCTGCAACAGCAGATGCTGAGCTCAAGAAGTCTCAGCCAAAGACCATGGAATCAGCGATTGACTATCTCCTAGATCCCATAGCAGGCAACAATGCCAAGGGTAGACAGGTACATGGAGTAGTCTGTTTGCATGTAGATGACCTGTGCATGGCCGGTGATGACACCTTTCGTAAGGCCGTGATTGAATCGATCAAAAAGGAGTTTGCAGTAGGTTCTGAAGACACGAATGATATCATGTTTGTAGGACAGAGATTAGTCTGGAAGGATGCTACAGCATCAGTGCCAGCACATATCTCAGTAAATCAGAACCTAGCTGTTGAAGCTCTAGAAGAAATTGTTTTTGATAAGAAGCTCAACAATGAGCAACAATGCACACCACAGCAGCACACTGCTTACAGAAGTGTTTTAGGACAGATCAACTGGCTACAAAGCCGGACTCAAGCTCACATCTGTTATCGCTTCAGTCGGTGTGCGAGCAAGGCTGCCAAGCCTACTATCGGTGATATTCGAGAATTGAACAAGCTTGTTAGGATTTTGAAGTCTACTGAAGTAGAACTGCGTTTTTGGCCGCTGAAAGGAAATCTCAGAATCCTCGGTTACCCTGATGCTTCCTACAGGAACAATGATGACAAATCATCTCAGAGAGCACATGTTATTTTCCTTGCTGAAGACCGAAATCCAAAGCTAAAGGGAATGAAACAATCAGCAGCAGCTGCTTCTTCCAAGAAGAACGATTTCTCTGAATCCTCTATTAAGGAAACATCCTCGAGAGGTAGCCTGGTGGATTATGAGTCTCACAAGATTACGACAACCACAATGTCCACAACAGTGGCAGAGCTTAACGCACTGATGCGTTGCTTTGGTACCTGCCTGTTCCTCAAGGGACTTTGGGCAGATCTCTCATCAGAGACCGTACCTATACATATCAGAACAGATGCGAACAATCTTGTGACAACAGCAGGCACGACACACCTTCCAGAGCAGAAGGAAACTCACCATCTTATACAGATGCTTCGTAAGGAATCCAACTCTGGATCTTTAGATGACCTAGCTCATGTAAGCTCGAAGTACTGCCTAGCTGATGCATTAACAAAGCATTCGGCGCAACCTGATGAGCTTATCAAGGCTCTGGAAACAGGAAATTTACCAGAAACAGACATTCATCCACCCTTCCGTGAACTTCTTCAACATAAAGCTTTCACTGTTCGGTGGATCATAGACAACCTTAAGAATGCCGCTACAGCGGTAGCCTTCCTTGGAATTGATGTCTCAACAGAGATTTACCGATTATTTTACTGCCAAGGAACATGGTGGTAGTCTTGTTTGCTGGTAGCACAACCATGTGCTGGATTTTCTATTTAGACTGTTTTCCGTCTAAAAGAAAATTTGTGTCTGCAGGCTGCGTTTTCATCAAGATCGGACATGTTCATGAGAACTATATGTTCTGTATCATCCGCAGCCGCTTTCAGCCTCGAGCCTCACAGCAATCAGCCTTTTGAGCTAACCAAGCATTCCTGATCCTGTTTGGTCATCGTGCCGTAATGAGCACACGATCAAACTTCCGTAGCCGTGATGGACACGCCCTACCCAGGGCAGTACAGGCGTACCATGAGCGACATCCACACATGGATAGCTCGTACCCCGAGTCTCGTCGGGAAGCATCACGTCGACACACCGAACACGGTGGACACCGATTTCACAAACGTGAGAAAAATCACGAGCCTCCATACATTTACATGGGTCACCAACAGGTGTTCAATCCGCATCCAAGAGATCTTGCTGAACTGATCTCACGATGTGGCCATGCGAGTCGAGCAAGGCTCACTCCAATCTCCAGACATGGAGTCAGGCTCTACGAAGGAGTCCTTCAAGGACCATGGACAACAGTCCCCTTGTATACTGGGATAACAACGTGGGTAATCACGCTCGTGATCCACGCCAGTTTTGTACGATGCTTGCACATCACCTTCAGACAGGCCTCCCACCGGAGGTAAAACAATGTGTGAGTCTTGATGCATCCGGAGAATATGACTATTCCTCCTCAGTGCCAAGACTGGCAGAGGTAACAGGTCTCTCACCAGAGATGTGCTTCCACATTCTTTCCAAGACCAACAGAGTCGGAAGGTGGTTGGCACACTCAACAAGACACCTTCAGAACGATCGCCCTGATCTCTTTACTGGCCAACACAATTATCTTCTGGACATGTTCAAGTTGGCCGATTCACAGCTCGCACAGTATACACCGCAAGAGATCGCGCTTGGTGTCCTCCTCAACACTAAGTCCAGGTTCGTGGTCACTATGGTTTATAACCAAGATGGCAAGGCCGAAACAACAGATGCCGCCGTTACCATCCCACCGGATGCAAATGTGCTGACCATGACCAAAGTTTTCCTCTCGGCAGTGGGAGGACACGGTTCACGACGAACTCTACCAAGAGTTGAAGAACCAGATCCTGAAGAAGAGAGGCCAAGGTCACACATGACCATCTCAGACTTCATGGCAACGGGCAGCAATCCAGTGCAGTCCCGTGCACAGCGTCTCTCCACTAACGCGCCGAGACCCGTAGGCATGGAGGATTTTGTTCGACAGAACAACCCTTGTTACATCATGCATGCCACGGACCTACAGGCATTATCCTCAATCCTGAGGCACGGTCTGGTACCATCAAACCTCCTATCGCAGGTGGTTACATCACCAGGTCTTCAAGCTCTCGTGAATGAAAACAGTCGTTCCAACAGGGACACTGTTCAGTTTTCAACGCTAGACCTGGCGAATCCTAATCCGACCATGTTGCGTGCCAACAAGGCACTGCTTCTAGTATTCGACGCAAATAACGTAGTGAACGAAGTCACAAACATGTGGCAGTCGCAAGCAGGGATGTTTGCTACACCAGAGGTAGTGCATGCCCGTACTCTTAGCGCCGTATTCGCACCCTCTGAACCACTCTGGGTATCATCGCAATACGATGAGCTCAAGAGCATCGGACCATGGTGGGCAGACCACTGCTCCGAACAGATGCCGTCAGCGACTTACGAGTCGAAGAAATGGTGCGCAAATTACGGCCAAGAGATCGAATCGACACTTCGGAAGGTGTCAAGCGAAATCTGCCTCCAGAGCCTCCCAAGGCTAGATCTTCTCACAAGAAGTCTTTCTTTCTGCCAAATACAGAGGCTGACACAGCTCCAAACCTGGAGCAAACCGCTTCTGCAGGTGAGGTACCTCCGAAAACGGAGACTACTACAAAGGACATCCATCCGAGATCCAAGCTCGCCCGGCAGGCCGAGGCAGACAAGGATCCGGACAGTCTTATGGGACAGCTCTGGAACTCCGACGGCACCAGAAGCGCCACTGAAGTTCTTAAGATAACGACAGGTCACAAACCTCCAGAACCTGTTCAGGATACTTCTGCCAACGTAGTTCCTCCCAAGGAAGAATCTTCTGGAACAGAGACGGAACCTGAGGAACCAGATCCTAACCAGGATTGTGACGAAGAATCAGACGTTGAGTCGGCATCAAGCGAAAAGAGCGAAAAGAGCGAAAAGAGCTCAAAATCTTCGTCATCCTCAGAACTCCGAGTTGATGTTAATCCGTCTCACAAGACGAACTCTGCACCTGCAGCGTCAGAGGAGAAGAAAGAATCTCCCACGGAAGAGATCACAGAGAAACTTGAGAAGGTCAAACTTGACCAACCAAAGCCTGAAACAGAATATGTTCAGAGTTCAGACGAAGAGCCAAGGAAACCAAAATCTCCTAAAAAGGAGAAGGAAAAATTCCTAGTTCTCTTCGATCCTGAAACAGAAACTTATTATCGAGTCAACAGAAGCAAGCTCAACCTCGAATACGAGGAGCCTGCTGATGAGGAAGACCTCGTAAGAGAACATGAGCGCATCAGCGCTCGAATTCGAGAAAATACCAAGCACCGAATCTCGAAGTCACCGTCTAACCCGGCTATGCAACAGGAAATGCAAGAGAGAATCTGGGTTAGTCGATGGAATCGAAAAATCCGAAGTCCACTCATGATCAAAGATTCTGAGGCTCCTGACGAAGAGGAGTGGGACAGACCCAGAGAGTCGGCATCTTCCTCCTCTGCACCTCCTACCAAGGAGAGATTTGTAGGAGTACGCAGGACAGCCATGAGCCTTAACCAAAGGATACGGATGTTGCCTCGACCAGACAATCCTCTCTGCGATCTCTGCAAACAGCCTACAGGCTATTTTTGCTATTCCTGTGGTACGATTGTATGTGCAGACTGTCGACTTACCCCACAGGGTAAACAACGGATGTGCGAGTGCGTCTTGCCAATCGATTGCCTCGAGACCTCTAAAGTGTCAGCAGGAATGACCTCAGAAGAGCGTCAGTTTTTATACGAGGCCATCCTCACACATGAGGACGTAGATTTGGCAGTCCAGAAAATCAACATGTATTGCGACCACGCAAGAAATCTGTTCGAGAAGGACCATCCAGGCGTTGATCCATGCAGCCTTGATGATATTAGGAACAATCCTCCGAATACGTATGACAGCTCCACAGAGGCTCCAACCCTGGAGGAATACAAGAGCATCAACAAGAGTCACATCAATATCAAGGACTCCAGAACAAGCCACCCGGCTTCTTTTCTCTCTCTTACTGGCTACGAAGACAAACTGGTGCTCGACGCACATTACGAGATAGTTCGCAATAGGATGGCCGGTGTTAACGAGAAGAGAGAATACATTGAAGGCTCAAACCCAGACAGCGTATCGCTAAACCTAGTGGTATTCAACTGGGGAAATATGGATCGAGCGCCGGTGCCCGCAGGGAATCCCAAAAAGAAGCTCAAACCTGAGAAGGGATTCGATTATCACCCTCTTATTGACATGTGCTTCAACAATTCAGCTCATATTACCCTCGTACTCGAGGCAGGAGCACTTGCGTCAGAGTATTCGATCGCAACCATGCGACAACATGAATACAGGGGGATGCTAATCCATTCTCCTCCCAAGGAGCCTGAGGCACCCTCGATGTATATTGGAGTCAAGGGTGACCCAACAACAGACATCGCTCTCGTCCACCACTTTTACCGTCATCGAACAATGAAGCCTAAGAATGGTGGTCCCAAGAAACGACTGTGGGCATGCCACGGTGCGGTATGCCGCCTCACCTTTGGGTACCACAGTACCATCCAGGAGGCAAAAGAATGGGTCCACCCATATTCTGGCCAAAGGATGACGATAGACGAGTTCATGCAGATTATCGGATATGACCCACTCAAGGGCAAAAATCCTGACAAGGATGGACCCACTGATGGCTCTTACCTCTCACCAGAGGCGTACCTGACACTGTCGAACCTCGACCCCTCGCCGGTTCTCTGTGAATGGAACGGCCATGTCGAGGGTGATGAGCCACCAGAGGAAGACTTTGAGTCATACGCAGAGATCTTCTCACAATAAGCATCGAACGATCTTGACGAGATGTGGTGTACAAAAGGGCCTTACAAGGTCATCACCATCGCGATCGTCCATTTCAACTCATACATGACTCATAAGGAAGAACAGAGACGCGAACTGGTGAACGCGTTCCTCAACGAGATTCTCCCTTTTAAACCGGATGTCATAGCGGGAGATCTCAATAATATTGCGTCGAGGCTCACCTTAAAAGGTGGAGACGTTCACCCGCGAAACAGTTTGTTTTCTCTATACCTGGAGAAGAAACTTGCAGCATTCAACAGAATAGCAGGAAGGCACTCACAAGTGCGACCTCTTTGCTTGAACAACTCCGACCAGCACAGACTGGCACGTGCAGATCGTCTACCGGCGGACCCGGCGAAGAAAGTTGCTGACCTTGACTGTATCAACAGTTATATCCTTGACTGGAGTAAAACGCCGCACACGGCGTCACCTAGTCCAAGAGATATTACACCTGCCGCCGAAAGAACATACTGGGAGCGAATCTCAGATATGTGGCAGGACATGAACAATAACAGGGATATTGATATCCGTCTGTTTGTCTCAGGCAAGCAGTACTATTCAACTTTTTCTAACCTTGACCTATGGTTGAGTCCCTCTGACAAAGATTGGCACAGCCCTTTGGGCTTCACGATACAACCAATCCTTACAAAAGGGAAACACAACCGGTCAGATGCCCAGGTTCAAAAGATCGCTGACAAGCGAAAGGCTTATAAGCAGCGTAATGCTGAATACTGGGGCTACAACGATTCATTCGTTTACTCATCCGGCAACAGCTGGTACGACAAATCGCAACCATCAGGTAGCCATCACAGATACGGAAGATTCTGGGAGTGGCCACAGCCTGAACGTCCCAGCGAGCCTGAAGGTCCTCCTCCAAGACGGAACCAGGAATCATCGTCCTCTTCACAACAAGATCTACCAAGATCAAGGTCCAGGCCTCAAAGAACCAATATTGTTGACAAGCTCAACATGTCTTTGGAAGATCTGGATGGACTAGAAGAGGAACCGTCACCAACAAAAAGTGACATCGAAGAACACGAAAGAGAAACATCAAACTTGATGTCTGCTCAGAGAGATGAAGAGGAACAAGAGGACGAATCCTCCAGCCGGAGGAGAAGAAGGAAGGCATCGCGTCCCCCGTCTGCTCCGAGCGGCAAGGCACTCAGAACAGCTGCTACAGCAGCGGGGTTGTCGGGCTGGTTCGGACACCGCAACCAAGGTAGAGCGAACGCAGAGTCTATCAAGACTGATGAAACTTCACTTCCAAACTCACTAACCAGTGAGCAGGACTTCTCCGTCTTCAGCATCGCGTGGAATGTGTTTCTGCTGCTAATGGGCTTACACTGGATGTGGAAGCAGATTACAAGGCCTCCTATCAGATGTATGGAGCGCCAACAACCAAAATCAAAAGCAGCAGCGAACCAAAGAGTTCCATTCCTCGAACCCGAGGATGAACCGCAGACGCGTTAACCTTTAGGACCCAACAGGGTCAATTCCGGAGAAACAACTGATCTGCGACCTATCTGGCATACTTCCCGAAGCGAAGTCTACCATCTCTCAGACAGCTGTTACCACCTCAAGCAAGCAAGAGATGTTTGCAGGAAGGTGCTGTGCAAAAACTGCCTCCATGCAGTACAAGTTGCGGAGATTCGCAGGAACGATCCTTTTCAAAGAGGTGATACACGTCCACGTGGCACCGAAAGAGACATTGAGCGCTTCCAGACCTACGATGATGCAAGTACCACTCCTCATATGACGCAATTATTCAAAGCTGCATTGCATGCACAAATGGCCGAAGAAGCCATGCAGATTACCTATACATCGATCCCCAAGGGATCCTCGGCAAAAGCCAAAGGTACATCTGCACTCTCAAGTGCCGCATCGTCGTCAGCGCCCAAGGCAATGCCACCAGTGCCTAACAAGGCAAACATGTCACCTCCACCTAAGAGTCCTCCGCCAAAGGCAAAAGGAACAGTACCTTCAGATCCTCCGAGACCAAAAGGTCCTACCAGAAGAGGTCAAAATCGGCGCATTCAACGAAAGGCAGCCAGAGAAGCCCACAACAGTGGACTCTGCACCTATGCAGACGCTGCACTTAACGAAGCCAATCAAGGCCAGGCAATTAACATTACGTGCCGAAACATGGCAGCAAGACACGTCAGCTCTATCGATGCAACGGTAGAAGCAGCCAATCAGTTTACACAACGCGTGCTACAGCACGTAGAAACATATGATGAAGAGGAACCGTGGAGCACGGAGTTTCTACCAGTCGTGGAAGTCCTATTCAGGAACTTAAGCGGCGACGAAACAACTGTCATACATGACAATCAAACGGTAACTATGCCTCTTACGAAATACACAGACCTCCTCAGAATCGCACAATCATTGCGCAGCTCTATCCAGAGAGACAAGGAGGAAAGGAAGGAACATCTTGACACCATCCAAGATACTCTATCCAGAGTGGAAATCCTTCTAAAAGCACTGAAGGACTCAAGGACAGTCTTTAACCAATTGGTCCATTCCTCACTAGAGATAGAGCGAAGAAATAACAATCTCAAAAATGTCCTCGAGACACTCTTTGACGACCAAAGCTCTGAGGAAGACCAGTCAGAATCTGACAATGAAGAAGTCCTAACTCCTTCTGCAGCACAGTACTGGAATAGCCTTTATGCACACGCCTTATCTCCTTCAGGAGATGAAAGTGAAAGATCATGGGCGTCCTCAGACGGACAGCTTGAAAGAAGAAGGGCTGAACGGGCAAAGGCTAAGCACCCACAACCGGCTAAAGCCAAGGCAACTCCAGTCAGCTCACAAGCTGCGCCAAAGGCCGAGCCAAAGGCGACAACATCCAACCATGGATATGATACTGCAGACGCCGCCTTCACCAGGGCTGAGAACAGACTACTCGGAATTTATTCAAGTTCCGAAGAAGATCACTCAGACCCGGATGAGCCACATCCGAACGTCTACGCTCGAGCCTATGATCCAAACCTGGATCCAAATTTGAGATAAGGAAAATCTCGGAGTTTCACAACAGTGACTCACAAAGCTCTAACAAGAGCAAAGTGAAGGGCTGCATAATTCGATGTAGAAAATATCACCAGACATGATCTTGTACAGACGATCTCTCTGACCAACATGCATGAGTGTGTGCAAAAGGGGTGTCCTCAGCAGTGTACTTCAGTGCTATACCTAGCTTAAATAATATGCTGTTTTCATCATGAGTCCAGACTCCGCAACTGTGACAGTGGGCATAATAGTATATGTGTGAATGTGCGGCCATGCTTCCGGTAAAAAAAAATTAGTGTCTGTTTGAAACCATAAACCTCTAAAGGGGTAGCTCTA